>CM019743.1:25704888-26294145 GCA_009761775.1 Ficus carica | reverse complement strand
GGGGGGGGGGGGGGGGGGGGGGGGGGGGGGGGGGTGGGGGTGGGCGCGGTGTGTTGGGTAGATCATTAATTTAGACAGACCTTTTTTAATTAATGCTAGTCCTTGTAATTGCCTCTAAAAATGTATGTGGGTGTGGTTCACAATATGGAAGCCAAACTTCTAATTTAGAACCATTCAATAACTCATTTATCTAGGCTCTTAATTTTTCGCTTACTTTTCCAATTTAAAATGTCTATATTTAATTTGTATACGAGGAAATTTTGATGGTCATGCAATGTTATTGTTATTCAATGTCATCGTATGTAGAAAATGTGAAAAATAAGTAGTTGGTTCCCATCCATACACACTATCATCATGTTAACCGACAGACAACATTAGTAGTATGTAGTGTTTCTCAATACTTTTTCAATCTAATAGTCAATTGAATGTTTATAAAATTTCATTGCCATAACTTTTTCACTGTTCCTCCCTCTCACAGCTTTTAATTCTGCTTTAAAAGCACGTTGGTGTTTCTTTTTCTTCAATCCTCTATTCTCAAACAATTGAGCACTAGTACTATAGAATCTTGTCCCACACCAGTCAATGGTGTTTCTTGCAAGTCTTAGAGCACGTTTGGCAGAGTTCTATGGAGGTTGCTTCGACTTCATAGGTCCAAAAGTAGTTTATGAAAGTATTTTGATGATATGTTAGAAGAGTTTTCAATTTCTATAAATACTTCGTGTCAAAGCTAAAAAAATGTTAATTCTAGTAAAAGCTATTCTCACTAGTATTTAAAACTTATAATAAAATATAATTATTCAATATAAACTTCATTTTAATATGTTCATTAAAACTTTAAAGATTATTTTGACATCACAAATTTTTGATTCCGAATATTTAGTACGAAGTCATAACTTTTATTTTTTTTCTTTTATTAATTAAAAGTAAAAGTAAAAATAAATTTTACTAAATAAAAATATTTTATCATGATCTTGATTTCGCTACAGTAAAAAATACTTCCCTATATATTGCTTTCTGATCCATGCATGTGAAAAGACTGTATTCCTTTTTTTGAGGTGAATGACTGCACTCCTGTTATGACTTCCTCATTAATACTCCACATGCTGGACTGCCAATAAGGTTTCATCAATTAATCTCTCTCTCTCTCTCTCTCCTCTCTCTCATAGGACCATAGAGCAGGCTTAATATACAGTTACAACTCTTTCGATTTGTAAATACCCGCCTTGACTTTTCGTTTCCATAGAAGTATTTTTATTTGGTAATTTTCGGTTATTATGCAAATCATGATGTCACGCCTGTCTTTCATATTAAGTCGGCTTATTTTGCTTTCTTTTACGTGTTTTATCTTTAATCATATTCTTATATCCGATATTTTTTAAAACAACACATTATAATAATTTCAATAATATATATATATTGTATTAATAGTTCTAAATATCATATTACATATAATTATTTGTAAATTCATTATTAATTACAAATTCTAAATATAAAATTATAACAGTTGGAATTGAGATATTTTCTATAAATATTTCCTTTTCTCATCTATAGCAAGTAATTTATGATATTTATTTTTTTTTTTTCTCTCATAAAAAAAAGGATTAATATGATGGCCCTTTTAAACGTTTTCATGGTAATAAAGCACCTGCCTGGGTCCATTAATAGCTTCAAACTTTCAGGAATAGTCTTCTTTTTTGTCAATGTCTGTGAAAAGAGAAGGGAAAAAACAAAGGTGGGGAAAGGACATGCTGACACTTTGAGTTGCATCTTGAACATTAACATCCTTTTTCTTTAATTTATCACTTAAAGATCTATTTTCATGATATTCATGTGTTCTTATATTATATATATATATATATATAAAATTGATATTAATGTGTTCTTAACGAATTTTTCTCTGTACCTTCAATTTTGAACATCATATATACCAAGGGGAAAAAAAGCTTGAGCATTTGGTCGATTTCAAGTTTATTTATTAATTGTATATACATTTTCAATAACTACAAAATAACTTGTGCTCGTATTCAAAAAAGAAAAAAATAAATAAAATGTGCCATATATGGGAGCATAACTTTGTGCAATACCTGCAGACAATTCAATTATATGGAGTACTAGCAATTGCACATTGGGACAATAGTAGGTCAGATATTAATGTTTTTTCTTCAGAAATATAAGTTTGGACCCCTAACTAAATATATTTTTTTCCCTTCCCTCATTTACCTTTTCTTTCTCAGAGAAACCACTCCTGCTGTCTTATGTTTATTAAGGTGATCCAATACACATATATAGATATAGGGTTTCTACTGTCCCACGTGGAATGGTCCCTCAAATGTAACTTCTTGTTAAACGATTTGTAAACCCTTGACTTACTTATAACTTTGTGTAAAACTATAAGTAAGATGATATTATTTGCCACCATGTCACACTAATATTATGGAAAATTACAAGTACGTCAACCATTTATTATAAGTTGTTTAAAATAAATTACAGTGAGGGATCCTCCCACCGACTGATTCTGTGAACCTCTTTTAGACTATACTACTGAAAGGTGAAAATAACCATTCTATGTATACTGCCAAGGGCAACCATGACATAAGAGACCTATAGGTTCCGACATAAGTGAACAATTCTCAAAACTTCGACATTTTATTTCCCAATAATAGGTTAAAAATACATGACAAAACGCAAGGTTACAAAGTTATATTAACATTTCTGTAAAACTCATGTCTGGTAATTTTGAACAAAGCAATAAAAGTTCTTATCTAGTATAGGATCCAAGCCTTTTTGGCTAAAGGTTTTCAACTGCAAGAAATTTGAAAACATTCCAAAAAATAGGTAGGAAATCTTGAACCCAAAAATGTAAATACACGCAAAAACGATATAAAACATATGTTTAAAGTATGAAACATAGGACCTTCCACGTTCATCACCACTCACCAAAACCAAATTAAAGTCATCCTTTTATCTTTCTTTTTTAATCTCCTTTTCTTTTCATCTTTTTTCTCCTTTACATATAATTCCTTTACCTTTTCCTTCCTAGCTAAAGTATGATTAAGGTAGCATTCCATGCATTACCAAGAGAAAGAAGAAGAAGAAGAACACAGATTGAGAGTTTTTTTTTTTTTTTTTTTTTTTTTTTTTAATAAAGATTGAGAGTTGAATCAATATAATTTAAAGTCATAAGAAAACTGAGAAAAGAATCAGGAGAGATAAAGAACTTATATTACCCTCCTCCTCTCAAGCGTTTCAAATACATATGCACAAAAAAAAAAAAAAAAAAGGTTCCATCTAATTAATCTCTAATTATTCACTACAATTTCTCACCATAACTAATCAACAATTAAGATAACAGTATTAATAAACAATCATTATCATATCATCAATAAAAAGCATTGTTTTGACCATGTTTGCTTACACTTGCTTCTTCTTCATGGTCTGCTTATTGTTGTGCATCCAAACCTTGAAAACCTGTCGTTTGACACCGACTTCCGAGCAAAACCGCTGAACCTCTGATCGTCGTGCCTCTGAATCCTCCACCCGAGCTTCTCCGCGAACTCGATCATCTTCTCCTTCTGCTCCTGATTGAACTTTGTCCGAAACCGCTTCTTCGATCCCCGCCCCGCCCCCGATGCCGCCTGCTGAGCCATAGCCATCGAGATAGCCATAACCGCCTTCGACTGCCCCATGTGATCGTGGTCGTGGTCGAACATGTTGAGATCCTCGCTCGACGACTCGGCCCCGCCGAAGGCCATCATCACCGGCGGCGCGATCGGACGGTGGCGATTTACCGGATGCGGATGCTGATGATCACGGTGATGGTAATGAGGATTGTGATGATTAGATAGTTGAGGAAGATGAGGAGGAGGAATATGTTGTCTGATGCAGTACTACTGAATTACCGATATTAACGATGGGGACGTTGTACTGAGACTCGCCGTCGATCTCTTTTCAGATGGAAGTTCCGGTGGCATTCGCAGCGGCGCATTTCATCGCCTCGACCGTGCCTTCGTCCCCGCTCGGCATGAACTCACCGCACCCGTCGAGCACGAGGCCGCCGCTGCTCGCCGCATGGTTCTTCAGGCATTCTCGGTACCTCACCAGAGAATGAAGATGAAGAAGACAAGACGGCGTTTGACCGCGTTGACGGCGTGATCGGAGTGGTTGTCGGGTATTGGATCTGATAATTTGGGTTTGGATTTGGCTCAGACTAATATTATTATTATTATTATTATTCCTATTGTCTCTCCTGGCCGGTGTTTGTTTGGTTGAAAGGAAAGAATATTATGGTCTAGGGTTTGGTTTCTGGCCTCTCTCCGTTGGGTGAAGAAGAGAGCTTGGAAGAAGAGTCCTATTGGGTGAGTTATAATCAAGAGTACTACTGCTGCTTCGCATCATATCCCTCTTTTCTAATTTATCTACTTCAAAAATATTAAATCTCATCTCTTCCATTATTTTAACCCTCCTTGACTTTGATCTTGATCTTGATCTTATCCTAGCTAAAACCATACCCAAATAGTTGAGTTCTTGATCTTCAGTAAGCTAGAAATATGGTTTTTTTTTTTTTTTTTTTTTTTTTTTTTTTTTGTTGTGAGTGATTTCCTTTTCTTTCTCTCTCAGCCCTAGTTCTTCTCTCCTGATCATGCCCCCATCTATATTATGCTTTTTCCTCTATAATCAAAGATTTAATCACTAGCTAATGGAGGATTATCGTTCCTTTTCTCTCTTATTTTGATTTTGACCTTTTTTTTGGGTGCTAACCAACCAAACTTCCACTGGTTTCAACCCTCCTTCCCTGCACGTAATTAGCCAGTGTTTAGAAAGATGGGACTTTGGATTTGGATCAAAAAAATAAAAATAAAAATAAAATGAGATTATTTCCACCCAAAAATATTTTTTTGTTAGATAAATATTTGGAAATCAAACAGTGGGAGCTAGATCCCTATAGATGAAAGGATGTGAGGGCCCCACCAAAGCTGTAAAAAAAGAAAGAAAGAAGAAAAAAACTTACCTGATAAGTAATTAGGATATCTAGATTTGAAGAGACAAAGCTGTAATTGCACCAGCGGTAAGTATCATATGTATTTATATGAGCCTTGAGAAGAGATAGAGAGTAGGGAAGAGAAGGGAGGTTTGTCTTTGAATTTAATTAAAGAGGGGATTTTTAAAAAAGAAATACAAAAAGAAATCTAAATTGATGAAATTAACAAAGATGAGGAAGTAGTGAAATATTTATGTGAGAGAAGGGGGGGAGAAAAAAAAAGAAAAAAGAATAGAAGGGGGGGTATATGTTTTGTGTTTCCTACCACCCATCCAACCCCATAAAATCCATCCATCAAAGGAACAGACACTGCTCAAAGTGAGTGATATTTCATCAGTAGTAGTACTACCACTGCTACTGCAACCCAAAGAGGATAATACTAGCTAATAATGTGTAGTGATGATCTTTCTAGAACAACCGACAGGCTCATGTTAGTCCTCTCCCACAGCCTGCACACTGGTCCAGCTCCTAATAATTATTTGCCCCTAATTTTTCTCTCTGCGCTCTCTGAAACCCTAGAACCCCGCAAAAAAATATATGTGAATATTTGTGTACATGTTTTGTGTAAGCCAGCGAAGAAGAGAGAGAAAGAGAGAAAAAGACGATGATGACAATAATAAAGAGATATATATATATATATTTATATGTCTGACTTGATGTTACTCTGGTTTGGTTTGCCTGGAATCTTCCTGCAACCTCAAATTCCCCCAAGATTAAAACGCTGTTTGATAAAATAAAAACAACCCAGATTAGTGATTTAAGAGTGGGTCTCAATTCTCAAAACCGAAGGGTTTCTAAGCTTAAGAGTAGAGAAAGAGTTTTGTTTAGTAATATTAAGAGCAAAAAAGACGGAAGAAAGTCTTGTGGGGGTGAGGGAACTAAAGTAAAGAACGATGGTCCACACCACAGCATTTGTTTTTTTAGTGTGTTTGTGTCAGATTCTCTCTCTCTCTCTCTCTCTCTCTCTACACGAGGCTGTTTGTGCGCCTGCAGTAATTTCTGCTGTAAATTCTTTAACTTTACCACCTCTCTGTCTTCGGTTTCTTTCCCACTTCGTAAATTCATGCCTCTTTAGCTTCCCTTATTGGCAATCTCTCTCTCTCTCTCTCTCTCTCTCTCTATCTTTTCTTCTTCATTACACTACTATCTTTTTTTATTTTTTGGTACAGTGTCACGATAGCCATTTTTTTTTTCCAATAGAACTGTATCATTTGACTGTTATCTCTCTCCCTCTTTTGAAAAAATAGATCATATGCACTGTTTTTCCTCGAGTCCACAACATTAGATAACGCCATTCTTAGGAATATAGGCCTTTGCTTACCGACTCTTATTGAGTAACTAATTTCCCTTTATTTTTGTTGATGGAATAGGTTGGTTTTTAACTTATTAGGCTACTGACTGCCTACCCTTTTTGTAAACCCGTGCTTAAGTACAGTATAATCAAGTTCTATTATACAAATTGAACATGTTGATCAAGTAATTAAGAAAAGATCAAGTATTGTTTCTTTTTTATTTTTTATTTTTATGGTACGGAAGAAAATCAACGCCCTCTAAATGCAAATCCCCCCTACTCCATGCCGTTCGACCATGTAATTCTTGGCAAGAAAATAATCACTAGATTGTCTCTTCGACCTAAGATCACCAACCCCAGTCCCAAATCCTTCCTTCCAAACCTTATCGAGCTCTCTAGTGGCAACTCAATCTCAAATTAAATTTCAATCAAATCACCAAAAAACTACGGACTTGTATAAGACCCCCTATAAAAAAAGGAGAGAGCGCCACAACAACGTCAACGGTATTTTCTATTCGGTTTTTATGTCTAATTAGTGTTTTTAGAGATGAAAAGATAAGTATTGTTCAATTAAGAACATTCTAATTAATTGTAATTTGATCCTTTGATATATAAGATCCAATCACGTTGAAAATATTTTGAGATCAATCTCTACAGATCAACGGTCACTAAAATTTGTGAGCAAACAAGAAATATATTTACGTATTCTTTTTAAGCCGAAAGTTTCATTTTCTGTCCGATTAAGGACTAAGGACAATCATAATCTTTCTTCAACGCTCATAAACAAGGAAAAAATAAAATGTTTAGCACTTCCAAATATTACTAGTTCGATATTTTCGAAAAGTTTCCCTAAATTAAAATTCTGTTTTAAACGTTTTATTTATATGTTTTATTTAGGAGTAAGGTTGAAGCATCTAGATCTTTTTTTTTTTTTCTTAATTAATAATGTGTGTATCGTGTGTGGCCACGTTTGAATGTGCCACCTTTTGGCAATCTCCTTCCGACACAAGCCGTTTTATGTATAACAAATTGGGAAACAAGGCCCTTACAAAGACCCTTTTTGTTTATTTTTATTCCCATAATTGGGAACTAATCGTTAAGAGAGAGAGAGTGGTCTTAAACGAGAGGAATATCTCGTGAACTACTTAATGGTTTTCTTAATTGATTGTTTTTTAGGATTATCTTATTAAGACAGCACGACTGGAGGTAACAATTTCCGATAAATTAATTAATAAAAGATTAATTAATGAAGAGGGGACGCAAAATTGAATTACTAAACTAATGGGACAGCTTCTGTCTTCTTAATCAAATGCATGCACAAGCACAAGTATTAATCGATTCGATTCTTGCGAGACGTGGCGAAAGCCCAACCAAGTGCATTGCTTTGTTTTTTTAGGGGTTTTTTTTTTAAATAATAATTTTATTATTATTATTATATAATTAATTTGTTCCAATTTTTCGTCGCTGACTCTGACTGCCAACTTGTGTTGTAACAGGCTTTTAGGAAGTTGTCCATGTTCTTGCCGAGACTTTTCATGGTTTAATTAGTCCCAATAATCTGTGGGCTTAGTTTGCTTTAGCTTCCCTTCCCCATCAAAAATATGTATAGATTTATATATACTAATTACATAACATGTGTTTTATGCATACAGAATAGATAAATAAATAAATAAATAACAACAAAAATTATCACGTGATAGGTATTTGAGCCGTCACGTGACAACTATTAAAGAATGGAAAAATAGATTCATTATTTTAAATGTATATGTGTTTGTTTGATCCAACTATTTAATTGATCGTCAAATTGTTAGGTATAAAAAAATAAATAAATAAATAAAACTAGAAATACCAATTCTATGATATCAATTCATGTTGAATTTCAATCTATGCGACATTTAATAAATTGTCTTTTTTTTAATCAATAAATATGTGAATGATTGTCACATTAATTGATTTTACATTTATCAAATAAAATACAATAACTCGTCGTCACATAAGTTAGTATTCAAAAGTTAATATTAGAGAATATTCATAACATTTTTCAAAAAAAAAAAAAAAAGATCGTACTGTCAGTTTGGAGGAAATTATAAGCTGGCTTTTATCAATTTGTGTTGGGATTAATTAATTTCACAAATGCAAATGTAATTATATATCATAGTTCAGCATTCATTTCACCCCTTAACTAAATCAAATTATTCAAAATGTCATTAAGTGGAATTTTAAAAATACCTTCGAGGCTCGAATTATTGATCTTATATTACCATGTTTAACTATTTCCATTTTTTTTTTTTGGAAATAAAATAAATTATGTAAAAATACACTATACGTTTGTGGGGTGTATTTCTTTTCAAATTTGTTTGAGATTTTTTTTTTTTTTTACAACTATGTTTTGTTTGTCCAATTTACTTGGGTTTAAAAGAGAAATTTGAGTATGCTGGAGGCAATTTTATCAAGTCAGCTTAATTAATCTATTTTGAACGTCCGACATTACTCATTTCATAAAATTTGGATGAAATCGGTATGTTGAACACTTTTACGAGGTTGAGAGATGCGATAACCAATAATGTTAAAAATCGAGAGACAAGTTGACATAAGATTAATAGTTTAAAGAGCATTGAACGAAATTCAATAAGTATACACGTTAGATTTGACGGGATGAGTATTTTGAATGATTTTTTTACGGCTAAAATTAAGGATGGAATGAACGTTCTTAAGAATTGAGATGTATGTTGAGATCGTTATTAGGGTACATAGTTCAATGAGGCATATATATATAATTAATCCTTTATTTTATACATACATACATATATATATATATATTATATATAAATGAATCCACGGTATTCTGAATGGTTTTGTTGCATTAGCCTCGATCTCTAGAAATGATTTTGGTGCCTTCATATCCCTCCATTCGATCATGAGGACCACAAATTGAAATCGACACAGCATTTTTCTTTTTTTACTTTTGAGAACTGCAGATGATCAAAAGGTTAGATACCATTTGGATAAAAAAGGACAATTTTGCAGTGACAGTCATTTGCTTGCAAAACCTGCAAACTTATTCTAGTTCTCTCCACCACTCAAAAACCAGTTGCCTTAAATTGGTCGACGTGGATTTTTTTTATAATTTTTTCTCACCTTTTTTTTTTTTTTTTTTTTTTTTGTTGTTGAGGAAACCACCTTTTATACTTAGTTGCAGGTTATTGATCCTGATAACGGATGTCAGAGAGATAATTTTTAATGCCATATTATTAAATATTGTACTAAGATCATGAAATTCAGTTAATGCTGACATAATTAATGTTGTATTAATCACTAGTTTAGATTGATGAAACATAAAAATGAGTCGCAGCAATTCTTAAAAATTTATAAAACATTCCATAATCCAATGTTAATTTTCTATGTTAACATTAAGGGTTCGTTTGGTTCACCGGTTTGAGTTGAGATTTTTAAGTTTGAATAGTAAATTTTTTTGAATTTTCAGAAAAGACAAAAAACTTTTTGGGAAAAAGACAAAAACTTTTTGGGAAAAAAACAAAAACAAGTTTGAGTTGAATGGTTTGAGTTGGTATGACAAACGAACCCTAAGAGTTGATATTTGAATCACGAAATCACATGTAAAGTTATTCTTCATGTCAAATAGTGAAATATTTAATCTAAATTAAAGTAACACATGAAATTTCATGGTTTAACTCTTTGATTATCTGTTAACTTGTTTATTTAATAATTGTAATATTCTATTCAAACTCTTGGAATATATATTTCTAAAGTTGAAATTTTGTGACAAAAACTAGATATAAAAATATGTTAAGCTAGTATATATGTCTAAATGCTTGGATGGGCATTGGGGAACTGCTTGCCATTCGAGAAGGTCGAACTTTTGTTGCTGACTGAGGATGTACGTCCGAGTTGTTGGAAATTAAGTGCCGTCAAAGCTGTGTTATTAGTCGTTACATTTTTATATAATCTGAAAATTTATAATTTTAAAAAAAAAGTTACTTATTGCCATCAATAACGAATTTAAAATATCTATTTCAAGTTTCAAAACCGTCACATTGCACGTGAGATTAAAATTTTGACTTTCTATTAAAATTTCCAGTTCTTTACCATATGTGACCAAAGATCATCGATAATTATACGTATATTTATAGTGCTTGATTAGTACGGTTTGAGACTTCCACCTTTGCAGTTTTGCATATCTTGGCCCCACATCTAATGAAATTTCAATTTCCCCTAAAAAAACATGTATGTTACTTTTATACTTTTGGTGTAAATATAACATTTATATTGAAGATAATCTAAATGATATGTATATTAAATTGTTATTAAATGTCACTAAACCTATTCAGTCATATTTTATTGTAAGTCTAATCGTAATATTTACTGATTAATTATTATCACATGTTGACGTTAAAATCGTCAGATAACTTTAGAATATCCCTAGATCAAGCTCAAAACCAAGATGACAATATGAAGTTTTAAATTCTTGGCAAATGAAGAAAAGGCAGAGCTTTGAAGAAATCGGAACTAATTCTAAACAACACAGAGAGAAAATTATCCAAATAACTATATTTTTTTATCTATAGATCAACATGACACAAATTCTCTAATTTTGACCAACATGACACAAATTTTAGTTTATTTTAGTTTAATTTTATGTTATATTAGTCTAATGTATATTTTGATGTTATGTTGGTGCATCAATCTTCAAATTTGTATCATTTAGATACTTTCTCCTTCTATAAAAGGATATTTGGCTTTTAATTTAGAGTACTATTTTTTTTACTCTTTTACATCAAATATAACATTAATATATACAAATACATTGGTTTTTGATCTAATTAATTAATCAGTGTTTTGACTATTTCATGTAATCATTATAACTTTTTAATTTTTAAATCATTTAAATACTAAAAACTTATTTTTTCAAGTTTCAAAATATAATATATGATGACAAAAGAAAAAAAAATATATTAAAAATAGATATGTGGGTAAATGACTTTTTTAAAGAAGTTTTAAAATAAATGACCGAAAGTTTTATAAAACTAAAAAACTGATATTTTTTAAAATAATGATCAATAAATAATTAACTGATTGAACATGATTATTTAGTGATTGATCAATTTTAATATATATATTTTATTGAAGTCAATCAAAATAATTTTTGTTTTTAAATAAAAAAATCTAACTATTTATTTAAGTATTTAAAAACTATCTATTTATTTAATTTTTTAATTAAAATAACAAAATAAGACTTTTTTAATAACAAGTATACATTAAAGATAGACGAATGTGCTTTTTCATGACCCTCTCTGATTGTAATGTGATAACTAAATCATTTTCGTATGATTATATTGGTGGCGGTCCAATTAACATCACGCTATTTTTTTTTTTTTTCCCCCTTCGTTTGTGTAATGCGTACTACGCAATTAATATAGAAAAGAGAGAGAAAGAGAGAGAGAGAGAGCACGTGGTGTTGTGAGAAAACAAAAGGCATTATGGTACAAAATGGGCTTTTCCCAAACTCGGAATCTACTAAACGAGACAAGCAAATCTAGTAGGGGATTTTGGGCTTTCATCAGTCGCATCACCACCTGCACGCTGGGATTTTTGGATTGGTGCGTTTTCCGCTGGAATCTATCTCTCTCCCTATCTCTCTATCTCTCTGTCTATCTATTTTTTTCAAAACCTTCCTACCAAAGCCAACAACCCCATGAGAATTACGAGTTGAGCCATACTTTTTAACACCCCCCACAACTTTTTCTTTTCTTTTTTTTTTTTTTTTCTCTCTCTCTTCTCTCTCTCTCTCTCTCTCTCCTCTCTCTTTATTTTCTTTCTCGTCGCTAACGACAAAAATGGGTTCAACTTCTTACTTTTGATTATCGCTTATCATCATCATAATAGTAAGATTCTCTGCTCTTGGCATTGATGAACAGTCCTTAGCATTCCTGCTTTATTTCCAATATCGTACAACCTTTTTGTCTAATTGAGGAAAAAAAAAAAAAGCAATATTTTTTCACAAACGTGTGTGGTTTATAATGATCTTTCTACTTCGTATTTATTTTAGATGAGATTAGGTAAGCTCTTCCAATGTTTATTATAAGCACCATATATTCAATTAGTTCCCCACTTTTCATGGCTTGTATATTTATATATAGCTTTAGTGACAGTAGTTTTCTAATCTTTTCTACTAACGTATAACATATTTATTTTCTATCTCCGGTCCTCTTGGAGACAAAAGTGCTCAAATAATGTTTTTACAGTCAAATACTTCTTATGGGAAAGTTTTGGATATTAGTATACGAGAAAGGAATCTCTATGTATTTATCTAATTATAATGTTAGAAAAATCCAGTTCAACTTCACCTCACGGTCACAGGGTTTAGTCGGATGGTATAAGCCCCACACCCTGATTCTGCCAACCTTAGCGTTTTAAGTTATATATATTTGGTCGTTAGATATATAATAAATAAATATTGACGAGGCAATTAAAAAAAATAAACCCCTAAATAAAGATACAAAGATATAATGTGTTTTGACAAATGTGAATATATCCATGGATTACAAAAATTCAGAACTCACTAGTAAAGAGTATTAACAATTGGTTCGGTATAAAAACAAATCCAGAGAAATCATTAATTGTCTGGTTACAATATCTTTTTCCATATATATATTTGAATAAGATTCAAAATCTATCACATTTTCTAAAATCATGAAACTAACAAAATTAGATCATTATAAATAAATCCAAAATTCTTACTGTTAATAATTACAAAATTCAATTATCTTTATCTTGCAGCCACGAATTAATGGAGTTCCCAATAGAGATTCCAATCTTGAACAATAATAAAAGAAACCGAAATGGGTAATGGGAAGATGGGATTTAAAGAAATTTGAGAGCGTGACGTTACTTGTTTTTTTTTTTTAAAGAATTTGTTCGGAGTCATTATAGTGTTGATCGTAATTGGAGCAACATCAAGCGTAGGATGTAGAAACGAGAATCATCGAGGGCGGGCGCAAGGTTACGTACGTGGATGAAAAGCGTCAAGGATCGACGATCGTCAAGAGTGCAGGGGAGTAAGGAAGGGATGTCAATCATCATTGACTGCATGGACGCACGAAAGGGGACGACAATTGTCAAGGACGCAAGGCATAAAGAAGAGACGATAATCGTCAAGGGTGTAAGGCGACGATGTTGCACTCGTTGGAGCTAAAAGGCTCTAATATAATAAATATTAATGAAGAAAATTAAAGAAAAAAGAGGACAAAAAGTTTTAATATGTTCCACCAAACATATGCTTACAACATCTATGGACTAGGAAAAAAGAGAGAAGTCACTAGTAAAAAAATACTAATAATGGACTCTATATAAATACAAATACAAATTGATCAGAGAACACAATTAGTCTATGGATAATTGTCTATTTGTGTTTAAATAAAGATTCTAAATCTATCAAATCCCCTAAAATCAAAAAAATAATTAAATTAGGCGATTCTTTTTAATCAGTAAAAAAAAAAAAAAAAAAAAAAAAAAAACTAAACTAGATGATAACAAATCAAATTCATTATTCTAATTGCTAATCACTACAAAATTCAATTATTGTAATTAAAGTTATGTTAATGGTTGTTAGCTTCTTTAATTATAAGGGTTAATTGCTCATTTACATATGAGGGACAAGTCCCTCCAAAAGGCTAATAAACCAAGCTCTACTTTTGTGTTTATTAACATATTTTAAAATTAAAAAATAGCAGGCAAGTTTTTTTCTTGAGTCAAAAGTGATTTTTTTTAAATAAATAAAAAAAAACTAACTAAAAATAAAATTTTAAAAAAATAAAAGGTGGCGTACCTAAATAAAAGTAATAAAACACTTACTGTAGTATATTAATTTTTATCAAATGAAATTATACATTGGTATGGTCTCATATTGAACCCATAACTTCTTAAGGATGAGTGGACGGGTTTACCATTTCATCCAAATTTTTAAATACAAAGATGAGTAGAATGACAAGATATCCCAAATTACATCAAATTCAAAGTTTGTGACCTTATTTGTTCATCAAATTCAGATACTTGAATGAATTTTGGATGATTTAGGTTAACAAAGAAGGATGGACTCTTGATTCGATATAAAGAAGGTTTAATACCAGTAGATGTGCTAATATATATTTATATATATATATATATATATATACACACACACACACTCGTATATATCATTTTCAAAATCAAAATAATTGAAATACTGCAATTCATGACCTCAATAATACTGCCGGCACAAAATTGGGATAGCATCACATGCATTTACTGTAATAAATAAACAATGATGTGAATCCGAAGAAAAACTGAGAGAGATTAGCTGCCGTGTCAATTCTTTTGTCATGTCGTGTCCATTTTGTGGGACCAAATTATTTGAGAAAAATTTAAACTAAACTTTTTTTTTCCCCATAAAATAGAGTGGCTGATAAACATCTTCAATCAACGATCCAAGGTTACTTTCTACAGAAAAGAACAAGTTGTGCCCCTTTGAATTCAAGTTAAGAAATTAATCAATCAGCAAAGGAAAGTTAACACATGTACTGTGCTTCTTGTCAAGTCTCTGATTTGATATATATTTATATATATATATTATACATATATATAATTATACATAATGCATGCGCCGTCAGCTTTGGCAATACTTACAAATTAGATGGTCATTAGTTAATTATGATCAATAATTAATGAAATCAATAATGATGAAATCAAAGACCGAAACCTCAGTCATTTCTGCAAAGCGACAAAGAGAGGGCATATATATATATATATATTGTTTGACATTAGTGAAATTGATCATAATTAACTAATGACCATCTAATTTGTAAGCATTGCCAAAGCTGACCATCATATATATGTATATAAGAAGAAGAAGAAGAATAATGAGGTTTAAAAAATATGAATGAGGTGAATGAAGTATTTTGTTTTGTTTTAATCCTTGTTTAGCGTGATAGTTAAGAAAATAAAACGTGCAAGTAAACAAATGCAAGTTAAAAAAAAAGAAGAAGGTATAATTAAATAAATAATAGCTTGCCTTCGACGTATCAAAAAACCGGAAAGACAACTACACATATAAGCACAATCTTATTTTGTGAAGATGTGTCCAAAAATTCTCATGCCTTTCTTGGTTGGCACGCCAAAAAATTCCTATGTCTTGGTTGGAAAAAGCCAACCAGGATTATAAAAGAATAGTCTTTCTTCATTTTCAGAGCAAGAAGCAGAACTACGAGAAAGGGTGTTGAAAATGAGATTAAATAGGTTAAATAGGGTTTGACTCTCCAAGCAAGTACCAACAAAGTTTTTCTCTTAAAATATCTTAACTTTTAGATGGATTAAGTGGAATTTTCTACAAATATGATAGGAGTCCCCTTTTTTTAATTATGAGAAAATGTTATTTTAGTCCTTAAATTAAAATTTTTAACAAGATGATCTATTACCAGTAGTAATTTTGTATAATATACTATAAATCTTTAACTTGAACATCCGTTGATTAAAATTAACGGATCCAATAAGCAAATAATAGTTCCTACTAGGAGTTTTAAAAAAAGTTTTTACAGTAAAAAAATCAGAATTAAAAATGGGTAGCACTGTAGTAGAAACCCTTTGAGGGTCTCTACCGGTAAAGTCTTTTTACAGTAAAAAAACCAGAATTAAAAATGGGACAGCACTGTAGTAGAGAGCCGCAAAGATTGAATCGGATGGTGTAGATATTGAAGGTGTATATGATGATTTGTAGGCATTACCCATATTATAACAAAGTAGGTGAAGGGAAAAAAAAAAAAAAAAGGAAAAAGCTATCAGCCCCAAGTCTTCTCCGTCGCCGGCGATAGCCCCGACGCCAGCGACCCACCCCCGCCCCCCCCCCCCAACCCCAGGCCCCAGGCCCCAGCCCCAGCCCCAGCCTCGACCACCCCCCACCCAGCCCCAGCCCCCCCAAGCCCCGGCACCCCCCCCCCCCCCCCCGGCCTGCACCCAGCCTCTAGCCCGCCCGGCGCCCCCCTACCCCAGGCCCCCCCTCCCCCGGCCCGCTCCCCAACCCCCTCCGGCCCCTCGGCGCCCCCCCCCCCCCCGATGGGACCCCCCCTCCCTTTCTTTTCCTCTCTCTCTCTTCCCAGCCTGTGCCCCCCCCCCCTCACCCGACAAGGACACCCATCCCCCTCTCTCTCTTCTCGCGTTGGGGGTGTTGGGGTGGGGGGGTTTGGGGGTAGGCCGGGGAGGGGGGGCCTGGGGTGGGGGTGCCGGGGGGGGCTAGGGCCTGGGGGCCGACGGGGGAGGGCTGGGGGGGTTGCCGGGGGTCGGGGATGGGTGGGGGGCGACCGGGGCTGGGTCACTGACGGCGGAAAGGTCACCGGCGACAGAGAAGATTTGGGGTGAGAAAGATAATATGAGGTAAGGTGTATGATAAGTATGATACACCAACAACATTTTAACCGTTCAATTAAATCTTAACGGTTTAAATCCTCTCCCTCAGGACTTTTCTCTTTTCTCTCGTACTAACTCACAACTTTCATTTTTCTCTTAAAAAATCCCGTTATTCTTTTCTTTCTTTCCATCTTCTCCTCTCCTCCAACAAACAATCTTTCTAAATCATCCTCCTCTTCCCCCCCCCCCCCCCCCCCCCCCCCCCCACACACACACACACACACACACACACACACACACCCAAAAAAAAAAAAAAAGATTCACCAATCACCATTAGCAATCTACTATATTTGTAGGCTTGGGAAACCTTTGCACGCCACTTATTGCCTATCCTCTTTTTTTTTTTTTTTTTTTGCTTTGCCTATCCTCCTTTTTTCCTTCTTCTTTCTTTTTTCCCCTTCTTTTTTGGGTCAAAACTTGTTGCCTATCCTTGGTTCATTCACGTTCACACGTAAGTTGAGACCAGTGGCCCATTACATGGTCTCAAGTTTTACACGGCGACAAACAATGACAAGCCCACTTTATGTTCAAACGCTTATCATTAATAAGGTCAGAGTCATCAAAATGCTGAGTCACTAAATTCTTGTACTTTTACTTGGAAAATTTTCAATTAATGAGATATGTTTAACGGTTCTGATTTCTGATTTCCCTTTGATTAATACTCATAGTTTTCCCATTCGTTCCATTTTTCTTTCTACTTGAGGAAGAGATACGAGTGAAACTAACAGAAATAAAGGAGAAATTAAATGAAAAATCCCCAAACTAACGAGAAAGAAATCAGCTGGTTACTTCATAGAAATCCATTATGGGAAGGGATTTTAATCATATCATAGATTTAACAGTATATCAATCTGTCACATAACAATATGAGACTCAGCTGTCACAATTTTTATTTTTATTGACTTTGCTTTATTACCGTCGCGTCACGAGTGGTGATACATTACGTTAGCTCTATAAAGAAATTAACTCGATCTACAGCCTACAACCACCAATCATCTAGCAAGGCACCAAAGGGGGTGCTTATTGAAGTTGACAGACTTCCACCAAAGTAAAGCATCAGTTTCTCACCGCTCTTTTGATTTAGGATAGAGAATAGAGATGCTGACTGCTGAAAATACAGCTTGGTCACTTCAAACAGTTTTACAATGTTTACTTGTTTAGTACTCGAGCATCTTGTCCCGCCATGTGTACCAAAACAAATATCACATTAAGACAGCTGAATAGCAAACTTATACCAATAGGCTAAAGGATCAATCTCGGCTATGTTTTTCTTTTTACCCTCCGAACTTCAAAAACTCCACTTTACCCTTTAGATTTTGAATTAGTTCCCCTTCAACTTCTTCTGTTAAGATTTTAGTTAATGCAGACGAAAAAAGAGGCAATAGTCTCGTTTAATACCTTCTGTTACGCTTTCTATTAGAATCAAAATACCACGTGATTGCACTTAACTCCATTTTTTCATATGTTTTTAAGAGAAATTTAAAAGAAATTCTAAACAAAAGGGGTTAAATGGAACTAATTCAAAGTTCAAGAGGTAAAATGAGAGTTTTTAAAATTTAAGGGGCAGAGTGAGAATGACCCAAAATAATGACATAGATGGATAACCTTCGAAGGCTACCTTGCAAAGGTAGGGAAAATGAGAAGACATACATAAACTACAAGCATATCTCAAGACAAATTGCTTATAAACCAAAATAGTTCTAGAATTTTGTTCATCAAAAAGACAGTTCTAGAATTTCCAAACCATGATCTGTAATTCAGATGCTGCTTCATTTGGAATCATTATTTACGCAATTGCAGACACGAACTAACACGCTTCCATCTATACTTCAAACTACAATTTGCTTTGTTTCAATCTAGCAACTGGCAAAATCCAACTATATAAAGTAAAGTCCAAATCTTCATAATATCAACTTGAAATTAACTTCTTAAGTTAAAAAAGCAAAGATGGAATTACCTAACATAAACAAAGTTGCTGGTATGTGACTATTGAATTGCTGTTGCCAAGACTCCTTTGGCTTCCATAAGCCTCCACATATACCAAGACCCAAACGACCTATACGGCTTCCATTTCTCACACAATCGCTCCATCTCCAGAGGCCTCGGCAACTCCTTCAGTCCGTACAGTCTCTGGACTCCTTTCCTCACCCCGAGATCGCCAGTCGGAAGCACGTCCGGCCGCTGGAGCGAGAAGATCATGAACATGTGGACCGACCAAACGCCGATTCCTTTGACCAAGGTGAGCTTCGCGAGCAGAGACTCGTCGTCCATTTCGAGAATCGAAGAGTCCGATAAAGTACCGTTCTTGTACTTCTCCGCTAGGTCATGGAGATAGCTCGCTTTTCTGCCGGAGACGCCGATCAGCCGGAGCTGCTGAGCCGAGAGCGAGATCACGGAGTCGGGGACGACCGACGACTCGCCGCCGCAGAGGGAGATGAAGCGAGTGTAGATCGATTTCGCGGCGTTGTAGGCGAGTTGCTGGTAGAGGATGGATTTCGCCAGAGCTTGGAACGGCGAGCGATCGGATTCGAAGTGCGGAGGGCGGTGGGAGTCGATTAGGGTTGCGAGGAGGGGATCGGAGGTGCGAAGTTGGTTCAGAGCAAGCTCGATTTCGCAGTTCAACGGTAATGGTTCCGTTAGGGTTTCGGGGAGGGAAGAGGAGTTCTGCAACTTCGGTTGTGGTGAGTTTTCGTCAATGCAGGTCTCGTCTTCGATTGGTGTTTTGGAAGAAAGCTTTCGGATTTTTCTGGCTCGGAATGGGATTTTGGAAGGGTCAGAGGGGTTTTCGGAAATTTGACTGGTCAGTATTGCTGTGATTTGGGACTGGGTTTTGCAACGCTTCGCCATTGGAAGAGAGAGAGGGGGAGGGAGAGACGGCGTTAATGTGGCGGGAGAAATAACGGTGTAGATCATGGATTCCCGGCATTAAAAAAAAAAAAAAAAAAAAAAAAAAAAACGTTGATTAGATTAGCGTCTTTGACTTACTATTCCCTCGGACCTCGGTCTTACAAGAAATCGCCTGCATAGAATGAGTTTTTTTTTTTTTTTTTTTTTTAATGTAAGATTTATCACAAAAAAGAATATTAAAATACGATATAAATTTAAATATCATTATATCAATAAATATAAAAATTAACACTAGATTAATATGACACAAAATTAAATTAAAATTATTTACAATTTGTGAATGAAGAATTTATATCATCATGTCAGTCACTAGATAAAAAAATATAGTTTTTTAGATAATTTTATGGTATTCCAATATAAAATTTTAATGTTAGTCTCGTTATTTTTAGTATTATTAAGTTTTAAAGCTGGTAAAAAATAAATTTTTAGTACATAAATTATTTATAAAAAAAAAAAAAAAAACTTAATGACTAGATGAAATTTCAAGATATCAATCAATAAGAATTAGATATTAAATTTGACACTAGCTATATTTTTTATCTCAAATTTTTTATATATGACTCTGTTTGGAACTCAAGTTTAAACCTAAGGTTTAAACTCAAATTTTGTCTTTTTCTGAAAAAGTTTTTTATTTTTTCTGAAAAAGTTTTTTATCTTTTCTAAAAAGTCAACAAAAATTACTATTCAAACTTAAAATTTCAACTCAACTCAAACACCAAACACCCTAGTAAATTTTATATAAAGAATAACATTCCATTGATACATTAATTTAACATTTAATTGGAGATATTTCTTACAAGAAATTGTATAAAAGGCCTTTTTTTTTATTAAATAAGAGTGTACCCATTCCATAAGGTGTTTGGATCAAGTTAAAGCAAATCGTTTTCAAATGAGAGGATTTGTTTATGGAAATGAAAAGTACATACTTGTGAATATTAGATCTAATCAGTATTAGTTATTTTTAACACTTGTATTTCCCAAATTTAGTAGTTTAGTCCCTAAATCTTTTTTCTTAGCCATCAATCATTTGAATTTATAATTTTGACACTTAAGTCCCTTTAGCTCACGACAGCTTTGTACACATGACATGTACGTGATAGCTTAAAAAGGGTACTGTTGGTCATTTTTACTTAAATTTCATCACAAATTTATCTGAAACTTGAACCTAATTCAATTACAACTCAAATTTAAATATACACTTTGAAAAAAATTATATTAAAATTAAGTAAAAATGACTAATAATGTTTTTCTTGAACTATCACATGCAAGTCCCCTATAAAAAATCGTCAAAATTTTGAAGGACGTGAGAAAAAAGGACATATAATTTCAAAAATTATAATTTCAGAGGTTGTCTGTAGGGGGAAAAAAGTTTAAGGTGAGTTTGGTTCACCAACTTGAACTCAAATTTTTCAACTCAATTTTTGTCTTTTTCTGAAAATTTTTTTTATCCTTTTTGAAAAAGTCAACAAAAATTACTATTAAAACTTAAAAATCTTAATTCAAAGTCAAACACTAAACACCCCTAAAAGTAAATTATTAAGTTTAAAAAATTCAGAAGATGTCGGTGCAATATAACATTAGGTAAATTAAAAAATGTATCTATAACTAATAAAACGTAATAAAGTATTTGTAGTACAATAAAATAAATATCTATAGCCACGTTAGAGGAATTTTTTTTTTCTCACTTGACAGTTCATTTATGAGTATCCTGATAAAGTACGTAATTCCGTGATCAACGTTGGTTGGCAAACTGATCTGAGCCTATAAGCGTCCAAGGATTTCAAATCATATACTAACAGTACTTTTCATGTCCCTATTATTACTACCTTTTAGGGACTTCAACTTTTACAGTGCTGCCAAAAACTATAGAATAAAATTACAGCACCTTCTCACATGCAAGACTTACATAAAAGTTGAGAAAAAAATTACTTAATTAAATCCATGTTTTGATACGGCAAAATTCTCAAGATTCCCAATCCTACAAAAATTAAACACCCACTTGCCAAAATTTACGCCGATTGGGACAAAAGGGCCAAAAGCTAATGTCACACCTAACTTAATAAAACCTATTTCAATATGTTAAAAAACGTTTCATCATTGAGAGGGGGAAAAATTTTTCATTCGCTGAATGTTTTTCAACTTTCATTCACTAAAATAGTAGGCAACTTTTTGTTAGCTATGAGATTAAATTTCAATGGTATGATTCACAAGTCCGATCAAGGTTTTGTTTGTTTTTTTAAAATGAATTTTAAATATAAAAAGATAATACAATCATCAATTCACATATAAAGTCTTTTATAACAGAAAACTCAAGACCAATAGATAATCGGTGCTATCAGTGAATTCGAAAGATGCACGAGGAAAAATAACGTGTATCGGACTTCACAAATGAAAAACACCCGAAAAGTTATACAAAATATCGAGCACACATATGACTCTTGAACAAATTTCCTACAGTTGACAGAAATATCTTATTAATCGATGACAAGAAATCTGTAGCTCAGAGACCAAAAAAAAAAAAAAAAAAAAAAAGGCAAAACCAACAAAATAAGCTAAATACTTATAAGAACCACCATTATTATTAACAAAAAATGATAAAAATCACAAGTCAGAGTGAGGCCACCCAACACTAGCAAAAGAAAATGATGAAAAGACAAGCAGTTGGCAAACACATATCACTCTCCCTCCCGAAATGACACGAACTCTATTACTAAATTCAGCATCCGAGGATGACGATAAAGTTATAGAAGAAATTTGATGGTGAAAGAACTAATAATGCATCAAATCTTCAATCAAAAACGCTTTACTCTATCTCTCTGGCTTGCTTTTTTTTCCCCCCTAAGGCCGGCTCTATACTCTTTTTTTTTTTTTTGTTAAAGCGATAGTACATGTATTTATATGTTAAACTTTATCCAAATTTTAATTAGGACGGATCACCAACTAGTAATAAAAGGTACGGATAAGCCTCTCCGACACAACCTCCCTTTGTACATCTGTGTTTCTGGGGTCTTGATTCCTTTTCAAGTTTTTGTTGTTACGTATGTTGTTATGGGGCCACCAAAAAAAATCAAAAGAAAATTAAAAATAGAAGAAGAAATCAAACAATTAATAGCTGACACTGACACGTTTGCGTGTCACATGGACATCTCCTGATCCTTCAAACAAACTCCCAAAAATCCATCCACATAATTCTGTCAGGACGCCGATCGCCGGTCCTCTCAAATTCTACACTCCCCTTTTTTGCTGTCTCTGGCTCTTTCTCCAACCTCTTCCTCACTCACACACACACATACACACACACACACTCTCTCTACATATATACACACACACACACACACACACATATATATATATATATATATATTCACACACACACATACACAAGTTATATTACATACTAGTCAGGTGGAGTAGTAGGCCGTGGGGTGTAAGAGAAGGAGGTCGGTGAAAAGAAAAGAGATGAGTTTCAGAGAGGAGGGTGGTGGTGGTGGTGGTGGTGGTGGTGAGGATGGGAGGGACCTGAGAAAGCCGTTCATACACACAGGAAGCTGGTACAGAATGGGGTCCAGGCAGTCTTCCAGTATTATAAGCTCGTCGGCTCAGGTTCTCCGTGATGGCTCTGTTTCTGTTGTTCTCTGTGTCCTCATCGTCGCTTTGGGCCCTATCCAATTTGGATACACGGTTCATACTTCATACTTCATACTTTTTACTAAAATTTTTCCTTTAATAATTGTTACTGAGTTTTTTTTTTTTTTTTTTTTTGGTTCGTTTGGTTACAGTGTGGGTATTCTTCTCCTACTCAATCCGCAATCATCAAGGATCTTAAGCTTTCTATTTCGGAGGTGTGGATTTGAATTTGGTCTACTTTTTCTAATTGTTAAAAAGAAAAAAAGAAAGAAAAAGGTTAGTTTTGTTGTTTGCTCACTTAACTTTAATGAGTGCAGTTCTCTTTGTTTGGTTCTTTGTCGAATGTGGGAGCTATGGTTGGAGCTATAGCTAGTGGTCAGATTGCAGAGTACATTGGCAGAAAAGGAGTATGATTTTTTTTTTTTTTTTTTTTTTTTTTAGTTTTTTGTAGAAAAGCTAAGATTTCTTTTTAATTATTATTATTATTATTATTATTATTTTTTTTTTTTGGGAAAAATGGCACTTGCAAAATTCTAATGAGTTTGAGGTTCTGAGCATCTGCTTTGTTTTGTTGAATTGCAGTCACTTATGATTGCTGCGATTCCCAATATTATTGGATGGCTCGTGATATCATTTGCCAAAGTAATAATCCCCTGAATCTTGATCTCGTTATATTTATTTATTATACTTGAAAGGTCTCTATGGGACGTTAACATTATTCTATGACATTTATTAATTAATTTAATTTATATATTTATTTATTTTGTAGGATTCATCATTTTTGTTCATGGGAAGATTGTTGGAAGGTTTTGGTGTGGGTATAATCTCTTACACGGTAACTTTCTGGCAAACCTTACACCTCTTTGGACAGTGGTGAACTTGAAGACATGTCTGGTATTGATTTTTGTGACGATTGTTTCTAGGTACCCGTGTATATCGCCGAGGTTTCGCCACAAAACATGAGAGGAACCTTGGGATCCGTGAACCAGGTTTGGTTCTAACTTGATCTTTGTTACCATTGATGTTTTGATATTTACCATATTTGTTGATCTATGTACATGGTTTGGTGTTTTTCATTTTGCAGCTTTCGGTGACAATCGGAATACTGCTGGCTTATTTATTGGGGCTATTTGTCAACTGGAGACTGCTTGCAGTGTTAGGTAAGCTCTAAATATTTCACCTTGTTGCCTTTAAATTCGAAATTATGAAGTTTTTTACAATCATTTCAAAAGGCTGTATGCTTTTTGCCATCCTCTCTGTGTGTGCATGTCAAATGTCGAAGATAAGTGTATAATGTTGCATGTGAAACAATTTTTTTTAGTTTTTTACCATCGCTTGAGAGCTATTAGCAATCCTCTGTGTGCGCACATGCGAAATCACCGAGCAAGCTTTACACTCTGAATTTTGTGCGTACTCTTAAAATTTCGGTACTTGTTCTGTTCAAATTGCAGGAATTTTGCCCTGCACAGTTTTGATACCTGGACTATTTTTCATCCCAGAATCGCCTCGATGGCTTGTAAGAATCTTACTATCATTGATTTATCCATTTGGATGCTGATGTGAACTTTTCTTTCAACTTTGAACTGACCCTTTTTTTTTTTTTTTTTTTGGGTGTTGGTGTTAAGGCCAAAATGGGGATGACAGAAGATTTTGAAGCCTCCTTGCAAGTTCTGCGGGGATTTGATACAGACATCACCACTGAAGTGAATGAGATCAAGGTATCAAATTCCATTAACTCTGGCCAAAGGGACTAGAAATTCTATCGATTGATTTTCTGCTTAATGACATTATTCTAAACCATCTAAAATACCTAATCCATGAAAAACTTAAGAACTTTGTCTTTAATTACTCCACATGACATTGCTATCGTTTTTAATCATCTACATTCTACAGAGGTCCGTAGCATCATCGGCAAACAGAAGAACTGCAATCCGGTTTGCAGATCTCAAGAGGAAAAGATATTGGTTTCCTTTGACGGTGCTATTTCTGTTTCCCTTTCCGAAACTTGAAATCTTTGTTTTTAGATAGTTGGCTTTTTATATTCTTGATATACCAAACTGCCTTCTTACTAGTCTGGATGCTACAGCTAGGAATTGGATTACTTATGCTTCAGCAACTTAGCGGTATCAACGCTGTTTTATTCTATTCCACCAACATCTTTCAAAGTGCCGGTGAGACTAAACTTCTTGTGATGTTTGATTTGTTATACTGTCTAGTCAAGATTTTAGATACAGATTTTGAAAATTCTTGTGCCATAAACCAAACACATGCGAAAAATAATCCAATTATTAACCTGTTTGAGTAACGTATGCTCAAAGACAAATCTGTTCTAGCATAGATCACCTCGCTTATTCTTTATGTTTCTATGTTTTTTCATATGGAAAAAACAAGTAAAATATCTACACCACGTGTCTTCTCTCATCTTCATTAACCCAAGCACCGCCTTGATAGAAATAAGTAGTCGAAATTAGATAGTTTCGAGTGCTTATGAGATTTTGATGATTTGCTCACTCGAATGCTATTGGTTTTACAGGAATTTCATCTGGTAACGCTGCAACGTGTGCTCTTGGGGCCATTCAGGTACAGTATGGCATCATTCATCTCATTTTGGCGTCATCATATCTGTATTCGAGTTGTCTCTTAATAAAATTTAACCTACATATCATTACAGGTCCTGGCCACTGCAGTCACTACTTGGTTGTTGGACAAAGCTGGTCGAAGGCTGCTTCTTATTGTACGCTAACATTTCACCCGATTAACTGTTTGTCTATCTAATTCAGAGAGAAAAAAGACAATAAACGAAACATATCTTCAATCTTGTAGGTATCAGCAGCTGGGATGACTGTTAGCCTCATCCTTGTTGCAATTGCATTTTACTTGGAGGTCAGTATTGATGCTTTTACGTTGTTCATAATCCTATACAAATGTGCAAACTAATGTCGTTATCGAATAGTTAAGAAATTGGGAATACTGTCTTGTTATGGATTGCCTTTTGATGCCTTCCTCTCACTTACTAGGCCATTGTACCAAAAGACTCTCATCTCTACACTATGATGGGAATACTGTCACTCGTCGGGCTTGTGGTAACGTGTTTTTTTTTTTTTTTTTTTTCCGTTTGTTTACCATATACATATTTTTTAATGAAAGTAGTGAGATATCTTTTGAATTACATCCAGGCCATGGTGATTTCCTTCTCTCTGGGGCTTGGACCAATTCCTTGGGTTATAATGTCTGAGGTATGCAATTTTCATTTCAAATTCTACATTTACTCTGACTCGAGAAAAATATGCGAGGTTGTTGAAGTACGCATATCCTCCTCTAAATCTTTTTCTTTTATTTATTTATTTTTTTTTTGGAAAAATTGTTTCTAGATTCTTCCGGTGAACATGAAGGGTCTCGCCGGCAGCATGGCAACATTGGTGAATTGGCTGACATCATTTGCGACCACAATGACCGCGAATTTACTCTTGACATGGAGTAGCGGAGGTCTCTCTGTCTCTGTTTCACATATAATGCTGATTAAACACATTTATTTGCTTTTGTAATGCATGTCTCATGAGCTGACAACATTTCTTGACTGCCGACAGGGACCTTCACAATCTACGCCGTAATGGCTGCATTTACGGTTGCTTTCGCGACGCTTTGGGTTCCAGAGACAAAAGGAAGAACTCTGGAAGAGATTCAGCAGTCGTTTAGATGATTATCTTGTTCTTTTTCCGTGATTTTTCTGTCTAAGAATGTATTTGGATTAACATGATTTCAAGATTTTGTCATGCCAAGCTTCGATTTTTAAGCGAAGATTGCGTTGTTATTGAACAATTCCTTATCATGTTTCATGCCAAGGGTTATCAAACCAAATATTTTCAATGTACGATTCTACTAGATGACATAGAAGGAAAGGAAATATTCATTCAAATTTTTATAGCAATAGATCTCTCTACAAGAAAGATTAAACTAAGTTTACACACACACACACACACACACACACACACACACACACACATATATATAAATATATATATATATATATATATTTCAAACCCAAACGGAGATCTCTGTCCAAAAAATAATAATAATAAAATAAAATAGTAAGTGCCAAGTAGAAAATACAAAATTATTATGAGATAGAACATAAATCATCTCATTATGGGGCTCCATGTGCATGAAGGGAAGCAAGGAATTGCTTGAGACATCTATTGTACACACAAGGCCTCTCCAAGTGAACCAGGTGCCCTCCCTTCCTTATGCCTTGAAATGTTGCATTTTCTCCTAGTTGCCTGTAAAAACTCCATCCAAAGCCACATATTATATATATATATATATATATATATTTATGACCATTGTATTACGGGAAAAATCCTGTATATTTTTTTACCCCATTGCTAAAGTAGCTTAGTATGCTAGATTGCTTGTTTGAGTTTCCAAACAGAATTAGGCTTCATATTCTGCTAAAGCAATTCAATTAATTTGATTAGAACAATGCTATTGGGGATAAATAGTGTCTTGACACTAGAATTTACATCGATCGGTCTTCACATGCGAGTTGTTGTGTTAAACCTTGTTGATATCTCTTATTATTTTTAGTAAGTTAACTAATAATTGTTTTTACACACATGAGTTGGTGTGCCAAATAACGTAGATATCTTTTATTGTTTTTAGTATATCTTTTGATAATTTGTTCTTTTTAGTAAATTAACTGCTAGTTGTTGAACAACCCCAGCTACTATTTTCAACACTTTTTTCCGACCCTTTTAAAAAAAAAAAAGAATAAATAAATAAGAATAAGGGGTTCTTTGACTTACTCTTTCATGTTTTGGGCAAGTTCTTGCTTGAAAAGCTCATCGTTCTCACCCCACAAAAGATGGATTCTCTGCACAACACAACAGATAAAGAAATGGCAAAATGTTGAAATTAAAGACAAAAACAAAACCAGTGTAACTCAAAACAAGACAGGGATTACTTGTGAGAAATTAGGGATGGTAGGGTCTTTCTCATTGACGACCAAAGCTTCAAGAAGCTCGCTTTTCTCCTTCCTGTTGGTGAACATAACCTATAATTGCGTAAAGAAAAATAATTTTAGTGCCTCCAAAAATTGTTATATATTTTCGGTCGACACAATGAAAAATGAGATAAATATTTTGAATTTAATTTTTTTTTTTCGTGGATTTGGACTAAATTGCTTAGGTTACTCTATTTTGTTATCATGTAGTAGTACTAGTCATAAAAGAAAATGTTGGATCCTGTTTTGATAGATCTACCTTATCAGGTGGCAAAATTGTTTCTTAATTATGCTGTGACATAATTAAACATAACTTATATATAATCTTGAGCAAAAAAAAAAAAAAAATACATCATTCATACATATATATATATATATTTATATATACACGTGTAATTGATATCAAAGGAAGAAATCTTCAGACGAGTGGCATTAATCTAATAGTGACACAAATACATGTTTTTTTTTTTTTTGGCCCCTTAGTAATCGTAAGTACAATTTGCCATTCATCTGGTCCCAATGGTGATAAATTATAGTGGCCGTAATTTTTTTTTTTAGGTGCGGTTGGTTGAGCGATGTCGTTATAATATATAATTAGGTGGCGGCAATTTGCCAATATCACCAAGTCGCTATTTTTCCCTTTGAAGTTTCATTTTGAAACAAATATCCTATAAATGACGAGAAAAGCACCCTCAATTAGTGTGTACTTCTCATCATTTAAACTGCCTTTTCTTTTTCTGATTTTTTTTTTTTTTTTCCATCTGTATTATTCAACTTGTGATGTATACCTATTGTATTATATCATGAAAATACTAGCAGATTCCTTTTAAAAAAATT
The DNA here is from genome assembly GCA_009761775.1 of Ficus carica. Classification (NCBI taxonomy): domain Eukaryota; kingdom Viridiplantae; phylum Streptophyta; class Magnoliopsida; order Rosales; family Moraceae; genus Ficus; species Ficus carica. The sequence continues at coordinate 26,264,991 of CM019743.1, read as the reverse complement.
GCAAATAACTAGTTGTAAATTTCTTTCTTTCTTGATCTTCTTTTCTTCTTCTTCTTCTTTTTTATTTTTTTATTTTATTATTATTATAATAAGAAGAAGAATAACTAGGGCTAGGTTACTTTCACTCAAACTAAATGGAACTATTCGTCAAAGATATTACATCGGTGATAAATATATATATATATATATATATTTAAATAGATAAATAAATAATAAAAATAAATAAAAATCCTCAAGGTCAAGGTTACTACTTAGTAATTAATTTAATGAGGAAATACCAAAGAGTCAAGTAATAAACCTTTTTCTTTTTCTTTTAACATATCTGGTGTGTAGAGAAACGCAATTCCCAGCAATCACCACCTAATTTGTCAATTTTTAAACATTCAAAGCAATGGTATGACAACTGATAAGTGATTACGTTACCAGCAGTCATGCTTGCATGAGAAATGTTATTTCTATCTTTAAAACAAAAAAACAAAAACAAAAACAAAAACAAAAAAAAAACCGACAGTTCCTTTATTAATTTTTTTTATTTCTCGCCAAGAGTTATACGAACTACTTCATGAAGCCTAATAATATTTAAACTAAAAACTAAATAGGATAACTAAGTATATACCTTATCCATATTGTTGTAATAATGATCACTATCAGGACGGAGTTACCTTAGGCTCGGGGACTACCCCAAATCTACAGTCTACTTCGGCTTTAATTTACCGGATTGTTTTTTTATTTTTTTATTTTACAGTTTCTTCTAGTTTGTAACCTCTAATTGTAATAGTTGCCCAAAAAATAAAAATAACATAAAATAAAAGGTTTATGTGAGTTTAGTTCATATATATATATATATCCAATTATTAGTGTTAACATTCTAGTCCCTCCAATAATATTATGAATCGTGTGTGACTAATATAATTTTTATAGTTAATGTGATATGATATTGTGATTAAATATACATATTTAATTTATGTGTTATGATATTATTGAGGGATATAAAAGGGATAGAAATAAAGAGACAGAAGTTGAACACAACTTCATGCTCTTTTGAAAAGTCCGTTTAGTTTAGAAGCTAGGTTTTGTCGGATTTCTAGTTCTTAAATGTAATATCATTATTGTAAACGTAAAACAAACAAATATAAACCACACAAATCTATATATATATAAACATGCATGCAGGGAAAACAAATAAAAACTACAAAAATAAAACCTAAAAAAAGAAACAGCATTTTATGAATCACTAACCTCAAGATAGTCTTTGTAAAGGCGATCAGGGAACCATAACTTCCTATGAACAGCAACAGAGAGAAGAACTTTGAGACCCTTAACAGAAGACGGAAGCAGAAGCTCCGACGACGAAGCGAACCCAAGCCTCTCCATTGTAGTTTCGCTGACCGAGCAAGTCATGGCCAGGATCGAGCCAGACACCACCAAGGCTCGGACCAGTTCCGGGTACCGCTCGGCCATCTTGAACGCCACCATGCCGCCGTAGCTGAACCCGACCATGGTGCACTTCTCCACCCCCAGCTTCCTCAACCCCGCCGCCAAACACTCCGCCTGGAATCCCGGAGACCTGTCGGACTTGTCAGAGTAGGAGCCGCCGAAGAAGAGCAGGTCCGGGACGTACACGGAGTACTTCTTCGTCAGCGCTCCCACCTGGAACTGCCACGTCACGATGCCCTCGGCGGCGAACCCATGCACCAGGACCACCACGGGCTTGCTGGGCTTTTTGTTGGGCTTGGTCTTGGGCTTTTCTTGATCTCCTTTCTTGGGCTTGGGCTTGTGATTGAGCTTGGGGATGGTCTCCTTTGGGACCCAGAAGTTCATGACTGTACCGGGCTCGATCTCCACCGCGTGGGACTTCACTCCCGCCATCTTCATTAGGCCATGAAGTAATGGTCTTTGTGCTGCCACTAGGTTCACCATTTTTTTTCTCTCTCTAGATCTCTCTCTCTCTCTCCCTTTTTTTTCCCCTTGTTTTTCTCAGTGTTTTTATGATAAATATGAGTAGAAATTAAGGAGCGAAAGCGAGGGGTTTTAAAGGGTGAGGAAATATGGGGTGTTTGTTGGTTGGTTGTTGTGTGATGTCTTCTATCTTGTCCATGATTTATGAATGACGAAAACTCTAATAATTATGAAATCATTTGGTCAGATTAGCGATGTGGAAACTTACGTCCAAAATTATCCAGTTATTTATACGTTAATTATTAGTGTCGCTATCCAGTGCTATAATATATTTATATAAATGTATTTAATTAATTGTTTAGTATAATATAAACGAGGTTGTTAGTAAGTTTTGATAAGAAAGAAGTAGAGATGGCCATTATAAATTGAGCTACAGATAGAAAATAATAATAACGATAATAAAAACCCAAAGAGTCTTTTTAAAATTCAAATTGACAAAGTAGAAGAATTCTTGTTATAGAAGGTCACCAGTCTTGTACTACTTTTTTCTTCTTCTCTCCTGAGAAAGTCAATGTTATGAGATGTAACTTTACTACAATTTTAGAGTTTCATAATTTAATCGATGATTAGAAAGAAAGAAAAACATACAACAAGCTATGTTGGGTCTTTGGGGTTAGTCCATCCACTGAATCTCTCTAGGGGCCTACTAATCTTCACCCGATTTTTCTCGATTGGAACGTCTTTATATATTGCACATACACATGATTGCATTTGAAATCTAATTTTGATACCGTTTATTAGGATTCATGACCCCTTTAAAACTGATGCTCTATTTCTTTCTATCAATGCATGATTTTAGTTTGCACACTCTCAACACGAGGATTAGCTCAAGCCTGGTTTCTAGGGCTTTTTAAATTAATTTTCTCTATTTCTGATTTTTTTTCGTTTGAATATAAATATTTTAGTATATATTCTAAAAAACTTTATGGTATCGGTTTTTTTTTGGGTAATAAACGTTAATTTTAGGATTTATAAACCGTAAAACGATCTTATATTAGCTGGAGTAAGGACGTTGTCTCAAGGAATCAGCTAAAAAATTTTGTAGTACACGCTATTTAAAATCCTTTACACGTTTTTTCAAGTCTTAAAATATTCATAATTAATCAGTTTTGTTGTAACCTTCCCTACAAATCAAATATTCAAGATCGTTTATATAAAGTTTTCTTGCACGGTATCTCACTTGCCTTCGACTAAATTAAACTAGTTTATTATTCAAATTGCTATTTGATTTGTTTTTTCTCCTTCACGTACAAGGTAGTTTGGTTTTGATCAACTGCACCGCCTACAATTCTTAACCATTCATTATTAGAAGTAATATTCAATAAATTAATGTATGATTGGGTTTAGTTTGGTGTTTGACATGACGTATGCAATTGTGTAGAATGCTTTAGACAAACAACAGTTACCAATGTCGAGTCCTGTACTTGGACCTCGTACATCAATGAATAGTACAAGGAGGAATTAATAGAAGAAAAATTATAATGGAAACTTAGATTCGTGTAGATTCGTCGAGCTCTTTCATAATAAGTGAGTCATACTTGATAAAAGCAGGTAGATACTCAACCCATCAAGTGGAGTACATGACCTCGATCTATCAGGTGGAGTTTACTCGTGTATTGTGAGAGAATCCAATTCAACTAAATAAGATTGAATATGATTTCACTATCTTAATTAGGACTGTTATAGTTATGATGGGTGGTTTGCCATTTTAAATTGCAGTGTAACATAAGATTAAGTCAACATTAAGTAGGTGATTATGGCATATAATTAGAAGGCTTCTGCATTTTTCTTTTTAGAAACTTTAGGCTAAGAGAATCGTCAAATCATTAGCAGAGCATACTTATTTCCCAAAGAAACAATAAGTTACATCTTGAAATTGTATCCTAAAAATATATTTAATGTTCGTATAAACTTTAGCTTCTTCTACGGTTGCAAGTATAATCTAACGGTAAATACATGCTTGAGTCCACTCTAACAAGTAAAGTCCATAACATCTTGCTCAAAATAAATAAATAACTTCCAGCTTTTAAAAAAAAAAAAAAATTTTCCAGAACGTGGAAAGGATTGCTTCATGAATACTCGAGGCATTGGCATGGACATGATTTACGTGATAAATGAGCAAGGCATCTAATTTAAGTTCAAGCTTTTTCTCCTCTCAACAATTAAAGATGATCAAAACAGACAAAATCCTAGATAACTCCTACCTTTCTTTAAGGACCAAAGAAAGTGAATTAAGACCTAATAAATGCATTCTCATAGTTTAAGGCCAATGTACGCCAACGGATCAATGATTCATCAAAAAGTGTGAAAAAGAAAAAAAGAAAAGAGAATGTTTCCTAACTAGGTAATGAGCTTAGCTTGTGTTGGAATCCTTCTTTTCTGGGGCTTGAGAATGTGTTGGGCTATTTTATATATATTTGAGACCCATTTACATCTAAAGTAAGTACTTGATCATGAACCAAAGCCTGATATAAGTTTAATTATTTAAGATCTCATGAATAAAGGGAAATGTTGAGTTTTTTTTTTTTTTTTTTTTTTTTTTGAATTAGAGAGAGGAGATTTAAACTCAAGACCTTAACTTTCTAGTACGTAGATATGAAATTACTGTTGGACTAAATCTACATCGATCGTATATGTTCTTCATAACTCGAATCTTTTTTTAATTAATATATATATATATATGTATGTATATGTATACGTTGGAGACAAAGCATATGATCAACTTGACCCGCGAGTGGCAGTGAGTCCAGGTTGTGAAGTCGGGTTTGGGTTGGACCTGATCAGGAGTTGGGACATGGACCCTTTTGGAAGTGCACTGCAGTCAAACAATACCTGTTGACCAGTAGTGAAATTACAAGAAAAGCCCTTAGCTAGCTGTTGGTCAATTTTGCTTCCGCCGAAACTTTTGTTCCCCCCCCCCACTCAAATCCCAAAGAAAAACCCCACATATACTGGTTTTTTGCGCTTTGTTTTTACCTTGATAAACAAGTACAAAAGATTCTCTATGTGAACTATGCGATTCTCTGAACCTCTTATATATATATATATGTATGTATGTATGTATATTGTGATATTATATTCATGCCATCTTCAAGTAGCCGAAAAGTGAACAAAGAAATCCAAACATATGGTTATCGTGATATTAATCTATATCATCTACTATTATTATGATTTCCAAAGCATAACTTTATATTTCTTTTTCTATTTTATATTGTTATACTAATTTATTGTCGTGCAATATGTGGGTATTGAAACACGTAATTAAGGTACCTTTTTAAAAAATAAAATAAAATTACAAATATTTTTGGTGAGAAAAAAGTTATATATATTTTGTGTGATTATACAATATATATCTTTCTGTATCTTATTGTTCAAAATATTATATATAAGCTCCATGTTGTACTATACGGATAACAACATGTCACTTATGATTGCTTCTTTTTGTAATCTGTATGCAGTGTGATATTTCCCATACACCAATTAATTAATGAAGTCTTGAAATGAATTATCAGTTATTTACATATATATATGTGTATATATCAAAGTAAACTTCTAATGGTAAGAATTACTTAAAAAAAATTGATACCTGATTTCAATATAAATTATAGAGTTGAAATCTTTCACTCCAAGTTGATAAAAAGAAAATTAAGAAAAACTTTTTCGATGTATTAAATAGATACAACTAATTAAGGTATCACAATATAACAACTCACTGTTTATAAGCATTGATTAAGATCATCGATAGAAGTGCAAAGAGTGAACGTTTAAAAATTGAAACCATAACATCTTATATATAATATGCAATAAGAGGAAAAACTTAGGAAGTGTGATTTTTTTTTCTATTCATTTATATTATTATTTTAGTTATTGGATCAATTTTTTAATGATTTGATCTATGCATGTCACATTTTAAAATTTTAGTATGAATATTTACAAATCAAATTGTTGAAAGTTAATTCAACAGTTAAAACAATTAAGACAAAAAATTACAAATTTAATCATAAGTTTTGCTGCAATTAGAGCAACATTTGAAATTTTATAAAAGATCCTAACTATATGTTTTTTTTTTTTTTCGTTGATTCATTTTTCCTTTTTGATAATTACAACTAAAGGCCAAAACCTTTCCTTAAATAAAAAAATAAAAAAATGAAACTAAAGGCAACAAGATACAAGAAACGTTAAGATGCATAACTGGCAATACAAAAACTTGTTAGACCTTCGTGCTAATGGTCATTTGTAATAATATATTATCATCATTTACAAAGTAAATTATTAGTTAAAAAACTATTTAATTAAACTAATTTACTACGACTGTCTACTATAATAGGTTGACCGACAAATGTGTGTATTATATTTACACACACTCGAACACGACTGGCCAACGGAAAATTTTATCAATTTTTTCTTATTTGTAGCTCTGATATTCATAACTTATATATAAACTCGCACTTTATATTAAAATTACAGACTGGTGTTGATCTTAAGTCTTTAACTACGAAATTAATAAGTTGAATTACAGATATGTTCAGGAGGATCAAGGGAAGGATATTTTTATAGTCATACACATAAAACAATAGAAGAGGAACAAAATATGGAAAAAAGAAGGGGGGAAAAAGAGAGAGAGAGAGAGAGAGAAAGATTGATTCGTTATGATTAATAATTATATCCATCTAGCTAGGTTTCGGAAAGGGCTCCAGATTTCTGCAGACAGGAGTCCAACTGGACGGTGGGATTTGAAAAAAGACAAAAACAATTTCTCCTGTTCTGAACGGAAAACAGTGTCCGGTACTTCAGAAGAACAGTGATCAAGCATGTGCATTGGACGATCAGATGCACCCTCCAGATGATCAAATAATATCAGTATTCAGAAATCGCATTTCATTTATGAACATCCTTCTCTTTCTCTCTCTAGATCTCTATCTTTCTCTCTCATCTCTGTGTTGTGAAATTCAGGAAGATGAAATTAAATTTAAAAAAAAAAAAAAAAAAAAAAAAAGAACTTCAGAGATGTTGGACTCAGGTGTAAGCTAAAACTCGCAGTTCATCAGAATATTTATGATCATCTATCGTACAAACAAGTCCCACGTAACTAATATTAATAAAAATTTACTATTAATATTTCAAAACCAGAATATATATTATAAATATTCTGAATAGATACAATGCACTATGTCGTCGGAGGGAAGAACTTAGGGAAGCGAAGAACAAACAGAAAGGTTTTATATATGTAACTGAAAGTGAAAAGAAAAAAAAAAAAAAGTCAAAAAAGAAAAGAAAAGCAAACTAAGAACATAGAATTATCCCGTTTTCACTCCATCTATGTAAGACGGAGAAAAAGGAAGCTAACAAAAGAAGAAAAAAGAATTCTTTGACTGAGCTGAGAGAAATAAAAAAGACCATGACGGATCATAACCATCTCCATCATCCGGATCGTAATACGGTTTTTTTTTTTTCCTTTTCTTTTCTCTTTTGTTGGAAAAGATTAAAATTAAATAACTAATATTAATAATAATCATCACCATCAGTATCATCATCATCATCGTCATGATCAACGATATGATCTGGAGCGTTAAAAATTCTTGATCTCTTTATGTTTTTTCATCTGGTGAAGTCGTGAACGAGGCTGGGTCGGTCCGTGACGTTGAGTCTCCAGGAGAGGAACGAAATGCCGGTGTCGGACTCGTACTGATGATTATCGTGATCGTCCATGAACCTGAACTCGCTCGCCGGAGACAGGCAAGGCATCTTCTGGGTCTGCGAGTGCGGAAAATTACTCCACGGATTGTTGTGATGATATTGGTGGCTGCTGAACACGTGGCTTGACTCCATCACCGCTCCGTTCGCCGTCGACGTCGCCGCCGCCGCGCTCGCCCGCCTTTCTTCCTTCTTGAATCGAATCCCACAAGCATTGCAAAGCGACTGAACAAAAAAACAAACATATTCAAAACCTAATACAAAATAACATTAATTTTTTTTTCATATCGGTAATTCATTAAAATTTAATTAAATTGTAAAATACCTTGGGACCTCTAGGGCCGTTTCTCCAGAGAGGAGTAGAGGTGGTGTCACAGTTTGCGCAACGGCGAGCGACAAGAGGATCGTTGTTGCTGGTGGTGTTGTTTCCGCTGTGGTTATTCCCTCCACGACCGCCGTTTTTGTGGGATATTGTCGTTTGAGCTGAGGAAGAGGAGTGCTTATTGGACTGCAACAAGTCCCAGCAGAAGTTTGAAACGCAGGAGTCGGAGCGTCGTTCGTGGCCGCGACTCCGCTTCTCGACGACGTCGTCGTCGTCGACGACGGAGGAGAGGCGAGTGGAGGGGGTTCCGAGGGAGAGAGTGCAGTCGACGGACGACGACGAGGAATTAGGAGAGGGTAACGAATACATGTGTTGGTGATGATTTTGATACGTCTGATCAGCTGGTTCGTAGTGATACTGATGATGATCAAACGGCTTAGAAAACAGCATTGAGAAGGATGATGAATTGCTTTGGCTGTGATGGTGGTGATGATGAAACAGATCACATGAACATGGCCCCACCATGTTCCCCTGAGAGCTGCTACACCTGTGCATCATTTTTTTTTTTTTTGGCTTTCAAATTCTCTCAATGAAATTGGTGTCTCAAATTTCTTCAATTGGTTTTTTTTTTTTTTGGGTGAAGTAAGAAGAAGAAGATGATGATGATGATGAGAGGGAAGTAGAGGTAGAGAGAACGGTGGGAATTTATAGTTAAAAATAGTGAAACTGAGAGCGAAGGAGTTTGAATATGTAATAATATAATGTCTGAAAGGTACGAGAGAGAGAGAGAGAGAGAGAGAGAGTGTGTGTGTTTGAGGGTGGTGGTGAAAGAGTGGGAAACTGAGAAGATGAGTAAGGTGTTTGTTGTCCGTTAGCTTTATAAGCTAATAAAATGGCGAAATACCAGTCAGCACCTGCGGTCCACGTTGTCGTGAAATGCAAAGAGAAGGGGATGATAGATTAGAGACACACACGCATACGTATATATATAGATATAGTAAGGGAAATATGTACATATAAAAGAGAGAGAGGACAGAGAAACAGAGAGAGAGAGAGGGACCCAATTTGCATGTTACAGAGAGAGAAAGTGTTGGATAGAGATAGAGCAAGAGGACTGAGTCATCTAGTCAGTGAAAATCAGTGAGTGTGGTGGATTGGTAGGGTATGAACAAGTGTATATGTATATATGCCTTCTCTACCTCACTCTTGTTTTGGCGTTTTGAGCCCCCTAGCAATTCGATTCAATTTATACTACAGAGAAAAAGTGAGAGATCGGTTTTTTTTTTTTTTTTTTTTTTTTTTGCCTTTGAGTGCCCCTAACAAAAGTGGAAATAAAAAAATATAAATTTAAAAAAATAAATCAAAATTGAGTGAAGTGAATTGAGTGATAGAGAGAGAGAGAGAGAGAGAGGGAGCAGGTTGGTCATTGGGGTAGTCAAAAGAACCCACGTGACCAGCGGGAACAGTCTTCCATGGATCTGCCTTCTCCGATCACGAGGCCTAATTAGTCTCAAAACCAATACTACATCAAAAACCTCTGTCCGTATCCGTATCTATGCCCCCCTCTCTGTTCTGTCACTGCCAGCCTCCCAAGGAAAATGGAATAGTCCCCCCACTCATTTAAGCACTCCCACGCACCTTCTCTCCTGCGTTTCCTCCACACCCCCACTCTCCAATCACCCCCCCATTTTTTATTTTTTTACTTTGCAAATTTATGTCTCTAATTTTTTCTTCTTCACATCCATCCTCCCCCTTTACTCTCGGTATATTCTCTTTTTAAAGGAGATTCATAGATGGGATCCCACTCCCAAACCTTCTCCCTAAACCAGTCAATCTCGTACTAAGAAAAAGGCTAAACCTTGTCATAATCATATGCCCCGTTCACTATCTTATTCTTTGATTCTATTTTAGCCATTTCTAAAATATCAATGGTGTGTATATATATTTATGTGTGTGTGTGTGTGTGTGTGTGTGTATGTGTGTGTGTGTTTCACTGCCAGTATTGTAGCTTCAAAATTAAGCATAGCACATTGGTGATATATTTCTCACAATCCAAGTTTACCTTGGATTTAATGTCAATGTACCTTGTAGTTCAAATTCTAAATCATCTTATATTTTTAAAGGTTGTAGATATAACATTACTCCTTAAGGGAAATGTTAAGTGCATTACGACTGCACTTGTGCACGATGTAAACCGTTAGTTATAGCAGGGCTGATCTGGGTCTCACAATGAAATCCACCTAATGACTCAAAATGTAAATTCATCAAGTAGTTGATATTTCTTAACTCTAGGATCTATTTACCAAATTGCAAGAAAATGAATGTGAAAAGTAATATGATTGAAAAGAAAAATAAAGAAATAGAATGAGAGTTATCAATTTTCTTTATAGTGTTTACTTACCTATTATTATGAAGTGGAAGCGAAGACAATTCAATTCTTTATTAAGTGTTCTCTAATAAGAATATTATTAATGCAATTACTAAACTATTTTTATAATTGAATAACATGGGCTTATATGATTTTATAATAAAGAAATGGCTTATATTATGTGAGCTTATTAAAAATATATAAGTAAATTTGAGATTCATTCTTGTTTTCCATAGTAAGTATTGACATTCTCTTTTTCCATTTTCAATATTTTATGGGGCCAACAAAACTCTCTTTATTGATTTTATAACTAAATACATGATTAGACGTGAAAAATATATCAAATTTTCTCATTTTCTTCTTTTAATGCAAAATAAACACGCTTTAAAAGTATTACGAGTATTAGTCTACAATCACAAAATTATATAGCTATAAGATTCTTGAATTCACCATCTTATGTTTTGAAACGTTGGCTCAAAAGAATCATATATATCATCTTTGGAAGACTAATACTTCCTCTTTTTTTTTTTATGTAAAATAGACTTTTCGACGATCTATGAATAGAATTATAGTTAGTTACATGTTATAAATTTTTAATATACATACTCATAGATCAAACAATTAAATAATTAATTAAATAATTAAACTATAATTCTTCTAGATTATGTTGTATAATTAAAAAAAGGACATTTCTTACATGCAAACCCCCCCATTCTTGTAAGTTTGAGAGCATAACGTCATAGATTTACTCACATGCTACTTCACGTGACACTACAAAATTTTGACTCGATTATGTAGCAACATGCAATTAGATCAAGCGATATATGTCAATGATAAGGCTTAACATAGCTTTTTATTGCTTTGAAAATGGTTTACATCCCATCACAATATCTTTGTCACGCGCATTTATGAGGGTGGGGGATTTGTCACTGTCGTATAATTGTTACAGATGGTATAACACACACATATATATATATGTGTGTGTATATATATATATATATATGTAATTTTCAACCGAACAATGACCACGCCTCTCCAAAAATCAAATATACCCCCCTCTCCCCCCTCTCCCTCCGTTAGTTGTTTGTAGGGGTGTCAAATCCGTCAAAATCCCCGGGAAAAAACAACAAACAACAAACAGCCAGTTTTTGATCTTCGCTATATATGTATACATATATAGATATCTATATGTATATGTATATGAGCCGTACCGTGGAATCACGTGAACCGAAACAAAGCCAATTTCGTCATGATAAACACCTCAAGGTTCCGAATCCAGAACTCATCACAGCGAATAGCTTTTTAGCTTTGCTTGTTGTGTCTTGTGTGTGTGTGTGTGTGTGTGGGTGGGTAGTATTGATAATAATAGAAGATCCGGAGATTTTGATCAGACAGAGGAGGAAAAAAGCTAAAGAGAGATAGACAGAAGTTTGATAAAGGCATACTCTGCAATCATCAAAGCAACACCTGTTTGTGTTTGTGTGCGAAAGACATAAATCAAACAAAAATAATAATAATAATAATTAAAAATATATATATATATATGTTAGAGAGAGATAGAGAGAGAAGAGAGAGAAAGTGTTTTTATTTGGTCAAAGATACAAACTGAAGGAAAAGAATAGGTCAAAAAAATAACAAACAAGAAAAAAAGGGCGACCAAAAATATATAAAACCAGTAAAGAAAAAGGGTGACCCACATCCATCATAGCCAAGCCCGAACAAACTCCTCTGGAATACCGACCCCATTCGATCAAAGATTCAAAGAAAAAAAAGATAATACAACAAGAAGTTAGAGAGAGACAGAGACATAGAAAGAGTCAGAGTTAGAGAGAGAGAGAATCAGATCGTCTAGAGATTGGTGAGCCACTGTTCGACAAACGGGACGACCACCGCTTTCCAAAAGATGCTCTCTATTCGCTTTGTAAACTACGAGAGCTAAATAAATTAAAATATATATATTTATATATATATTTACTACCTATTTTTGCACCAAGACACTTAGCGGTACATTTTGCCATTTCACCACATGCACAAGACGATAATCCCCATGCTCTCCACGCGCTTTCTCTCTTCGTGTGTTCCACATTCTTCTTTCCTTAATCGTTTCTTGAAGAGCGAGTGATTTACACGCTCCTCAGCCGCGGAGTTGTAGGGGGACTAGGCCTGCTCTTAGCCCATAAATCCGAGTCATTAATGAGGATCCGTTTATTCTCCTTTTTAATGGAACTCTGGGATTTGCTTAATCATGCAAAAAAAACCAAACCAAATGAAATCTAAAATTAAAATTTTTTTTTTTCGTAAATTCGCGGATAATAATGTTACACGATCTTACATGGCCGTTAATCATGATGTTATATGGCTCGTTGGATTTGGTGGGGCCCGCATCGCCTCGGTTTCTCTTTTCCAAGGCACCAAGCGGATCGTATCTGCCTCTCTCTCTCTCTCTCTCTCATAAATACACTCATCACTCTCTCTCATAAATACACTGATCACTCTCTCTAATCAAGGTGCCACGTGGGCGTCGTGGAGGGATTTACTTGCATGCATGCATGCAAATGTTGGATATATATATCTCTTGCCCCCTTTTAAAAGTGGCCAAATTAAATATTAAATAATTAAAAAAATCTTATTTAAGTATTTATAAATTACGAGCTTTGGAAACCCCCATTAAAATACATACATTCCTCAAAAGCAACAAGATACAACTGGAATGTCTGTCCCTCTCTTTCTTTCTCTGCCTACATCTCTTAATTTTTTTTTTTTCCTTCTTTTTTTCTTTTTGGGTTTTTGCTTGGGAAGGTTTGGGATTGGTCTAGTGATGTAGTTGCCTTTGAGTAGAAGGATCTTCTTTCTTTGCCAGGTAAGGCTAAAGTAATAATATTTTAAAAAATTGGTCGTTCCACGGATAAAAGAAAAGAAAAGAAAAGAACAGAAAATAAAAGGCAATATATATATATATATATAAAATAAATATATAAATGTGGAGTGGAGAAGGAAGCAGTGGACCAGTATTTGGAAAAGGGGTTGTGGGAAAAACCCCTAATAAGCCGTCCTATGAAAGTTATATCCTTGTCAGTATCATGACATCTAAGAAACACTGTAACCTCTTATTGTCTCCTCTAAGGAGGTCTAACACTATGACCACCATATAAAGCCCTGGTGCCAATAAAGCTATTACTATTTATTATTATTATTATTTTCCTTTTCTGTTTAAATATGGATTATATATGGTTTTATTTTGTTTCTTACTTAACCTGGTTGATCAGATCTTATAAAATATATATCTACATACATCATACATATACATTAATATTGAATATTAGATTTGTCTGATTTTTGTATCTTGTTGGTGCCACTGCAACTTGATGGGTTATTTGCAAAGTCTAAAGTTATATTTCGTATTTTCCAGTATATATGTATAGTACTATCACTTGGTCATCAGCATATACTTGCAGCTTTCTGCCCCTCTAGGATTAGAAAATCTTATAATCAATGTAATGGTATTACTACGGAATTATTGCAAATATAATAACTAATCAGTTTCAATCATAGTTTATTTTTAAGCCGGCTTGATAGAGCTTATTAGAAGCTATTTTTGACTTTTAAAGTTTAAAAATTACTTCTGAAATTGTTTGAATGATGAGAAAAGCTTTATCTATTAAAGTAAAAAAAACGTGACTTTTAGTAAAAAAAAAAAAAACTCTAATTATGAATAAATTTTAAAACTCATAACAAAATTTCAACTAAACATTATAAATTTTATTTTAATATTTTTGTTATTTATTAAAAAACTTTAAAATCGGTATGACCTCATAAATTTTTTGATTTGAAATACTAAAAAAAAAAAAAAAAAAGTACAACTTTTTCTTCTTTTTTAACATTCGTTAATATAGTTGTAACTTAATTGAAAATTTCATTTTCAAACACTTAAAAAAAAAAAAAAAAGGGTAGATATATATTGGGAAAACAATATTGGTTTGTGATAGAATTAAGGAAACGTACGTGAATTATCTGCTAGGGAAAAATCCACCGACACCCCCCAATTGCCAGAAACTAGGGAGAAGTGTTCTGTTATTATTGGCTCAGATCTAGTCTTCTTATGCATGTCCTTTACCTACCAATCTACCGTTTGCTTTTCCCTCTCCCTTCCTACGTTATATCTTTATCTTCTGTTTAACTTTGAATCTCTTTTGAACCCCTTTGCGCAGATCGTCAAGACTGCTATATATATATATATATCGAACAATTCTCTTTTGCTTATTATCATTATTAATAATTAATTTTTAATTAAAAACTTGTCACCAATTATGTCAAGCTTCTGTAGAAATGGAATATGCCATCATAACAGCAGAGAAAAATGGCAAGCCTAGCATTGCCTGAGTTTTGGATTCTCTCTGATGATCAGTGGCCAAAAGGAATATTTGCATGAATAACAGAAAAACTTTTTCCTCTTTTTCTCTCTCTTGCAAGCTGTGCGCGTGATTTTCATTGCTTAGTTTGGTAGTCAAATGTGGCACTAAAAATTACCAAGTTACTCTAAGGCGCATGGCCAACTTTTTTTTTGTACCACACACACACACACACACACACACACACACACATATATATATATTATATTAAATGATCAGATGCACTTTACTGAAGGGTCTCGAGTATTGACTGGGTTACCTCTATATCAGGTTGTATATATATTTAGTAGGATATATAAATATTTTTGTGATTTGAATTTAAAGTGGGTCGCGTTATACTTTTAATTTTAAAAATTCCCCTCTGTGTTCAAAAATCTTGGCAATTTTCACTCCAATTGATGACGTTGTTTTAGAAATTGAATAAAGTTGTGGATCGTTTATTTATCAAGGTAAGGCTAGGAATTAACAAAAAATAAAAATAAAAATAAATAGAAAAAACGGGTGTATCAATCGATCCAATCCAATAATCTTGGCATACAAACAGCAAATGGCAGTTCAAAATAGTGTCAATCTTTTATTTTCTTATTAATGTGGTCGTATAAAAACCACTCCTCACTGCATATGCTATTTCTCATAATGCTATAAATTTGACCATTGTTATATTTTGTGGCAAATTTTTCTATGAAAATCATTAGGAAAACATTAATCACTCCCTAAATTGTAAATTCAGCCATCTTCAGAAGTATTTACACAAAATGACCAAATTAAAACCCCCATTATAAAATATGAACACTAAAAAACTTATTTGCATATTTGAATAAAATTTGAATTTGAATTAGTTTTTGTTATTTATTTATCCCTCCATGTAATATGGATAATTGTTTATTTGTAATTTTTTAATATTTTTAGATTTTATATTTGTAAAAAAAAAAAAAAAATTTGTTAAAGTCAAAGATTGTGGAGGTAATAATTATTATCTCCTTATTGATGGTAATACATTTCAAATTGAATATTAATCAAGGAATTTTCAATTTTAGAAATATTACTCCATATTCAGCAATTTTAACACATTTTTAGGGATTCTCACGTTCATATTTTTTGATTGGAATTGATCTTTTTTTTTATTATTAAATTTTTATTTAGGAGATGACGCAGTTATGAGTTAAGGACACTATTTGTATTTATTTCTTAATTTTTTAAAATAGGATTTGTTTTGTAGTTCTGCATCTTGTTATCTGTTTTTAAGGATTTAACAGTTTTTCCTTTCTTTTTTTTTTTTTTTCAAATATAATTTTGAATTTCTCTTTTCCTTTTTCTTTGAGATACTGCCGATTTGCAGGCATCAATAGACTGCAAGTTTTCTACCTGTTAATAGTCCTATATATTTATCATTTATGGGTCACAATTTTCTCTTGGAGGGAGTGGGAGTACTTCGACATTGTCATTAATGGGCTCTTTAATTAGAGAAGTATTTATACAAAAGAGTCATCTTTAAAAAATAAATAATTTTAAACTTATTTACAAATTTGAACAAAATTTTATTTTTATTCCTTGTTTTCCCTTCCATCTTTTTTGCTGATTTTTGTACTTTTTTATTTTCTGAATTTTTTTTTATGGAAAAACCATTTGTTACGTTATACACATTTTTTTACGGTTACTGTTTCCTCAATTTATGGGATCATGCTTTCCAAAAAAAAATATTGATAAATTGATATTTTATTTTTAAAATTATATGTTTCACAGTTAATGTGAGATTATTAAGGAATGAGATATTTTTTTTCAATTTTTTCAATTTCCTTATTTGATTCTGTCTACAAATATTAAGGAAGTTTAACATTGCTTTCCTTTTTTTTTTTTTTCTTTTTTTTTTTTTTTCCAAATTTTCATTTATAAATTTATTTGTGTTTCCTATTTTCATGGGTTTTAATTTCCGAGCACAACCTATCAATCAATTTCTGTTTTGCAATTTTTATCTATTTATTTTTTGAAAAATTCTTCGGACATTTTTTTAATAATAATATTTGAGGTTATAGTCATTACAATAATGACTATCTCTCTATAAAGATTAAAGAGATGGACAAGTTTTAAATAACAAGGTAATTATGACAATGACTTTGTCATTTACACATATTAGATATATTGGGATTTTTTTTTTTTTTTGAGGAAATAAAATCCCCTTAACTTAAGGAATCAAATTTTGAGAAGTTTTTAGTTATTTAAATATCAATATCAAATCAATTACATATTTAGACTATTTTAATGGAGGAAATTTTTTCCCTTTAAGTATGTGTAACACTTTTTTTTTTTTTTTTCCCCCGTATCTGTAGAACTTATTGCTTTTTTTCTTTTTGGTTATATATATTTTAAAAAGGAAACTTGTATACTATAATCGAGCATGTTATACCTAAAAAAAAAAAAAAAAGTAATGGAGTATGTTATCTTTAATCGTGATTTTTTTTCTTTTACGTTATTAAAAGGAAATCAAATATCCACTGTGATTTTTTTTTTTTTTTTTTATATTCACACAAAATAGAGGGAAAAAAATCAAGAGCCAAAATTAAAACAAATATACAAAAAAAAAAAAAAAAAAAGAATCATTGTCATATTGACCTTTTCATTGAAAAAAAAATTAAAACGTATTCAGCTTGTCAATATTGTATTAACAAAGTATATATATAAACAACAAACAATAAAACATACTGAAGTGGAGGTTGATCTTCATAACATATTGACCTCATCAATATGATATATTCAATAATTTGCACTTTAAAGTAGAGGTTGATCTTCTTGTTAATCCATTGCTCTTTTGACCTTTAAAGTTATTTTCCTGTTTGCATTGATCCAATGTGAAGGAAAAAAAATAGCAAAAAGACTTGGGTCAATAACATAAAACTTCTTCATAAATATATGATAAAATCAATACAATAATGACCATATTGTTACGAACTGATCACATCATACTAACTCAATCATTATAATGACTATACAAATAAAAAATTATAATACTTCATAATACATATAGTCAATATCATAATGACAAACCCTATAACATAAATTCAATAAAATCGCATATATCGCAATCATTGTATTAATTACCGGATCCTTTAATATAAGCCCCAAACTACTTCTAGCATAAACCCCATTTACCAATATGAGAATATCAAGATTAATTTTAATTCTGCCCAAAGAAACCCTAAGAACTTTAATTATGTTGTTGTCAGTATGATAGAGACCGAAAACCTAAATCCCCAATAATTACAGTAACCGAGATTAGTATCAGTGGGATTTATCTTAAATCCCTATTGTAGAAACCCTAAATATTTAAATCCCTATCTACAAAATACCAAAAATACAAATGATCAAATTTCACTGAAACCCTAAATAGTATAAGCCTTAACTAGCAAAATAAATTCAACAATGACAAAAACCATATATACCTAGTTCTCATCCTTTTTATCACCATTTAGTTCAAGGTTGAGGATGATTTTGTTGTGGCAGAGATTCTCAAAGATTTTTGTGGTGGTGGGGATCGTTTGTACACCGTTGCTGTCTTGGATTGTTGTTTCCAGTATTTTATATGCTGATGATTTCATATCAATATTCGAAATTGATGGTCTAAAGATGAAGAAGAATGACGAAATGGGTGAAAACGGAGAATATTGTGATGCAAAAATGAGGTAATGATTTTTGTTTTTTGTTTTTTTTTTTTTAATTCAATTACGTAAAATTAGGGGAAAAGGTTTTTATGGTTTTATTTATTATTATTAATTTTGGTGTCAAAAGTAGGTAGTTATTTTTTTAGGGAGAATCTATCACTTATGTATGGATATTGAGTCATTATATAATAGTCTGTTTCCTTTTTTTCTTTTTTTGTTTAATTTTGTAAATAAATTTGTTTTTGAACATTAATTAAAACTGGGTCCTAATGTAGCCATATATGTAAATCACCATAGGTTAGAAGCCTTTGGGCCTTAAAGAACCCCTAGAAACAGTTTTAGGCCTAATAAAATGTTGGCCCAATTCTAGGTGGCCCTTAAATGACAAACGGCATTGTATAAACCAGAATTTCAATTTTGCTCATGGGGGGTAGAGGAGGGCGCTGAAATTTTTCGAAGAGGCAATTACAGATAGAAAATCAGAGGTCTATTTTCGGTGGATCGGTTGAGAGATTCAGAGGAAAATGGGTCTTCTTAGTATCATTCGGAAGATCAAGAAGAAAGAGAAGGAAATGCGCATTCTCATGGTGTACGCAATATATATATATATATATATGTATGTACGTATGTATCTCGTTCTGAAGCTTCGTATCCGTGTTGAAATTGACAGGCATTTTGTTGGTTTTGTGTTTCGCAGGGGTCTTGACAATTCTGGGAAGACCACAATTGTGTTGAAGATTAATGGGGAAGACACTAGCGTTATCAGTCCCACACTTGGCTTCAATATCAAGACCATTAATTACCAAAAGTAAGATTTGCTTTCTTTTCTTTTCTTTCTTTCTTTGTTTTTGTTCTTTCATGTTCTAATTATAAGTAATTGGTTGGGACATCTCAGGAAAACAAATGAAAATTTTTGTGTTTTGGTTGTTTATGATTTAATCCTTCCAATTAAGATAATAGGATGGAATCACTTTACTGTTCCCAAGTGCTGGGCATTGGAAGTTACAGCTCGTTTGTAAGTGTGCATATATATATATATATATATATATATATATAAGCAACTGAATGAATCTCAGATGATGAGGGAAGTTACATTATCTTTTTTATCTTGATTCGGCTTCGGAGTTTCTGTAACGGAGAAAACTAAGGTCCATAAGCCTAATTTTTTGGTAATAGGCAATGTTTAAATGCTCAGTTTGTAAACTTATTGGCAGGTATACTCTTAATATTTGGGATGTTGGGGGTCAGAAAACTATAAGATCATACTGGAGAAACTATTTTGAGCAAACCGATGGCTTGGTATGGGTAGTTGACAGTTCAGATCTTAGAAGATTAGACGACTGCAAAATGGAACTGGATAATCTTTTGAAGGAAGAGGTATATAAAATTTTTATGTTTTTCTGTTACAATTGATTTGAACAATGTTTCTCAGTGTTTTTGTTTTCCTAGCATAGAATATGCCTGCTCTGGAAAACATAAAAGTACTTTTGGTGCAAATTTTGGGGTTTTTTCTCAACTTGACGAACTCACCGTGTTTGACTATATAGTTTTTGGACCATGACTCACTATTTAGTATGTAGTTTTCTCTACTTTTTGCTTTCTATATTCTGAAAGGATTATTGGATAGATAGGACTTTTTCAAGGAAAGGGTTTCACTGGGGGGAAAAGATGTTTGGTATAAGACGCCCTTATTCCTACTATCCGAGAGCAATAAGAAAACAAGAGGGACAAAAATAACATAGCGCACAAGTAGGATTTACGGTGGTTCGCTCTTAATGTGAGAGCTACATCTACTTGTCGTAGTAGAATATCATTGTAACGAGAAGAAGTACAAGAAACAAGCTACTCCTAATGCCTTTCTTAATCTCCCTTGGTTTGCATGCTAACTTTGCGTCAGGATGATTATAAAACTACACACACGCAACAAAAGAAAATATACCTCTTTCCATTTGTGTCATCAATTCTTTATCTATATGTTTTCCTGCTGTTGATGCTTAGTTTGTTTGGTAATTTGACAGAGGTTATCAGGAGCCTCCTTATTGATACTAGCAAACAAGCAAGACATTAAAGGCGCCCTTAGTCCAGAAGAAATTGCTAAAGTAAGGCTGCAACAATACAATTGTTTGGGTTTTTTGTTAGTAAAAAAAAATGGCCCTTGTTCAAATACATTGCCTGTACTGACTTTTTTCTTCCCTGTTGTTTCTGCTACTATCTGATTAAATCACTTACTTTAATATGTTAATAAGTAGTTTTGAGGTAGTTTGTTTTTCTGAAGTAGTGTTTTTTTTTTAATTTATATTTTTTTGGGAAATCTGTAGGTTCTGAACTTGGAGGCCATGGACAAAACACGACACTGGAGAATTGTGGGCTGCAGTGCTTACACAGGAGAGGGGCTTATTGAGGGATTTGATTGGTTGGTTCAGGACATTGCCTCTCGAATCTATGTTCTCGACTGATGCCACTATGCCGGTTTGATACCTTTGTTGTATTGGAGAATTCTCTGATTCTACAAGTTTTTTAATCTAATGAGCCTGTGTTTGTCATTGTAAGCGAACTTCCGAAATAGAATTTCTATGTGTAAATGATAATTTGGAGAATTTTGGATATTATTGATACATTGAGGACATATTCCATTTTCTAAAAATGGTGTAGAAGCCAAGAATTACTCTGCATTACGGGCGTGCGATCCTTCACAGTCTTAAAAGATGGAAAACTAGACTCAGCCTTTTAGCTTAATGAATTAGAAGATCAAACATGCAATTTTCTGGTAGAAAGTACCTCTCCAAAGCGACTAGTAGGTTACAAAAACCCGAAGACTAATTCGTTTCTTGAACTTTAATTGAACTAGCAAGTTGCCTCCTATTATCCTCAGAATTGACAAAAATATTGCAGAATGTTTTCTAATCGGTAAATGATTAGTAAACAGTAAACACCCTTCATCTACGTACATAACGCATGCTCTATTATCATCTGATATTTCAGTCAATTCATTCAAACGAACTCGCATGATGTGTAATTGTGTAACCAAAAAAATTAAACTTGGAACCAAAAACATCTTCACCTTCTTTAAAACATTTCTTCCTTTCATTGAATAGCAGTTTTACAAATGAAAAGGTTTCAAAAGAAACTAATAATTTCAAAGATGTAAAGCTACAAAAAAAGTTCTTTCAAAATGTGACCCAGATCAAAATTATTATTACAAGAAAGGAGAAGAAACTCCCAATTTGCAATAACATCAAACAGCAATAGCAATAATAATTATTTGGACTTTTTTCCTTGTTTCTTCTTAATAACTTCATCAACGTACATTTTGCCCTTGCCTTTGTAGACCTCGGGAGGCTTGCAGCTGCGAACGGCCGCAGCGAATTGGTGAACCCTCTGCTTGTCAATCCCGGTGCAGCAAACGACATTGTTTTTGAAGCAGAAAACTCGAACAGCCGGAGGCACGCTCAGCTCAACCTCGTGGTTGTATCCCAGTTTCAGGTACAGCAAATGACCTTACGATTCGGCTCTGGCCTTGTATCCCACTCCCACTGTCTTCAGAAACCGGAAGAACTTTGCTTCCATTTTTAACACCCAGTGAAGAAAAAGAAGAAGAAGCTCCTGAAAATCTTTTTAATTTCAGCTGCCGTTGTTTGGTTCTCAAGAAAATACAAAATGGGATTTCGTAAATTTGTGTGGGATTATTGAAAGAGAACTCACCTTTGAGATCAAGATTGATGGAAAAGGACTCACCTATGGAATCAACTAGTTTCCCTCTCTTGTGACGGCTTTCTTTCTGATCCTAGCCGAGAAATGGAAAAGGGGTGTTTCGGTTTATTTGGGCTTTCACGAAAAATGACAAGTCGTTTCTTTAACATAATTAACCACCGCGGGGTAGTCTTTCGTTATTCACTACTTTTGAAGCGAAAACGGCATGTCATTTCTGTTTCTAAACGACAATATAATATATACCAAAAAATTGTGTATTTAGTCAAACTTGTCATTTTTTTTATCAACTTGTCCCGTAAGTTTGTAATTTTATCTTCTAAATTTTACAATAATGTATCCCGTTTGGCTTAATTTTGAGTTAAATTGATGACTAAAAACCCATGTACGCTTCATGTGAAAATGAAAAACCTGTTTTCAATTAAAAACTTCAAATCTAATAAAACTTAATATAAATCTACTCAATTCAAAATTTCAATTTAATATAATAACAAATTGAGATATATTGTACAGTTTAGAAAGTTTTGTAAAAATTAAAAGTTTGAGAGGTAAATTTTAAAATGGTAACAAATTGGGGATAAAAATGCGAAATACCCCTGAAAAATTATACATCGTTTTAGTGGCAAAGATGGAGAGAATCCAATTTAACCGACGAATGGCATTTCATTTCCAAATAAGCGACACGATGGCTTTTGTCGTTTTTTAACTTTAGAGCAAAAAGATTTTAAAATTAAAAAAAATGAATTAAATTAAAATAATAAACATTGGAATCTGTACTAGTATAAAGTAAACAAATAAACAAACTAAAGTAAGTGTTAGGTGTGTGACAACCAAGTCTCATTAGTCCTACATTAAGAAGGAACCAAGTGTTTTGACACTTTATAAGTTGCTGCAACCTTTAGTAGGTGAATGGAAGGTTACTGTTTGCTTTGATCATCGTCTTGTTTAAGAACGCGAAATCTTAGTCCGTCGACATACCACGGTAGACCTCAAAAAGAAGAAGAAGAAGAAGAAGAAGAAGAAAATTACCCAGTAAATAACCAATGGCTAAGCACATGTCGCATTTGTATTTGTCATTTTTTATGATTCATTCGCCAGACGAACTTTAACCTGAATTTCTACCAAAAATCCAATCATGTATGAAACAAAATCATTTTTGATCGATATTAGTACCTAAAAAAAATTTGTGACGCCGTTGAGGGTAACAGTCATTGTCCAACTTGCGAAATAAATAATACAATTTCATCTAATCAACCAATCTTCTATGTCACTAGCAACCAAAAAAAAAAAAAAAAAAAAAAAAAGGCAATCTTCTATGTGACGATCCAATTGGGATTCAAATCTGAAACTGACTAAAGAGCTTCCTGAATGAGTTTTTCAGTAAGAGCTTTGGGAAGTCCCATAACTGCATCACTTGTCCCGATCTGTCCGACGTAAGATTGATGTTATTCCCCAACAAACACATAGGAAAAGCTGTAACATACAAATCAATCCACACAGTGAAAGGTGGCAGAGAGCTAACCACTGCTTCTACGAACCGCAGTATCAGTGGATTTTCCAGTGTCAAACCTCCAGCAACGTTGAGCGTAATTGCCTCTTCTACCTGAGCATAACTCAACAGGCTCATAAATAAGATTCCAAGGTTAAAAAAAAAAAAAAAAAGGAAGTATATCTGAAGAGAATACTAATATACGGAAAACTTACCAGGCTATCAATAACTTCTTCTGGTATGTCATGGAAATACACCTGTATGTATACATCAATTTGTATAATTCCTCCCAAAAGAGGGGGAAAAATACCCTCGTGATATTCATGGCCATGCTAGTATCATTGTAAGAAATTTTAAACTAATACAAACTAAAATTGGGAAAAATAGGATGACCAAGGTTATTTAGTTATATAAATTTCTGTAAAAATGACAAATTCAATAGGCTATGCTGGTTCAGATGTCTTTGGTTACAAATAGACAAGCCTAATGAGTAATTTACCGATTCGCAGTTGACATATTGCAAATACTGTTTTTAGCTTGAGAGGAAGGCAACAACTAAAGGCGACCTTAAGGGTAATAAAGTGGTACCTCTGCTCTCTCCCATCCTCCTTTTCTTTTTCCCGTTTTAAGATTGGTTACAAGTACTGATCCTACGACGGCTGCTTGACTGCCCGAATAGCCTGCAACTCATATGGATCTGATCACTACATTAAGTCGGTTCCTACAGAGTGAAAAAAGCGAGAGTTTTGATTGTAAAACCTTTAATGAAATCCCGTGCTTCTTCCTTACTCGATGGTTTTTCTCTGATCATCCCTTGGGACACAACCACCTACAAATCAAAGAAATGTGCAGTGAGAAACAATCTTTTTCTTTTCAGTTCTTCTAAAAGAAAGTCTTAAAAGACAAACAAGAAACATTTCAATGGAATGCAACCCAATTGCTAACTTTTTCACCTGTTGTTTTATTCATTAAAAACAGGCCACTTTCAATATTTCAATAGAATGCAACCCCATTGTGAAAATCTTCACCTGTAGTTTCTTCATGGAAGAGGGGCCATTTTCAACACTACTTTTAAGTTGTAAACGATGCATAATCTCTTAAGAAAGGATAAGAAGATGCTTAGACTAACGTCGCATTCCATTTCACGGCATCTCAAACTAGATGTACTCCGGTCACAATTGTTTTTTAAGGCTTACTTTGTGTAGTAAAGGCTAAATCATGTTATGTACTCATAGAAGTACCAAAAAGCATGGCTCTTAATAATTTGCATACAGGGAAATAGGATTTACAAAGTACATCTACTTTTCATTTGCCCTTCTGTTCTTGCCTTATGAATGATATCCCAAAAATTACAATTCAAAAAAGCAAAGCTTTGCTAAAAATCAGTTCAATCTTGAAACAAAATTATGAGAAGGAGACACATGAATTGAAGCATACTGTGTCTGCAGTAATTAAGAGTTTTTCCTCAGCACCTTCCAATTGTCCTGTACTTTTGAGCTTTGAAATTATGGCATCTGCCTAATAAAAGAAAAGAAAAAAAGAAAGAAAGAAAGAAACTATAGCCAACATATAACCAACCATAGGTCCATAACCCACGAGTAAAGTAACGAGTTCCAGAGCAAAAATATAACAAAAAAACGTACTTTTGCCTCAGCTAGAGCCATTACCAATTCTTCTGGCTTTTCCTTCCTTATACTTCTCTCATCTATGTCTGCAGTCTAAACCGTAGTAACCCCCCAAATTGGTCCCCATTAAGCTCCACTTTAAACAAAACAAAATTTGAAAAAAAAAAAAAAAAAAAAATCTGTTGCCACTGTACCATTAAACTGAACTCATATCCCATCTCCTTAAGAAGTTGTCGGCGAGCCATTGATGCGGAACCCAATATTATCTGTCACAAATAATAATAATAATAATAATAATTCAGGTATTACTAGTCTTGACTTGTAAACGACACCAGCAATACAGCAGCCAAAAAATAAATAAAAATAAAAAAAAAACGACAACAATAATACAACACACACACACACGTAATTGTGAGCAATTTTTGTGCTTTACGTCTACAAATGCCGAATCCATAATTGGCCAACATAAAACCTCTTTTGATTGCATATCTAGAAATGTGGGTTTTTCATTCTGAACGAGTGTAATTCACCAGAAAAACACCGTGTGTTTTGATTTGCTTGCTTGCTTGCACTTAATAAAAAAGTAAGGTAAGTTAGGTGAAGTGGTGAACCTAAAAAAAAAAAAAAAAAAAAAAAAGGGGGGGCAAAAACGCAGTTTTCAAAAGAGAGTAATGCAATGCAACGAACCTGAAACGACATCGCTGAGGTCCGGGTCCTTTTTCACGTCTCGTCTCGCTCTGCTTTCGTGAGAGCTGCGCTAACCACGGACACGCAGTTTTCAGTTTCCACCTCAACTTTTTTACACTTTGATGTAGACGATGATGATGATGATGATAATGGCTAATACCTACCCGCCGTTCTGCTCCTACAAAACTGGGGAAATGCCCCCACACATACAAAAAAACAAAATAGAAAATGTCCAAATATTAATTAAAGGTGACGTATTCCTTTTCACCTTTCGGGTTTATGAGAAAATGGCCTAATAAGTAATAAATTATTTTTTGCTTTAGTAAATGTGTCAAGTTTTCTTTTAGAAAAAAAAAAAAAAGTTTTCTTAATTTAAGAAAATGACTGTTTTTTTTTTTTTTTTCTAAAATGCTGGTTCATTGATGATGATTATTTCATTAATGATGATGATTATTTCATTACTGATGGTTCATTGGCTTAAAGAATTGGTGTCATATATTGATAGGCCAATATGTAAGTAATTAATGTGCATTAATGATTCATCAATTCAATTTGATAGGCCATCATGATGATCTATTATTAATAAAATTTGACATTTCACAATGAAAAAATGACAAACTTTGTAAGTAAAAAGGAAAAAAAAAAATTTGACCCTTTAAGTGAAAAAATAAAAATTTGACCTTTTTTTTTTTTTTTTTTTTTTTTTTTTTTAAATTTTGATAAGGCGATTAAAACCTACAATCTCACCTAATTTTTGTTTGCTTTCTTCTCAAAGTTCTTTTGGTTAATTTCAATATTAGTCCATGACAAATACACGTTGTCTTTGTTGCCTATAATTTAAAATGTGACATTTTTGACACATTAGTTTATCAAACATTTCACTGTTAGTACCTTTGCAATGTAAAAGATTAAAAATGACAAGATGAAACACGTGAGGCATTGGCTCACATAGCACTGAGACTCTCATGATGAGTGAGTAGAGAATAATTTGGTAAAATAAATGTTTGATGTTTAATGGTTGATTGGGTGAAGTGAATTAAACCAACCTATATATCATCAAAAAGTTATGGTTTTTCATATATTGAAGCAGTCGGATAATATGGATTCAGTCTAATTCACCCGTTTAACCGATCATCTAATATTCCTTTTACAAGTTACCTCAACTCATGTTTCATTTCGTAATGCTTTTAACGTTTTTGCCACAGAATAATCAATAATAAAACTTTAATAAATTTAGATACTAATAATGTGATTCTGTAAAATTTTAAAAAGACAAACTAAAACAATGCATATTTTTTCAAAGACTAAAATAGATATTAACCCGGTTCTTTTATAGACCACAAGAAAAAAAAAGTAATGTGTCATTTTTTTAAGAAGAAAATAAAATGTGACATTTTTATTTTTTTTAATAAAAAATGTGATAACTTTAAATAATATTTTGAAGTTTTTTTTTAAACTTGAAATTAGGACTGGCCATTCGTGTTCGCGGGTCGGATTCAAGCCAGCCCGATTACAGCACGACACAATAAGTACGAGCACGAATACGAACACGAACACGACACGATTAATAAACGGGCTAGGAACTTAAACATGAACACGAACCGTTTAATAAACGGGTAGCACGACATGACACGCGAATACGATTATTAAACGGATCACGACGAGTTGGCACGAAAACAGACTCGTTTATGACCCATTTAACACGGAAAACCTGTTTGCGGCCCATTTAACACGAAAATTTTGGATAAAAAATTACTTAAAATTCTGAATTCATTAACACAAGAAACTCATCATATTCGTATAAAAATATAAAATTAACAACTAGAATTATCAAATTCATCATTATTATCATATTCATTTAAATATACGGGTTAAATGGATTAACCGTGTTAGTCCGTTTCTGGCCCGTTTATTTTTGTATTAAACATGTCGGCCCAATTATTAAACGTGCGATCCAAACACATTAATTTCGTGTCGTTCTCGCATCGTGTCCAAAATTACCGACCCAACTTGAAATAGATGATTCGAGTTCTATCTCATATGATAGAATAAAATGTAAAATTATCATTAAATTACACGTACAATCACAAATTTTAACATTTTAAAAGTCAAACTAGCATATGTATCCAGGACTAAAATTGAAATTAACTCTTTATTAAAAAAAGAAAAAAGAAATTAACTAGGTTCTTTTATAGACCACAAAAGAAGGGGACTGCGGTGCCCTTTTTTTCTTTTTTTTTTTTAAGAAAGAAAAGAAAGGAAGTCGTTTTCAGTTATGAGTAATCTTCGCACCACCGCCCAACTTTGGCCTTCTTCCCTCTCCTCAATCAATCCCCAAATACCAGTTTTATCCAAAAATGGCGTCCCAAAACGACAACATCAATCAGAGAATATCATCGTTTGATTCCGCTCCAGCACCAGCACCAGCACCAGCACCAACAGTCAGTTCATGTCGAAGGAAGAAGAATTTCGGGAGCGGAAGTTTCGTTTCGGATTTGAGGGATCACGTTTACGAGTTTCTTCATGCTTCGCCTAAAGAGCACAGAATTTGCTTGAAAGACACATTGCAGAATGTGGGTCCCTCGAAAAAAAATCAAACATTTTTTTTTTTTGTTTTTCCATATTTGTATGATGTTTGAGTGATTGAATTTTTTTTTTTTTTTTTTTTTTTTCTATTTTGGTCTGAAACAGCTGTTTAGAACTTTGGAAGCTGTTGGAGAAAAGAGCACTGACCGAATTGAAGGTGAAACTTCGCTTCCTCTTCAAACAACCGTGTCGGATTAGGAACATTTCTTGTGTAATTTTGGATTATTGGAAGCAAAAATGACATTTTTGGGATTTAGATTAGCACTAATGGATTCTATTTTGAGTACTACTTTAGGAGGAGTAACTATACTTATACAGCTATGTTAGTAACTTGATAAGTGAATTTGAGAATTTTCATCTCTTAAGAAGACAAATGTTGATGTGCTTCATTTCTTTTCGCTTGTTCTTTTAGTACAGATTTATCCCGAAAACCGCAAAGTTAGTCCTTTCGTGACATTGGCATTAGAACTTTACACGAAGATAGATCGGAATTGGTTCTGGGACGTTTTAAATTTCGGGAACTAACGTGGGATTTGGTGTAAAATTTTGGGGATATTTTTTTGTTAAGAATTAGTGTCCTAATATTGTATCAGCAAGAGGAGTAAAATTATAGAAGAACATAAACAACCATAAACATGCAAATTTTTATGCAGGTTTGCCTTAAGGTTGATCCACGTATTGTCTCTTCGTAGAGTATTAATTAGGCTCCGCAACCTAATTGTTTTTAGATTAGCCTGTTTAGTATTGTGTAACAATACTTGAATAGTTTAAGAATCAACAGAATAAATCCATCATCTTAAGTAATAGGAAAGCGATTAGATGTGGAGGATTCTCGCTCAATAGTTTGCGCAGTTACATGAGAAAGATTGTGGAATTTAGTAACAAACGATAAATATATAGAGGAATGAAAAAGTGAATCTCTGAGAGTTACTGGTTGTTAATTGCTGGATCTAGTTTTCAGAGAAAATGGTCCTTATCTCTACCGCTGGATGCTGGGATGTCGCTCTTTGTTAGATCTTCAGATTCTTCAGCCTGTAGAGCACCATTCAAAGTTAGAATGCAAGTAGAAAAGAACATCAAACTATTAAAGGAATGAAAATGCGAGCAAACAAGAAAAATGTTTTCTTAGTTGGCGTCGGGACGACTGTAGAATTACTTCCTAATTGAATATCAAAGGAGATTGTATCATCAATATGGTACTATGAAGGGGTTGACAACCATAGTTAGGACAAAACATCAATCTTAAGGTGATGCAGAATTTAGAATAAGAAAATGCCAGTGTAACAGATTCCACTTAAATATATTATATGTTAATGGTAAACTATCTCTGGTAGATTTCTTTGGTTTAGGAATTAAACTGGGATGTTGAAGTTGCCCAGTGCGTTGGCCGTATTTCAAGATTGATCAGTATCGCCTTATGTCGGCTATAACCCCAAATTGTATGCCAGATTGTTTGGTGGGCATGATGAGATAACAATGCCTGGTAACATAACAAATTCGTTGATTCTAGGGTTGTTAGATGTACAGGAAGTAAGGATATTCAAAATTCTAAACCAAACCAAATTAAGGATTTCAGACCTGTTTCTATATTCTCATGATGTTTTTAACTAGAGATGAAGAAGATGCACTTACCTCTGCTCTTCATTGCCAATGTTATTTTCTTTGCTACTTCCTTGATCTTTCCTATACTTAGGAAGGGGAATTTTGCCCGACTCAATGCGGTTGATGTCCTCTTGAAGGATCTCATATTGCCTCTTTACCTCCTCTTCAGTTGTCCCTCCAACAACCTTAGCTATCTTACGCCAACGATCGGGTTCTTCCCTATCATAGATAGCCAGAGCATTTTCAAACAACTTATTTTGCTCCGCCGTCCAATTCGGATTGGAGTTTGGTGAAGAAAGCTGGCTATATGAATATGACATTTTTATTTTTAAAAGAAGTTGATGTAGTTGATAAAGAGATTAATTTGGGATTATGAATCTTGGCTGATGAAAGGAACAGAGAAAATTGAAATGTCCTCTTATTGGGTGATACTCAATGGTTTATAAGGTATGAAATATAAATAAAATGTAAGGAAAATGAAAGTCAAGGAATTAACAAAGAAGTCCTAGAAATTGCTGGCTATACAGGGAAAAGGGAGGTGCAAATTGGCAGACAAATTTGCAGGGTAAATATTAAAAAAATAATTTCACACTAATCAGTATCATGAATCGTGTGAGAGAGTTTCCAATGACAGAAAAAGTTGCTTCCTTTTAAAGACTTTTTTAATCTAATAATCTAACATCAAATGGAGAGTACTATGATCTTTATTAAAAAAATCATATAAGCATGTGCGTTTCATTAGCAAAAGAATCCTTAAACATTCTCGAGATAAATGACCCACTAAACGTCCGTGAATATTGTATATCCCATTTCGATGTGTCGCTTATTGTACATTGGATTTCTTTGCAGAACAATCCTCAGTTTGCTGAATCCACGTTCCCTATTTAGCAGATTAAACTACTTCTTCTACAGTACTTCCGTGAACATGACCGCTAGTTTTGTAAATCCAGGTACTATCTTCCAATCCACTAAACAATATATATATATATATATATATAGATATGTCGAAGTGGTCTTTGGCACGGGCACGTGCAATAATTAAAGTCAATATATGTAATATCAGATCAATGATGTGTAACATCAACAAAGTGTAAGTGTAATATTTTCTGTTTATAAAAAATATTATCTCCCTACTTGTAATACTAACTCATAAAGTTATATATTCGTTTATTTACATATAAAATAAAATTATTACGAGAATGAATTTTAGATTGTCTAGAAAACGTCATCATGTAGAGAAGTTTTAAAGAAACAAGCCAAAACGACTGGATTTCAACACAATCAATTACATTGCATGAACCTATGAACCTATAAAAAAAAAAAATTTACTAGTGCGGTTTTAAATTACTATAAAGCATTTGTAAAGTTAGGCAAAGACTACTCTATTTGGTAACTTAAAGCTACTCTTTCCCAGCTAATAAACTATTGCGCCATGTTTTGTGGCAGTTGTGAGGACCACATCATACATGGTTATTTATAGGAATTTGACCACTAAATTACTTCCTTTTCCTGGCAACTACATTTATGCTGTCAACAACCCAAGTTCACAAGCGTTTATGTTTATTGGCTAATCCCTAAAGCCAGCAAAATGTAACCCAGAAGACTGTAGTATCTCTCCTTGAAAGACGTTCTTCACATGTTTTGTATTCTTCCTAGCGGCGACAAACTTTTCTCTTTTTGAGTTGACCAATGTGGATGTGATCTTTTTAGCTGGAGGTGCTTTTTCAATTTTTTCTCTTCTGTTTTCAACTCGTCCGTGTGTCCACCTTCTGAAATGGACGAATTAGGTGAGGAAAACGTACCCATTATTTTCCTTTTTGGTTTGTTTCAGAACATAGTTAAGAAAATTGACCACTTTTAACATAATACGGGTTTTGGTAAGTAAGACAAAGATATAACAATTCGGATTGTGATTTTCTTGAGATCTTCCTACAAGAAAAGTATCACTTGATGAAACATGTGAGCTAAGAAATTCGATAGTCTAGTAAGCTTTAATAATGGCTAGTCTTTCGGTTTAGTCAAACTCTTCGAGTTCGACTGACATAGAAAATAGAGGTAGAAATATGGGCCAACTAACCCGCCTAGTAGAAACACAGTCGTACCTAACCCGACGGGTCTGTTACAGCTGTAGATAGAAATAGAAATAGTTATTGTATAGGTCTTTAAAAATCGAGGGAAATAATCTCATCTTTTGAAGAAAAAACTATAAATTTATTCTTGCAAAAAAGAAGTGGTCACTTTAAACCTTAAACATGTGTTGTTAAGTAAAATTAAAATTATTTTAGTTCGGTTTTGATTTTCTTGAGATCGTTCTCATGAAAAAGATCACCTTAAAAAATCTACGAAGTAAGCTTAATATTGCATTTAGGTAAACTAATAGTTCGGCTTTTGATTGCCTTGAGATCTTTCTTATAGCATCGCCTTGCAAGACATTTGAGTGATTTTCTTGTGTTGTGAGATATAACAATTCGGATTGTGATTTTCTTGAGATCTTCCTACATGAAAAGTATCACCTGATGAAATATGTGAGCTAAGAAATCCGATAGTCTAGTAAGCTTTAATATGGTTAGTCTTTCGGTTTAGTAAAACTCTTCGAGTTCGACTGACATAGAAAATAGAGGTGGAAATATGGGCCAACCAGCCCGCCTAGTAGAAACACAGTCGTACCTAACCCGACGGGTCTGTTACAGCTGTAGATAGAAATAGAAATAGTTATTGTATAGGTCTTTAAAAATCGAGGGAAATAATCTCATCTTTTGAAGAAAAAACTATAAATTTATTCTTGCAAAAAAGAAGTGGTCACTTTAAACCTTAAACATGTGTTGTTAAGTAAAATTAAAATTATTTTAGTTCGGTTTTGATTTTCTTGAGATCGTTCTCATGAAAAAGATCACCTTAAAAAATCTACGAAGTAAGCTTAATATTGCATTTAGGTAAACTAATAGTTCGGCTTTTGATTGCCTTGAGATCTTTCTTATAGCATCGCCTTGCAAGACATTTGAGTGATTTTCTTGTGTTGTGAGATATAACAATTCGGATTGTGATTTTCTTGAGATCTTCCTACATGAAAAGTATCACCTGATGAAATATGTGAGCTAAGAAATCCGATAGTCTAGTAAGCTTTAATATGGTTAGTCTTTCGGTTTAGTAAAACTCTTCGAGTTCGACTGACATAGAAAATAGAGGTGGAAATATGGGCCAACCAGCCCGCCTAGTAGAAACACAGTCGTATCTAACCCGACGGGCTGGTTACAGCTGTAGATAGAAATAGAAATGGATATTGTATAGGTCTTTAAAAATCGAGGGAAATAATCTCATCTTTTGAAGAAAAAACTATAAATTTATTCTTGCAAAAAAGAAGTGGTCACTTTAAACCTTAAACATGTGTTGTTAAGTAAAATTAAAATTATTTTAGTTCGGTTTTGATTTTCTTGAGATCGTTCTCATGAAAAAGATCACCTTAAAAAATCTACGAAGTAAGCTTAATATTGCATTTAGGTAAACTAATAGTTCGGCTTTTGATTGCCTTGAGATCTTTCTTATAGCATCGCCTTGCAAGACATTTGAGTGATTTTCTTGTGTTGTGAGATATAACAATTCGGATTGTGATTTTCTTGAGATCTTCCTACATGAAAAGTATCACCTGATGAAATATGTGAGCTAAGAAATCCGATAGTCTAGTAAGCTTTAATATGGTTAGTCTTTCGGTTTAGTAAAACTCTTCGAGTTCGACTGACATAGAAAATAGAGGTGAAAATATGGGCCAACCAGCCCGCCTAGTAGAAACACAGTCGTATCTAACCCGACGGGCTGGTTATAGCTGTAGATAGAAATAGAAATGGATATTGTATAGGTCTTTAAAAATCGAGGAAAAGAATATCATCTTTTGAAGAAAAACTAAAAATTTATCCTTGCGAAAAAGAAGTGGTCACTTTTAACCTTAAACATGTGTTGTTACGTAAAATAAAAACTACATTAGTTCGGTTTTGATTTTCTCGAGATCTTTCTCATGAAAAAGATCACCTTAAAAAATAAACAAGTAAGCTTAATATTGCATTTAGGTAAACTAATAGTTCGGCTTTTGATTGCCTTGAGATCTTTCTTATAGCATCGCCTTGTAAGACAATGTGAGTGAAGAAAATTCATTAGTCCATAAGTAGGCTTTAATATTGTTGTCTTTCCGGCCACAATTCATCAGATCCAACCTTGAGAGATGGGACAAAAATGGATATTAAATACGTTTAAAAAGCCGTTGAAAAAAAAAAATCCCCATAAGAAGGTCCCACCGAGATTGGTTACTGGATTCAGAGTCCAATGTCCTGACCACTAGACCATGGGACCTTTGACGAAGGAATGAGAGCGGTTTTATTAAATAATGCTAGTTTTTTACAATCTACCGGGACCCAGCTAAGCAACCGGATAACTTCCTCCACGTAGGCAAACGCCATTTGGCAAAAAGCTACTTCCAAAGGTCAATTCATTCATTCACTCTGTTCGAATAGACAAGAAGTCAACACTGATTCACTGAAAAGCTCCCACTATTTTGACCTGAAAAAAACCGACCAGGATGTGGAGAAGACGCTTCAGTAGCAGTAGCAGCGCCAGACGAGCTCTGACGGAGAGGAAATGGGACGCGCTGGTCGTCGGCGGGGGCCACAACGGCCTTACAGCCGCCGCCTACCTGGCTCGCGCCGGCCTCTCCGTCGCCGTGCTCGAGCGCCGCCACGTCATCGGCGGCGCCGCCGTCACCGAGGAGCTAATTCCCGGCTTCAAATTCTCCCGCTGCAGTTACCTCCAGAGCCTCCTCCGACCTTCACTCGTCAGGTATATTCCTCCATGATCGCGTTTCTCTGAAATTTCGTTTCTCTTTTTATATTACTAGTTTGCTTAGGATCACCAGAACTGGAATTAGTTAAATTTGGAAATGCAGAGAATTTGATCTGGCGAGACATGGACTGAAATTGTTGAAACCTGTAGCTTCGTCATTCACGCCTTGTCGCGATGGACGTTATCTTCTCTTGGGGCTTAACGATCAACATGACTACTCGGAGATTTCCAAGTTCTCGAAACTGGATGCAGATACTTATCCGAGGTGCCTTTATTTTTTACCAAATAATAATTATTTTTATTGTCTTTTTATTTTATTTTATTATATCTTTTTGTAGCATTGATTAAAAAAAGTTAAATTTTTTTACTGATTGATAGTTTTTTACAAATAATTTTTGTTTGTTTTATTTTTCTGTTTTGGAAATTGATTTTTAGATATGAAAGCCAACTGCATAAATTCTTTGAATTCATGGATTTCCTTTTGGATTCAACTCCTCCCGAATCTTTACATGGGGATTCATCTTTCAAAAGTCAGCTGAGAGGCAAATGGCAGAAATCAGTTTTCTGGGCTAGTTGCTTGAAGCATGCTCTTTCATTAGGGCAGAAAGATATGGTGTGAGTATTTGTTTCCTTTCCCAAAGACAATTCTGGGGTCTGTCCGTTTATTCCCATCGCTGAAATCAGCAGAATAAAATGAACTTCTAAATGCATGTTAATTTAAGCTACTTGAATTTGTTCAAGCCTCTTAATGGTTTTGGTATCGTTTTGATTTTGGCAGGGAATTTCAAGACCTTTTGTTATCCCCGACGTCAAAGATTCTCAACAACTGGTTTGAGGTTGCACTATCTTAATTAACATTAGTTACTTCAGAGTCTTGTGATCGTTTGTTTAGTGCTTAAAATGTTGAGTATCCGTGTATGAAAGTCAAATGCACGGTGATTATTGGGTAAACGACTGTATTAGTCACTAACAGCAAAACAATGCAGTCTGATGTACTGAAGGGAACACTTGCAGCTGATGCTATCATTGGGAGCATGGTAAGACCTTTATATGTATAAGTTTGTTTTGAGAATTTAGACCAGTTATAGTTCACTGCAATGAGAAAATTTTCATTGCACCACAGGCAGGGGAGTTTCTTAGTGTCATATTTACATTGGATGACCACTAATATATTGCTCTTTCCAGAGTTTGTTTGCATCTCGAGTCACTTGCATTCCTTGTCAAAACTAATATATTGGTATTTTCTACATTATTTTCTAGGTTAGTATCAATACAGTGGGAAGTGGATATGTTCTGCTGCATCATGTTATGGGAGAAACTGATGGTGAACGCAATATTTGGTCGTGAGTATCTCATGTGTAATTTTTAAAATATCTCATTTGTAGTTTAGAGCGTGTAAGGGAAAGTTTAGTTATCTGCACATCATGAAAACAAATCTTTCCCCCCATTCCTTTCTTATATATTAGCTTATCTAGCGACTGTGTCCTAGTCGTTTCAAAGACTCTCCTGGACTTTTTAATGATATGATCAATAACACCTTCATTCCTTGCAGGCATGTTGAAGGAGGCATGGGTTCCGTATCATTAGCCTTAAGTAATGCTGCTAAAGAAGCTGGGGTTCATATTGTTACAGAGGCAGAAGTATGTTTCATGAAGAATTTTTTGTTTTGATACTACGTGAAGTTTTCCTCAGTTTTTAATTATCCAGGAATTCAGGTTTCACAACTGATGATTGAAGATTCTGGCACCGTAGATGGGGTTAGTTCAGCTCTCAAAACCATCAACTGAATTAATTTAATTAGTATTTATCAGATTACCCAGGTGGGTGTTTCGTATTTGCATTTAGGTATTGTTGGCTGATGGGATGCAAGTGCGTTCCAAACTTGTTTTATCTAATGCAACCCCGTACAAGACTTTCATGGTAAGAAATATGGTTCCTTCGGTTAACTGGGAGAAGTACTGATGATTTAATCAAATCAGTGGAAATCGCATTTTGAAAATTTTTTAATGTAGCTTACATGCTGGATTTCTGTTATTTTTATGCTTATTCCCACTTATGGATTCTTCTATCCTACTTGTTTGGTATACGCTTTCCGGACGCAGGATTTGGTACCCAATGATGTTCTTCCGGATGATTTTCTTTGTGCCATTAAGAACGTGGACTACAGCTCTGTAAGATTCCTCGCTTAATATGTGGGCTGGTTTCTGGTTTTGGAGGTCACTCGAAACAATTAAGTGAACTCTCACTCTCATGCACATAAAACAGGGAACCACAAAACTTAATGTCGCTGTTGATAGATTGCCCCAGTTTCAGTGTTACAGATCGAGTCAACCAGAGGTGGGTCCTCAGCATACCGCTACCATTCGCATAGGTTGTGAAAGGTATGTTGAAATGTAGAGATCAGTCTTATTCTACGTATAATTAGTTTCTCATTGTCACTTTTTAAGTACATACAGGAAATATAGAGGTGCTCAACTTTGATTTGTTTATACTACCCTCGATACTACAGTATGCAGGAGATTTCTTCAGCTTGTCAAGATGCTTGGAATGGGGTACCATCACGGAGACCTGTCATGGAGATGACAATTCCTTCCTCATTAGACAAGACTATATCTCCACCTGGTATTGCAAACCTGATCATTTTTAATCCATTTGCACACCGCATCTCAAGTTGTCAAGATAAAATAAAAAAAATTGGTATAAAGTTTATTAGGAATAAAGGGAGATTAAAGAATGTCCATCTACTCTATCGTGTGTTGATGTCACTCTTGACTTGCTTGTTGATCACCCTTTACCAAAATAGTAGTTGAAATGACCTACTCGTGCACTTTTTTAAGGTAAGCATGTGGTCGGCTTGTTTACGCAATACACACCGTTCAAACCCTCAGATGGCAGCTGG
Organism: Ficus carica; assembly: GCA_009761775.1. Taxonomy (NCBI): domain Eukaryota; kingdom Viridiplantae; phylum Streptophyta; class Magnoliopsida; order Rosales; family Moraceae; genus Ficus; species Ficus carica. Next base: position 26,227,160 of record CM019743.1, on the reverse strand, counting down.
GAAGATCCTGAATACAGGGTAATTAGCAACCTATCATTTAGATTGCATTGTGTGCTGAACTGCCATTAATATTCATGTTAACTGCTTTCATGGTATGTGCAGTGAGTATAGGACATGATGTTGTAGAATAGCTCTCCATCGGATCAGCTTAACATTCCTATCATTCTCAACATCTCTGCATTGATTCAAGCTAAGCTTACATATATTGAGTGCTATTTCATTGTTTTTCTTCAGGAATCATTTGCACGCAGATGTTTTAATATGGTTGATGAATATGCCCCTGGCTTCTGCTCATCAGTCATTGGCTATGACATGTTAACGCCACCGGATCTTGAAAGAGAATTTGGCCTGACAGGTACTATAGTTAAGTTGCAGCCTTAATAAATGGAGAAATTATGAAATAATCTGTGATTAGATATGAGGTTTTTGGCTCTTTTGCCCCTGAGTTTTTTCTGAATTAACAAGTTGCCCCTGAACCTTTAATTTTAGAAAATCGCATTGAATTTGATAGTGTTGCAGAATGCCCCCAACTGCTAAAATTTGATGGAAATGCCCTCGTACACATGATGTATGCTCGTTGGAAAGGAACATATCTCAAACAACAACGGAGCACATCAGGTCACGTGCACGAGTGTGCTTTTGTCTAGATTTTAACATCCGTCATTGATTTGGGGGTACGATGCAACACTTTAATAAATGCAAGGGATAGTTTGCAAAAGTTAAAACGTCAGGGGGCAACTTGCGAACTCGCAATATATCCTTGGAGGAAGCAAATATTGTTAATGAGTTGGTAAGCCAGAGTTTGCGATAAATTTCTGAGACATACCGACTCTTGAATATATGTAACAGGGGGTAATATTTTTCATGGTGCTATGGGTTTGGATTCACTTTTCCTGCTGCGACCCGTCAAAGGATGGTAACACCTATCAGCCCGTGCATATTCAAATTAGTTATCAGATAAAAACAACCAATCACCATGTCTACGTTTCTAAGTTTGGTAATGGCAAATTGCCAACTATAATTTGGAGCTTCTGCAGGTCAAATTACAGGACGCCAGTGAAGGGGTTGTATATGTGTGGAAGCGGATCACATCCTGGCGGTGGCGTGATGGGTGCACCTGGTCGGAATGCTGCATTTGTTGTTCTTCAGGATCTTAACAGCCCTTGACCTTAGCTCTACTGCACAATGTTTTTTAGAAATTATTCAACAAAATCAATAATATCATTCTGTCTCTCTTTTTTTTTTTTTTTTTTTCCCTCCCCCTCTTGCTAATAGATTCAGAATAATCCCTAGTATTCTGTAATGATCCTAAGAATACATATATATATATATATATATATATTTAATGTTAATTGGGTAGTTTTGATTGTAAGTTTAGGCAAGGCAAAGTTTGATTCAAGTATATTTGAATACTCTTTAAAAAAAAAAAAATTATTTGTCAATACTGGACAAGAATATATATTTTTGTGTACTAAAGGTCGACACGTGGTCCAGTGTAAAAGAGACAACAAAAGCAATTGCCCAAAAAAAAAAAAAAAAATCCCAGTGTCCACTCCAGAGTCCAGACCATGTTTGCAATATTGAAAAGATTATGGACTTTTTCCTTAAAAAGAAAAGACTGTAGTCTTCTCCTTTAGCTCTTGTCCAAATTTTATAATGTGAATCAACATTAATAATATCGTTAATATTCCAAAACAAGAAATTAAAAAGGAAGGGTTAATTGTTGGATTGGTCCATAAACTTTTAAGTAGGTAAGAGTTTGGTTCTTAAACTTTATTTTTTGGTAAAAATATCCATAAACTTTTAAGTAGGTGATATTTTGATCCCTAATCTATTTTTTATTGTTAAAATACCCCTAAACTCTTAAAAAATGTGTGTTTTGATCCTCATGTTAAATTTTGGACTAAGGTGGGTATGATAATAGCGCGACACCGATGGAGAATGTCACATCGGCTAGCAGAGTATGACGACAGATATTTGTTTTTGAACAAAAGTATTATGTTATCCTAAAATATAAATAAGCTCAAAACAATATCCAATAAAAACTATCTTTATAAATTGAAAAAAAAAAAAAAAAAAATCACAAATCTTTAAAAACTAGGAAAAAAATGATAAAGAGAGAAATAAAAACATTGCTTATTGTGAAGAGACAAATCAGTTTAAAATAAAAGACACTAAATAAAAACCATATTTTATTTGTCTATTTGTGAAAAATTATTTTTTATGATTACTTATGATTTGGTGTTTTTTTTTAATTCACAAAAGATTATTTTTTATCGGGATTTTTTGAACTTATTAAATTTTTAGGGTAATATAGTACTTTTATTCAAAAACTGAAGTCCTTTGTTATTTTTTACGAATTGAGACGACCTCTTCCAGGAATGTCACTCCACCGTCATATACCATATTTCTTTAAAAAAATAATAGAATGACCAAAATACATCTTTTTTAAGAGTTGCGAGATATTTTGACAAAAAAAAAAATTAGGGACTAAATTCTTATCAATTTAAAAATTTAATGGTATTTTTACTAAAAAAATGAAATTTAAGCACTAAATTCTTACTTAAAAATTTGGAGAGCAATCCAATAATAAAAAATAAAAAAAAAAGAGGAAGAAAAGACAAACATTCGTCTTGCAGTTACCGCATTAGACACATCGGAATCAGAAATGGTCAGTCCCAAGTCACAACAAGGCCATGTGCTAACCTTAAATAATAAAAGTATCCTGATGAAAACTTTTTTATTTTTTTTAAAAAAAACTGTTTCATGTTCTATAAATTTGCTAACCAAAACATAATTAAGAAAACGTTTTCATTTTCTCGTCATAAAACATTTTCTAGGAGAGGGGAAAAAAAAAAAAAGTTCTCGCGCATCAGTGAATTACCAACTTTAAATGCAAAATAAGTGAGCAATACTATTAATTTATCGTCTGCTAGGCAAGAGAAGAGAGATGTGGCGAAGGTGCTTCTCCAGCAGCGGCGGCTCCGTTTCCGATGCCGCTAGCACATTGAAGGATCGGAAATGGGACGCGCTCGTCATCGGTGGTGGCCACAATGGCCTCACGGCAGCCGCGTACCTCGCACGCGCCGGCCTCTCCGTCGCCGTTCTTGAACGTCGCCACGTCATCGGCGGCGCCGCCGTCACCGAGGAGCTCATTCCTGGCTTCAAGTTCTCTCGCTGCAGCTACCTCCAAAGCCTCCTCCGTCCTTCCGTCATCAAGTAAACACACACACATATATGCATATATACATACATATATATATATATATATACACACGTTTGTTTGTAGTTGATCTCTGTGTGGTTATGGAGCGACAGAGAGTTGGAGCTAGGGAGACATGGATTGAAGATGTTGAAGAGGAGTCCTTCATCGTTCACGCCCTGTTTGGATGGACGATATCTTCTGCTAGGTCCTGATAAGGACCTCAACTACTCGGAGATTTCCAAGTTCTCCAAACGCGACGCCGATGCTTATCCAAGGTCCCAATTTCACTCAAAAACCACCTCAATCTGATTCATGCAAACAGCAAATAGTCCAAGTTGCGGTTTTGTTTTGGTTAATTGACAAGCCGAATCGTTCTCGGCTCGAAATGATATGTTTTGGCTGCTTTGAAATCTGAAAATTGTTTCGTAATTCTCCTAATTCGCAGATACGAGAATCAGCTTGAGAACTTCTGCAAATTCATGGATCCACTTATAGATTCACCTCCTCCCGAGTCTTCGCAGTACATCTCATCTTTCAGTGACCGATTCAAGGATAGGATACACAAATCGGTTTTCTGGACTCGTATTCTGCGACAGGCTCTCTCCTTCGGCCAAAAGGACTTGGTGTATGTATATATGTATAGATATATATTTTCCATTATGTTTTGTATGAACACCAATCGGAATTTGATAGCACGTTTAGGATATTTGCTCTGATTCTGTTTGTTCAGATTCATGGCTTTCAGTAACTTAGATCACTGTGATATTGGAGCAAACAGTATATAAACATGCGGGTTATTGATCTTGACAGGGACTTTATGGACCTATTATTATCCCCGGCCTCGAAGGTTTTGAATAACTGGTTTGAGGTTGTGATATACATATATATATATATATATATATTCATTTCTTTGTTCCTTTTTGTGTGTGTGTGTGTGTTTGGATTTTACATCCTAAAAGCTATGTACCTGTCATAATTTTCTTTCATGTCAGTCATATCATTTGTTTTTCCAGAGCCAGGGCATAGATGTTTAATTAATCTTGTTTAATAATTTAATCATATAGTCAAATATATTTGTTAATTAGTCATGATATTATGCATTTGAGAGGGAGGAAAATGTCATAGTAGCGGTGTCGTGGTGATAAAAACCTTGGGAAACTTTTGTTTCTAGCTTGGACAAAATACCTGTCTGCCTCGCATTTTTCGTCCCTCCTTTTCTCACTAACTTTTGATTTTTTGGCAGACAGATGTTTTGAAAGCAACCCTTGCAACGGATGCTGTTATAGGTTCAACGGTAAGAGCTCCAACAATTAGTGTTTTGATTTGCATTGTTCTGTCTTAAATCATGTTAGATGATGTGCAACATTACACCTAAGAAGCACTGCTTGCCTGAGTTAATCTAATTCAAAATAATTGTAATTACAGATCAATAAATTCCAATTTCATGTAATGAGATTTTTTTTCTTTCAATCTTATAATCATGTAAAATTTAATGAGCCTCTATTTTGAAATGAAGGCAAGCGTCCATACACCTGGGAGTGGATATGTTTTGTTACATCATGTTATGGGAGAAACTCATGGAGACCGCGGAATTTGGTCGTATGTATCTTTTTATCTGGTTTTGGTGTGTATTCTATGACTGGACAGTGTAAACTGGCAAACACCCTACCTGTATAATGACGTTGGAATTCATCACAAGTAGCCACTGCTAGTTGTAAGTTGAACAAAGAAAAACTGAGCAGTGGATAATGATAATTGTGATGAATCCAATCAGTCTTGAAAAAACTAGACGGCGTTAAAAAAAAAAAAAAAGGCCTAACAAGGAATTATTGTCGCAAAAGAAAGAATGCCATGTGCCACATCCTCAGGAAATAAACAGACATTGTTAACTTTCAGCTGTGACTCTTGCTTATAACCAGATACTATTATTTTGTTCCACTTCTCTCTCTTAGTCCATGAAACCATTATTTCTGGCAGGTATGTTGAAGGTGGTATGGGCTCAGTATCCTTGGCTATTGGTAACGCTGCTAAGGAAGCAGGGGCTCGTATTATAACAAGAGCAGAGGTATATGTTTCTGGAATAACTCAGTCTTCTTTATTTATGAGTTCTCAAGATGCAAAATCATAAATATGATAAGAAGGAAATTGCTTATTAAAAAAAAAAAAAGACAAAAAGAAAAAAAAGGTTACTGAATGTTACGAATGTGATTTTAAGTCGTGTAGTCTATTTGGTTGTGCAAGTGTTTTACAATTTTGTTGCCTTACTTAACAACTTTGAAGCATCTAGTATTATTTGTTATTCTCTTGGACGCTTCTCTTATCATCTTTGATTGTTTCAGGTTAAACAACTTTTAGTGGAAGACTCGGGCAGAGTGAATGGGGTTAGTTTTTCGTGGCTGCTCCAATAAACTGCACTTTTGAAGCTTCATCAAACTGACTAGACATCATCACGACAAATTTTCTTTAGGTCCTATTGGCTGATGGCATGCCAGTGCGTTCTTCGATTGTTTTATCAAACGCCACTCCTTACAAAACTTTCAAGGTACAATGCTAACCTGGACACTTTTTTTCATAACTATATCGGGAGCTACCTGTACATGTGATGGCGTACGAAGTAGTGAAAAAGGGAAAATACTTAACTTTCAACTTTCACCTGTACATGTGATGGTGGAAATGGATTTTGATGGGATAAGGTTTTAATATCTGGTACAGGAGTTGACACCAGATGACGTTCTTCCTGATGATTTTATACGTGCTATCAAGTACTCTGATTACAGCTCTGTAAGCTCTCTTCCTAACTGCTTTTTCTTTCTATGTCTTTCTCCTCAATTGCCTTAATCTGCTTTCAACTCTATACTAGCAATTCTGTAGTGTGCATTTATCGAACAGAGATCATATGTTGTAAGGTCTATACATGACTATTATTCAAACCAATACACTTAATAGAAATGTAGCATTAATATTTGTCATTATAACCCTGAGGTTTTAATAAGAAACAAACTTCACCTCATTTTAAATTTTATCCATCATTTATGATCATATATTGTTCATCTTCTAAATATCGGCAATAAAACTATGGGACCACGCTGCAAACTGATTGTACGTGTTTCACTTCTCCCTTCGATTCCAACCAATTATCTGTTTATTAATTCTTGCTGGAATTCTATCCACTTCTTCTTCTTTTTTTTTTTTCTTTTTTTTTTTTTTAAACTTATCTTCTTATGTGGTTGCAATTGACCGAAACAGGGAACTACAAAAATCAATCTAGCAGTTGATAAATTGCCCCAGTTTAAGTGTTGCAAGTTAAGTCATCCTAATGCAGGTCCTCAGCATGTGGGTACCATTCATATTGGTTCCGAGAGGTATAAATGAACTGACATTGTTGTCCCCATTGGTCCTCTGTGACGTTTAACTAAGATTGGAGAAAGGGAAAATCAAAGTCAAATTCTCTTAGATTTTACTGCTAACCGTAGCCCGAGTGGAGGAGAATTGGTGAAGTTGAAGTGGGATAAAATTTTTGCCGATTCTTCTTGCGATGATACTTTTATAGATAAGAGGAACACTAGAGCTCGGCCGCTAACATAACCGAACAAAAAATATTAGATGAATGCCAGTTGCTTTAGACAGACATATAACCTGCTTTGCCTTTTCCTCTTGTTCATTTGAATATCTTCAATAAGTTACATAACATCTGCTGGAGAGTAAGCTAAACTAATCTGCTTATTCCCACAGTCTAGTTTTAGATTTTTATTTGAACACCTTAATGTTAATTGTTTGACATCCCAAATATGACATGTTTTTCCATGCATCATAACCATCACTCTTTCAAGTATGGAAGAGATTCACTCGGCCTGTCAAGATGCTGTCAATGAATTACCATCGCGAAGACCGGTTATTGAGATGACAATTCCTTCTGTATTGGACAAGACTATATCTCCACCCGGTAATTGATTTAACCAAGCCTTTTATTAAACTCTTACAGTTCTTTTCAATCATGAAAGAGCATATTGTAGGTCGAAAAAGCATAGCATCAACATGTTAAGACCAAATTTGTATAAACACCTGAAAAACGCCAAATTTAGTTTAATCTTTTTCCCCTCTTCTGCAGGTAAGCATGTGATCAACTTGTTTATTCAATACACACCGTATAAACCTTCCGATGGAAACTGGGCAGACACTGCTTATAGAGTGAGTTTCCCCTCTCTCCCACTCATGGCGCCATTCTCAATCTGTCTAAAATAGGAAGGAAAAAAAAAAAAGTGGCAGTCCGAGAACGTTACAAGGCCATATTGCAATTGGTCCAAACTTGCATGCTTGATACATAACATGCTCCTCAATCTGTTTCGTGTGTTGTTGGCAATTGCCAGTCTCTCACTCTTGTTACCCCAACATTAATAGTCCATGAGATTCCACTTCATAAGCGTCTCGGTTTCAATTCAGACATGAGTTTGATTCAAACTCCGTTCTGACAAAAATTTTACCATATGAAAAGAGGAAAAAACAGGGCTGATGATATATATTTTTATGTGGCAACCTGCATATGTTAATATTCATCGTCCAAAGTAGTCAATTTTTTAAACTGGTTCTTAATCTTGTTTTCAGGAGTCGTTTGCAAACAGATGTTTTAGCTTAATTGATGAATATGCGCCCGGGTTCAGTTCGTCAGTTATTGGTTACGATATGTTGACTCCACCAGACCTTGAAAGGGAAATCGGTCTGACTGGTACTTATTGTTTACTATGAAACTCAGAATCTAGTCTCGATCCTTAAATTAAGCTAACAACAAAAGAGATCGCTGGACCAATTCTTAGAATGACTTACTTGACAGGAGGGAATATCTTCCATGGAGCTATGGGATTAGATTCTCTCTTCCTCATGCGACCAATAAAAGGATGGTGATTGATTCTTAAATCTTAGTTTCCTTACCTCTTTTAATTTTTTATTCTTAGATTTTTTTTTTTTTTTTTTTTTTTTTTTTGGCATGTTAATGTTTATTGCATGAAACTGTCCGAACAGGTCAAGTTATAGGACCCCACTACGTGGGTTATATTTATGCGGAAGTGGGGCCCATCCCGGAGGTGGTGTGATGGGTGCACCCGGTCGCAATGCTGCACTAACTGTTCTTCAAGATTTGAAGAAAGCATAGAAAAATGGTTTCAAAATGTTTTGGTGTCAAATCTTTTACCAATATTGAAAACCAACCCTAATTGTTGTTATTGCTGCCATTTACGTGACTGATTCGTCTTGCCCTGCATGATATGAGCATCATTAGCCGGCGTCTGAACAAGGTCATCTTATTTTGTGTTCCGATGTGCCAACCTTTTTTCCATCTTCATTTTATATGTGAGGGACGAATTCAGAAATTCTTTTGAAAGGACTTGAATTAATTTTGTAATGAGTTATTTATATGAATGTCTAAATTGAAGACTATGATTCCATTTTTCTGTTATTTACAGGAATGTCTAATTTGATATTTATAAATACCACATTACCCTTTCATCAAAAATGAAATATAAACAAATAAAGAATTATAAAAAAAAAAAAAAAAGGAAAGAAAAAGCCTCTAAAAATTAAATAGATGTTGTCCAAAAATGTCACACTTTAAAATTTAAAAAATACATCATAATGATATAGTAATTATCATAAAGGAAAAAAAACATCATATTGATATATTACTATATAAAGAGAGAGAGAAAAAAATACCACATTTAAAAAAGTATAATAATGATATGATAATTATTATAAAGAAATAAGCAATTGCATATGACATTTAAACTTTAGAAACTAACTCTTAAAACAATTCCAATAATAGTAAATAAAATAAATTATCATAAAAAACCTAAATCATATTAAAAAATTAGGTTTTTGAGAAACCTAAATCATACTTAAGAAAATATAGGTTTATAAAAAATCTAAATCTTACTAACAAGCAATCACTATAATAAAGAACTAGGCTTTAACATAAAAATACAACAATGATGAACAAATAAGGAAAAAAATAAGAATCATGACGAGAGAAAATGATGTTAAATATGATAAAAATGCAAAATAAGTACTATGAATTGTTTTTTTTTATTTATAAAAATGTACATTTATGTAATATTATCCAAAAATGGTCATATTTTAAAATGGGATCCTAAAAGTAGATTTTTTGTGTAATTATTTCTTTTGTAATAAATTCTAAATCCATCTTCTAATCGTTTTTTTTTTTTCTTCCTCCGATCATTTAAATTTCATTTATGATACCTGTTTTTGTTTATTTTTAGATTTTAAAATTTGAAATACAAAAAAAAAAAAAAAAAAAAAGGGAAAGAAAGAAAGAATAAAGAAAAAATGTAATATAACTAGTACTGAAAAATAAGTCTAAATGAAACGTTTTAAAATTTTCGATCTAAAAATTTAGAATAAGATAATTTTAGTGGGACAAAGTAAAAAATATATATTTTTAAAAGGGACCACTTGGCTTCGAGGAGCTAGTGATTAAATCTATAATTTTGCAATAAACACCAACGGTTACAAAATTAAAAACACAGCCCCATATATATATATATATATGTGTGTGTGTGTGTGTATAGATATATTACGTGGAATCCCCATCGCAGCCATGTAACCAATTTACATCTAGATTACGTCTTGAACGTATGTGACTTGTTTCGGCTTCCATTAACATTTTGCTGCTTAAAAACAATTTTCTCAATTGTATAGGCCGATTTGGTTTGGTCCCATCTGTCCCAGCTCCATAACTAAACTTAGAATGGCTTGGACAGTTGAACAGAAGTTTGGTGTTTTAATCCAAATTCCAAAATTATAATTTAATTTTTTTCTTTTTCCTGAAATTTCACTATTTATATAATTTTGCAACTCAAATTTTAAAAAACTATAACTTTACATAGATAAGTCCAAATGAGATGAATTTTTTTTTAATTACATAGAATTTCAAGACAAACGAAATAAACTCTATATTAATTTTTTTTTAACACATTTTAAGTTTTTACACTTTTTAACTCCAGTAATTCAAACGTCTTGATAAACATACAATCAATTCAAGTCCAAATTTTACAATACAAATCTTAACACCAAACGCATGGTTAAATTTTTTGCTAAATTTCAACATCCCTGCTAAATTTTATGCTATATGTCTAACTCCCTCAATATTTTTAAGTAATTAACTACGATGAAGCCTGGAAGCGATTGCCAAATCAAAAGACCTGAATACCCATCACGATGTTTGGTGTTTGCCTGGTTCGCCTATAATCGCATGTGCCAACTGCTAACGATGTTCTCTGCGTTTATGAGCTCCTTTATAAGTCAACCCCGGTTGACCAACCTTCAACAGTTATAGTAAGGAAAAAAAGTATGACTTTTAAATTTGTCAAACTTTTATACCAAGAGGTTAACCATTTTCATCATCAAAGTCTACAATTTCAGAAATTTGAAACCCTGACTCTTGCAATAGCTCAATTATCACTGAAAACCAGAAAACAGTCCGGTGGCTAGGTGATTAAATTTGGAAGAGATGATCCTTACTGGCCAAATCACCTATGAACATTTGCTACCGACTCCGCCAACCAGAAACAGATTTTGGGACAAGGGATGATATAGAATTCGAAGCTGTCTCTAACCTGCAACCGTGTTTTAAAAACTGTAAGAACTAAGAAAAGTGAATCTAAGATATATGGCAAATAAATGCAACCACAACAACCCAAGCTATTCTATAAAGAAATCAGAAAAATGCTCAAATAAACCCACGGGCGTGCAAACAAAACACACACACGCACACAGAGAGCTGTAGTGTACTTGGATATCTCTTCAACGGCCTTCATAACTTCTGAAGAACTTATTTCCAACACTTGACCCCCAAATATAATCTCATCCAACATGGTATGCATCTGGAGAGAAAAAATTGTAACTTTTCAATCAAAGGTCTGAAGTAATTAGAGACGTGCCAATGTTAAACAAGGACCCCTCTAGATAATCATGTCCCCTCACAAAGCAACAGAAACTAAAGTTTATTTAGTTCATTAAGAGCATTACTATGGTGTTTTTCTGTAAAATGTTCACATTTCCCAGGTACAAAATCAGATGCATTAATCTTATAGCCTTGAGAAGAGGAGAGTAACGAGTAAAGGATTTGTAACAGGTAAAAATTTAAAATTTCTTGCGCCTAAAAGTTAGAAGAGAGGGTACAACCTTGCTGTAGTTGAAAACTATGTCAAGCTCACATACATTTCTGAAACATTTGTCCAACGTTTCCACAAATACTGTAGGTATAAGAATCCAAGTAAGATAAATATACAAGAAAGAATTAAAGATATAGAGAATATTACTTACATTAAAAATCTACGATAAGTCAATTTCTGTTAAATTTAGCTTATAAATAAATTTTAAAAAAAATTGCTCAATCAACCTAGACTGATGGCCACATCAATAGTTACAATTTAACGTTATAAATCTAAGATGAGTCAATTTCTGTTAACTTTAGCTTTAAAAAAAAAAAAAAAAAATTGCTTAATAAACCTAGACTGCTGGCCACATCAATAGTCTTACAATTTAACACCACACGAGAAATCATCATCCTGGATCCATAAATTAAGAAATAAGATATGGGCAGAATGTGAAGCATTGTCGGTAGTGCGCCTCAAACATCTTATGACAAAGGATTGCAAATATATATAGCCAACAGTAAGAAGATTGAAAATATTTTTGATGAGAATTAACATTATCAGAAGAATCCAATCTAAGTACCCAAACAAGATTTACAGTTCATGATGTCTACTTCACAATGTATACTATTCATCAGTCAAATCTAGTCTGATTTTCAAACTTTTGAGTTTCATTTTTTTCTCTTTGAGTTTGAATTCAACCAGTCTCTTTAAGCATTCCTCCAAAATTATAACTATACAGCCTTAAGATTTTCATGGATTTACAACTAATTATTTGATGTCATCGACCTAAACAAATTACCACACATACCAATAGATTGTACCATGAAACAGAATAACTCAAGAACGCACCTTGTATCAGATCAAGCATGGCAAGCTCATTTTCGGAACTATCAAATAAAAACACGAAGTACAGAGTCGCGTAGTGCTTGTACACAAGGCGAGTGTCCTGTAAGATAAAGAGGGGAAAAAAATGTGTATACAGCTAAGCTGAGACATACCAAAGCAAAAACCAGCAACTAAGCAGATCATGTCAAAATTCAAATCGAGAATTAGTACAATGTGAACTAGCCTCAACAGCAATCCTAACCAAACGATCTCCGATAACAATTAACTAATATACAGCACAATTAGAGTAATTACACGTCTGATTTGTTTTAGACTTATAATCCAACCATCTTTAGAGGAGCGATCTACATAGTAACAAGAACTAAAGCGAGGCAAAAACTCAATTTCGAAGCCGTAAATTGAAATTCAAACGCAAAGCATGAAGAACCGTACCGGACCGAAAAACGATCCAGCTTCCATGAAATCGCTCACATTCTCGGCCCTACTGCATAAAACTGTAGCAAAATCAGACATCAATTAGAGAAATTACAAAAAAAAAAAAAACAGATGCAATTGGTGACCTAAGCGTGTAATCCAATCATTTTACAGATGCTATGGTAAGATACGTCTGCAATTTACGAAGAAATTTGAGACTGATCGAAGTAGAGAGAGAGAGAGAGAGAGAGAGAGAACCTCCGTAGACGTTGCGGATAAGCTCCTGTTGTTTCTCCACAGGCTGGATTCGAAAAACGCAAATTCGGTCATGGAAAGCCAAATAATAGAGAGGAATTACATAAAACACAGAAGACAGCAAAGGGAAATCGAAGGGAGAGAGGTGACCTGAGCATCGTAGAATTTAGCAAGGCGAGGCTTGCCTTGCGTGTTTATCACCACAGCCTTTATCATCTCTCTCTCTCTGTCTAGATCGATACCCTCAGGTGTGTTTGCAACAAGTGATAGAGCCAACAATGCAATTGAGCTGGGCTGTAAAAAGCTCTTGACTTCCTATTTGAAAAAGATTTCAATGATTCTAACCGTGGCCTTGAGAAGAAGGTGAAGGGTATTTTGCAAATGGCTAAAAAATGCAGATATTGGTCCCGGCGGGGCTCGAACCCGCGACCTTCGGCTCATAAGACCAACGCTCTAACCAACTGAGCTACGGGACCAAAGTTGTTAATTATCTTGATGTCTAAATTTAAAATATCAATGATTAAAATCATTGTTTTGGCATCTTATGATAGATCATGATTCATGTGAGATTGACAAATTATAGCTTCGGTAATATAACTTCCAATAAATAAATAAAACAAACACAGCTGATGCTATATTTATACCCAAAAAAAAAAAAAAAAAAACCTCTAAAGATAAAAAATTATAGGGGTGTTTGGTGTTTGAGTTGAGTTGAAATTTTTAAATTTGAATAATAATTTTTGTTGATTTTTTAAAAAAGATAAAAAAAAAATTTAATAAAGATAAAAATTTAAATTTAACCTTGAACTCCAAACAGAACTTATGACAATCTTGCAACAAAGATGTAAGAGCTGAAATTTCCAGAATAAAAAAGCAAAAAGAAAAAAGAAAGAAAAAAAAAAAAAAAAAAAAGAGATACGTATAGAACGAAATAAACAGTGTTCATTTATGTTATTTTTTTTAGTGTGTTCGTTTATGTTGGATTTAAAATGCTTGACGTGGCAAGATCAGGATTAACTTGAAAAGAGTTAAAAAACCAGCCGTCTCTGTGATCCAAAGGCAACATCACAATTCACGGACACTGACTGACGCACACGCAGAAAGAGCACACCACCAAGATCAACACTTTGAAGCTCCAATTCCATCATTACTTTTATGCTCTCTAGAGTCTCCCTTCTCCAGCCCAAATTCCCAATCCTCCTCGTCACGTGCCCTGCTCTCGTTGGTCATCATTATTTAAAAAAAAAAAAACACCATTTCTTTATTTTTCCTTTTCAGGAAAGTAACAATAAATATTCAATTCAGACAAAAAAAGAAAAAAAAACCTTCACGAAAAAGAACCGAGTCCGTGAGAGAGAGGGAGAGAGATGACGCTGGGTCTGATCAATGCGAACCCCGTGGTTCACGCTAAGAAGGAAAGAGTTGCTCGCACCGAAGATCCTCCTCACTGTGATGACGCCGTTGATCCTCTCGAAATCTATGATATCCTTTCTTCAATTCTTCCTTTCTCTTTCCGTTGTTGCTTTATTATTTTTTTTCTCTGAATTTTAGATCACTGAGCTCAGCTACAAGTCAAACCAGTTATATATAGTTTTAAATCCATGAGATAACGAAAGTTTTGATTTTTTTTTTCTTTGTTTTTTTAAAGAATTTATGTAGTGGTCTTTAATTATATCGAAAGGAATTTGTGAATCTTTGACTGAGATTTGATAAATTTCGTGAGGGACATCAGAGATCCGGAGCATCCATACTCCTTAGAGCAGCTCAGTGTTCTTTCCGAGGAATCGATCACCGTGGACGACAAACTGGGACGAATTCTGTGAGTTTTTCTTTGCTTTTAATCTTATATTTAATTTATCTTTGTCATTTCATATATTTCATTTATGTGTTTGTGCCTGTGTAAATTATAAATATTTAATTACCAAATTTAATAGTTATCTCAAATACTTTTTTTTTTTTTTTTTTTTTTTTTTTTTTTAAGGATAACTTTTACGCCGACCATTCAGCATTGTAGCATGGCAACAGTGATCGGTCTATGCCTTAGAGTTAAACTGAAGCACTGTTTTCCTCCACATTATAAGGTCAGTTTACTCTGCTTTAGCTTCTCTTTATTTTGTTTCATCTTTGCCCCAAATGTGAACATAATTGTTAAAAGATTCAATTAATAGGTGCTTCTATGCATGTGAAATTAGTAGAGAAATGAGAAGTGGAATGCAGAGATTGTGTATTTAGCATTTTTCTGTTCATTGAAACTTGAACTGGAAACTTACAATTTCAACCTGAGTAATTACTTTTCTACTAGTTCTGCGGAGCAGTTTTATTATTTATAGGAGCTTTTTACGGTGGGGAAGGTGCATGTTTCTGAACGTCATTTGTTTAAAATCACATAAAAAAGAGGTCTGTAAAACTGACACAACCCGAGTTCTCCTTATTATTTAGTGAAGATTACTAACCTCCATGTCTGCATAATTTGATAAATTGCTAGTTGTTAATTATTATCGGGATTTCTCCCTGAATCCACCCAACCCTTGCCAAAAGCCTGCATTATTCAAGTATGTAATATAAGAAGTGATCGAAAGACAAATTTAATCTTACAAAGATGATAATAAGGCAGCGTTTTCTTTAATTACTTGCTAGATTTCATTTCCTTGTTCCAACCATGCGCACAAATTGTTTCTTCAACACGCTGCATAACGAAATCAGCTTGTGCTTGTTGGCTTTGCGGTTTCCTTTTTCTCTAGTTTTTAAAGTGACTTGAGGCAGTCCTATGCATATATCCCGCACGCTCTTTGTTGATAAGTCTATATGAGACAAAATCGCCAATTCCGCTAATGTGATTTTTGCAGTATTAACATCTTGTTCGTCTGCATCATTTTTTTTCTTATGCTACTTGTTTATTCATGCATTCGATGGTGCACTTCATAGGTTGACATCAAAGTCGCCCCCGGATCTCATGCAAATGAAGAATCAGGTAAAGTTAAGGAAATCTTCTCAATAAAAGATCAATGTTCTTCCTCCCCCAGTTTTCTACTTTAAGATCAAAGAGAATTATGATAGGATACAAAAAGTGTGAATGTTTTCGAACTGTTAATAGTTGCATATTATTTGCTTCTGATACAGTTACGATATAATTTGATGTTAGAGTACTTAGGCTAAAAACAATAGTATTTAAGCGGAAGAAGGCTTTACTAAGAAACTAATGCACAAATCTTGGCAAATCTACGATTGCAGTGAATAAGCAGCTGAATGACAAGGAAAGAGTCGCTGCAGCTCTGGAGAATCCGAATCTTCGCCAACTTGTTGACGAGTGCCTCTACTCCAATGAACTCTGAGAAAAAAGTAACTCATATTGCTCAAAAAACTCTTGTACAGCAGAACTTTAGTAGGCAAAATATGCAATAATAAACCGGCTTTGTTTTGTGATGACTCTGGCCTTTTTGTTCCCCAAATATACTCTTCAACTCTACCTTACTTTCAGTGAATACACATGCTATACAAATACAGGCCCATGTAAATTCCTCCTTATCTTTATGCTAAGCACCTATTTAAATAATGGCTTAAGATCAAATCCCTCGAATAATCAGAGAATAATAAATTAGTTATCATATATTCAGGGGTAAGAGTACAAGTCACGGATCGTTTTAAGCTCTGCTTTGAACTCGTGATCTTTTTTCTTTTATTTTTCTTTTTCTTTTTTCTTTTTTCTTTCTTCTTTTTTCTTTCCTGTTGATGCTCATGCTGGCAAGTAGCCCATTAAATAATTGACGACTCACTGATCAGTCTATTCAAGAAATTTCCTTAAAACAAGGTTGAAACTTTATCATTATTAAATTTCCAAAGGGAATGTGTATTTTTAATTTTTTTTATTATTATTATTATTTTTTTTTGGCTGAAAAAAAGGAGAAGAGAGAGGAAGAATGAGAAGATGATAAAGGTCAACGTCAAGTATAGTTAGCTGAATCGCAAAAGATAACTCTGATGTGGTTAGAGAGCCTGAAACCTGGAGGTTTGTCCCATTTCACGCGGATGATTCATCCTCTTGGTGCATTCCCTTGCACTCTGTTTGGTAAAAAGGAAAGAAAATAGGAGGGAAAGGAAAATTATGATGGAAAGAAAATTACAAGAAAAGAAAAGATTTTGATTTTCTATTTAGTTGTTTGGTATGAGAAGGTGAAAAAAAAATAAGTTTATCTTTTATTGTTTGGTATTGCAAGTGAAATTAAAGGGAAGGTAAACTTTACTATTATAGAATTATTATTTTATGCTAATACTATCGATCATACTTTTGTTGAAATTTTAATAGACAAGGACAATTATATAATTTTCTATACATTAATGTTAAACTTTCCCTTACAAAATCCTTCCATATTTGGGAGATAAATTCAGTAAGACTCACTTTATAATTCTTCCACCGACGCTGTCTTTTCATCCAAAATTCTATCCTTTCAAACCCCTTAAATTTTCAATTTTCATCATAAAATCCCTCATATATTTTCTTAATACTAGACATTTGCCTTAAATTGTGTAAGGAAACTTTTGAAGGCACGCTCATAGGATTAATTAGCTTTGAAAAAATAAAATAAATAGAAAGAGAAATGAACCAAACAAACAAACTTACTTATAGGAGCCGCTATTTGGATTCCATCAAACTAATCGAACGCTGACCAATGGCCATCCATACCCTGTTTCACTGTTTGATATATTTTTCTAGATCAAGTTTTGGTACGTAATCAATAGTTTTGCACAGAGAGAGAGAGTGGAACAGAAGTTTGGTCCATTCCAATAAATGGCTTGGTAGACATTTATATTGATTTTATAGAAAATGATAAAAATGAGTTGAAATATTTTAATTTGAATCGGAGAATTAAACAAGGGCTTAGTTTGTTCCGATGTCCCACTCCTAATTCTCTTTTTTTTTTTTTCCTTTTTTTTTTCAATTTTACTTTAACCTTTTCTTTTAAAGCGTAATGTCCCACATTTTTCATTGAGTTTAAGGGCCACGTTATTGATTTCATTATCACATCCACGTGAAGTAGAGACACCCAAAACCACTATTTTTGTATCAAGTTCAGATATTATTAGATGAGCACAGAATAAGCCTTACAAATTATCGTCTTTTTTGGCCTTGGCTTCAAATTGGGAA
Source organism: Ficus carica (assembly GCA_009761775.1). Taxonomy (NCBI): domain Eukaryota; kingdom Viridiplantae; phylum Streptophyta; class Magnoliopsida; order Rosales; family Moraceae; genus Ficus; species Ficus carica. The sequence continues at coordinate 26,209,132 of CM019743.1, read as the reverse complement.
AAGTAAACCGTCAACAAAACAAGACATATTTCCGTTCCCATAAACCATATAAGCTATTTTATCTAATTCGATTTCAGAATTTATGTAGTTACTCAACATAAAGACGTGACTCAAAAGTCATTCAGCTCAACTAGCAGGTGGGGCCAAAGAAAGAGACTCGGGAGCGACCACCTCGGCCCCAATTAAATGGCCGTTTGTTTGTTAGATGGCGTGTCATCCAAACCCCAGAACTTGGCGGTTTTTACATCATCCTGAACCATCAATCTCGAGAACTCCTCGTGGTCGTACTTTAGAGTCGCACTTCCGCCAAACTCGCTGGGAAGGTTATTGATGTCGAAGAATGTCTTCATAAGCTCAACACTGTCTTTGTTTTTGGGGTAGACGAATTTCACCTTCTGGGATGTTTTTGGATCTAGGAAGTACCTCACAGCCTAGGAATACAAATAGCAATAGAGAAATGAGTATCACTATGTGTGATAGCGGAATAGAACCGTCTGTCACATGAAAAAAGAATAAAAAATAAAAAATAAAAAATGAGTCCCCACTGTTATGTACCATTCTGATTCACCGAGTTGTATGTGTTGGTTATAGCATTTTCCATAAGAAAATTCATTAAAAAGACTTCATAGAAATTTAAAATTTACATCTACGACGAATGACTAAAGAGAGTTTAGTAGATCATACCTTGTAGAAGGCCTGAAAAATCCTTGGTGGGTTGTAAAGAAACACCACAGCAAGCCTCTCAGGGTAGTGATTTTGCAGAATGTTAATAATATCACGAGCCGTCTTGACAGGGACGTTTGTGTTCAGCGAAAACCCGGTGAAGTCGACCAACCATGACATTTGTTCTTGATCCTCGGGAAGGTTGAGGACACTATTTTCTAAGAGATAGACTAAATGGCGGATATTGCCTTCAGGGGAATTTGTGTTCTGATGAAAATGGGAAAGTCAAAAATCTTAAAAGAGTCGACATTATTAGAATTATGATTTTCTTCTCTTTATTGTAGACTGATAGCAGCGAAAATACTAGCGCATACCTGCATCCCCGGTCTCATTATAAGCACAGGTCTTCCAAGTCGGTCGTGAAAATTCGCCTTGGAAACTTTGCCGGTCTCGCCTTCATGAGCTACTTCACCCTGAACAAGAAAATGTTGCTATTGTAAACAGAGGGTTCAAATAGTATCGATATGAAATATTGTTCAAGTACTAATCATGAATGATTACTATAGAACCTTAAAAGACATGTACATGTATACACATAAAATTTCACACCAAGACAAGACCAACGAAGTTTTGAGACATAAACAATAAGAATATGAGTCGGTGATCAACAAAATATAAAAGTTTGTAGCTCCGAGAAGGTCATCAAAATTACTCTTACCCAACGGATTTCCTCGGGTTTAAAAGTTTCCCTCCACTTGAGCGACTCTTCCAACATTTTCTTCGACTTCTCGACATTCCAGTTCCGAGCTTCCAAATATCTCCTAAGGCATCCATCATTGCAGTACTTTAAACTACGTCCAGAGAGCGGCCCAAGAGCCTCCCTGAGTTCGTTGACCTGATTGTGGGAAAATGCCTTGTTTAGTTTACGTTCTCACATTGTTATAAAAAATAAAAATAAAAAAGAGAGATTATTACAGAAGCATATTGGATTTAGATATGACACACTAATTTCTTATTCACTTGTTTTCGCGTCAATGACTTTACCTTTGCCTCCTTTTCGGCAGACTCATCAATGGGGTGGTTCTGCAAATGTTTTCTCCGAAGAAACATCATGTTGTCAAGCGGAGAAGTTGAACCTATAAATTAATCAAGTTTCATATAAGAGTTTTTCTTTTTCTTTTTTTTTAATAATAATAATAAATAAATAAAATCAATGTGAAATCCTTCCTTCAATTTTTTTTAAATTTTATCAACATTCATCAGCTAACAAACACAACATAAAATTCCAAACGCTTAAGTACAAAGGGTGACCCACACGGTGTGTCAAAAAACAAAATTAATCCACCACATGACCCTGTCTTCCCCCGTTAACAAAATTCCAAATCTTTCCACAATAGTATAAACTAGTGGCTTAAAATATTTTCTATCTCTCCCAAGTGCCAAAAGGAAATAGGCAGGTTATGCAAGGTAACGGTCAAAATGGCTCAGAGACGCCTCCCCTGACCCGTCTCACTTGACTATACAATTTTTCTTTCCTTTTTTTTTTTTTTTTTTTTTGGTCAATCCTCTTTTTTTATTATTATTTTTTTGCCTTTTTATTTATTTTATTTTTTTGATAAGTTTATTTTGTTGCGTTTGTTTCTAGTTAATGCCTCTTCAATCAACCTTTACAATATAAACCATTTTTTGTTTCAGGTCAACTCTTTCAGATGATCACCAAAAAAACAAAACAAAACAAAAAATTTGAAGGAATATAAAGACTGATCAATCAAATGAGAAAAGCTACAATTTTTTCTTGGATAGGCAAATATCGTCAATCAGTTGTATCGAATTTTCAGAGAACAAGAACAATTAAACGACGATCAGAACACTTATAACAGTCATTAGATACATTTTTAGATATATAATTTCCAACACCATTCCTAATAGTAAAATCCTAAGATCATCTGTGCTCACATAGGAATCTCCGAAACTTTCCCAAGTTATGAATTCAAGTCGTTAACAAGTCCATTCTAGCTAAATATAGCTGCGTTTGTTCTATAACCCATCTTTTAGAAATTGCTAAACTCATCCAATTATGATCGCAAAACCAACTATAAAAACAAAACAAAAAAGGAAAAGATATCAAAATTTTGAATTAAATTGATCTATTCTAATCGAGAAATATCGGATTGAATCATACACAAAAGAAAACGTAACATTAGAGTCGCTAAAAAAAGAAAAGAAAAGAAAAAAATATTACCAGGTGCAGCAGAAGGTAAATGTAGAGAGAGAAAAAGAGAGTAGAGAGAGAGTCGTTGTTGGCCAATAACAGGCTTCACAGCCTAGGAAGGTGTTGCAAAAAAAATGAGAGAGAGGAGAGAGAGGGAGAGTTTTATGAATGATTTTATCTCAAGTCATTCAATACTCTTGTTAATGAAGAAAAAGCCCACGAAAGGGAGGGAGGGAGGGAGGGAGGGAGGGGGAGAGAGAGGGAGAGGTTGGTGCTGTGAATGTGCTTCTGCTCAGGAATACATATATAGAGACCATAACGCCTCATTAGGTTCCTTTATTATAGGAATATAGACCACTTTCTCATACTGAGAGAGCCGAAGATGCCCTTAGGAAGTGTACGGGTGGGGTCCACCACACTAGAACAATTTCCCCGTTACCAATTGAATTTATCACGACTATTGATCTTCGTTTACTACCCTATTAAAAAAAACAATAAATAAATTGATTCATATTTTATTTTTTATTACTTCAAAGCGGGGGGTTTTTTTTTTAACTTTTTAAATATCTACCTAATATCCCAAAAAAAAAAAACTTACTATTTAGAGATTTATAATTAAAAAGCAAATGGTTAATCATTTTTCTTAAATGATTAGTTAGTGATTCACTATATAATAGTTGATCAATCAATGATTGATTTATGGTCATCACTGATTAACCATAACGTAAATCACCAAATTTCATAATCAATCACTTATTGACCATTAATCAATCACCAATTTTTATAGTCAATCACTGATTGACCATTAGTCAATCATTTATTGATCAAATCTGAAAAATGACAAATGTTATTTTCGTAAATAAAAAAAATTAGGTCATCTATTATATTATGTGATTAAAAAAAGTCACTCAGCCTAATTTTCTTAATATCTATGTGATTACAAACTTCGCACTTGATTTTGCTTGAATATCTCCATTAAAAAAAATAAAAAAACTATTGTCCAAACAACATTTAATGTAACCCCAAATTAAAATCGTCATTGTATTTTTTTTTTTTTTTTTAACTTGAGGTTGGGGATTTAGGCTCTATGCTTTATAAAAAAATTTATGTATGAAATTATTATTAAGTTGTATATGTAATCGTTTGAATTTTTTTTCCACTTAAAATAGTAAAGTCATTTTTATTGAATTATATATATTTAATAAGAGAAACTAACTGTGTTGAATGAAAATCGTGAGAGTTATGTTTCTGATATTTTTTTCTAAGATGGATACAAGGTCTTCTTTTTAGATTAACTTTAATTTTAGTACTTGAATTATAACCAAATCTTAACCCCTGCATTTTAAAAAATCCAGATTGAAATTAATCTTACTGTTAAAATTACAAATATAATTCCTATTAAATCACACATGGTCCTGCATGTCTTTTTTTCTTCGAGATTTTAAAATGATTAATTTGAGATAACCTTGATATATCAGATAATAATTGTGGAATGTCTTAAAAGTTAAGGGATCAAAAAGGATTTGGCATATAGTACTTCAACGACTAAAATGAAATTAAGCCTCTTTATTTATATATATAAAATAAAATAAAAAGAGTGAAATCATCTTGGTTTTACATAGGTTAAAAGAAACATAATATTTTATAAAAAGCACTTGCTTTACTCCTTTTTTTTTTTTTTTGTTGATATGTTAGTAATTATCATGAATAATTATAAATTGCACTATTATAAATATTGTTTTATTACTAATAGAAACTAAAATGACACAAAAAATAATCAAAATAATTATTATTTCAAGAGTATTTTTAATTTGTACTATGAAAAAAAATTAATCCTAACAGATATGTCATAAATATATATAACCCATATATACATATCTCGCTCGCATATTCTCTTATCTATATCTTCTTTTATGTCTCACAATAATATTATATTACATTAATTAAAATATCATGTCAACAAAATACTATTTTCTCTAATTAAAGCATCACCTCACTTGAAATATTGTAGATGGCGTAACATATAATAGTATTTATTTCAACCGAATCCATAAATCTCCGTTAATATCATTTTTGCACAAGAGGGTAGCAACCGCTAAACATATTTTTCTTTTACTGTTTAAAAACGTGGACATATGCGAAAATCTTATTGAAATAAATATTTTCAGTCGGAAAATATTTGATATTTCATTCATAAAAAATAAAACTAAAAATAAAAATAATTAAAAAATTGGTGAAGTATTTACTGATCATACATGTGGATGTATCTTATAATTTATTGGCAGTGGGGCCTCGCCCACCAAAGTTGGTAATTTCAATTTAATGAAAAATAGACTTATACAACATCCAAAAGAAAAAAAATATACTCTGTACACAGAGTAAATAAATTACACAACCTATTTTGATTCCTCTTTCTTCCTATTTTTCTCCTAGTTATTGTTGACTTCTTCCCCCTATGGATTAAGTTTAATAAATCTTATTATTTGATTGTTCTTTGACAGTTTGTCACGTTTTTCCTATAATTGAGATACGATCCAGTATAAGGATCTCATTATTCTTCATGTGTGTTTAGACTTAAGAGGGAAAAAAAAATCAAATTTCACATCGTAAAAATATAACGATAATATAAATATAAGAGTATTGGGCTATTTTACATAATATCATAAATAAATAAGATTCTTTAGGGGGGGAAAATAAATAAATAAACAAGATTGGTGAAGTATCAAAATAAATCTCACGAAGGGATAATTATTCATAATATGTGTACTTACGACATGGTACCTCAAAAGTTTTTGTTCATCTTGTCTATCCCGTTAAATCTCAAAATAAATCTCACGAAGAGATAATTAATAAAATAAATACACATTAATCATAGAGATTCGAGAAAACTCGGCCGATGACCTTAAATTTATCATGGAGTCTGTACCGTTTTCGGTAGACACTTTCTATATATGTATATATATATATAGGCAAATAATTGATGGCAAAGAAGTTTGATAAGATGCATTTAATGGATATTTATATGCCACATCTTTTATTCGCCTTTATAAGAATGCGAAAATTCTCCTGCCGTATATGTTTCATTAATATTGAATTTTCAGTTTTTTTTTTTTTTTAATATTGAATTTTCAGCTTTGAATTCAGGAAAGAAAAAATTATTACGGGTATAATCAAGGAGGGGAAAGAAAAATCGAAACCAGAAAGTCAAACTAGATACGAGTTTCGATAATGTAAAGCAAAGCTTATGTGTACTTACATGATGCACACACTAGACATTACTCGCTCAATCATTCACGGATCTAAATTGTAATATGTATTATTTCGGACCTGTTTGGTGCACAAATTGAGTTTGAATTGAGTTGAAATTTTTAAATTTAAATAGTGATTTTTGTTGATTTTTTCAGAAAAGGCAAAAAACTTTTGGGGAAAAGACAAAAAACATGATGAAAAAAGTACAATTTAGTTTAAACTAAACTTACCAACCAAACGGGCCCTTCGTAAGAGTATTGAAAAAGAGGAATTTTAATAGATTTATAAGTGGATCTTATTAAATTATAATTTAATTAAAATATAATTTGTGATACTTATAAATCATTAAAAATCCTCATTCTCATTTATGAAAACTTGTCATGGTGGCTAATTTTTTTTTTTTTTTTTTTTAAGAAAAAAAGATCTAGTGGTGTTCCCATCATTTGTAGGTTTTTCAGTTTCACAGACATGAGCACTTCCCTATGTCTGGCAAAATCATATCCTATATACTAGTTTATGTCAGTCGTCCACCTAAGGCCTACCCTGTCATCACCAGCCCAAATATCAATAGCTAAAGTTGGAGTGGGGCCTAAAGGGGAGACAGTGAAACTCGAATCCGGATGAACGAAGGAGAAATGTCTAACAAATATATCGAGCTCCTTTGTCATCCCAACACCATTAACAAAATCATGTCATTTATACTAGTTTTTTTTTTTAAATATTTTATTCTTTGAATCATGTGACATGTTATCATCTATGCTTATTATATGTTTATTAGTAATATAAAATAAACAAATAGAATTACCACCTCTCTCTCATTTTCTTTAAAATGTGATGTATGAATCACACTCAATTGACCAGGGAAAAAAAATTGGTATTAAAAGGGATTCGAGATCATTACCCTTCTAGAACAGAAGAGATTACAAATGTAGATCAGATAGTGGACCACCACCATTTTGACTCTTAAACGTGAGGTTTGGTGGGAACTGGGACTTCCAAATATGATATAGTCTTATAAATTCGGGCGGCACAACCCGGCCCTTATGAGCGGAAAGGGAAAATAAGGCCAGACCGGGTTCGACTTTGAAATTATAAGCCTGACAGGTTTAAAAATTCGACAAGGTAAACGGGTTTAAATTCGAGTCGGGTAAACGGGTTTAAATTTAAGCCAAATAAATGAGTAAACGGGCTTTAAAGATTTTTTTTTTTTTTTTTATCGTTTTGTAAAAGTTTGCCCCTTGCTAGTAGCCTGACAGCTGATGCAAACAATTTTGGGCTTTGGTTCAAAAGTTTGTGACCGTTGCAAGACTTGCAACGGTCACAACATCACAATTTTTTTTTTTTTTTTCACTTTGTTACCATTGCAAGTTGCAATGTCTTTTTTTTTTTTTTTTTCCCTCTTATAATATGTTGCTAAAAAAAATTTTGGGCGGGTTGGCGGGCCGAGCTTCGGATGGCCAGACCAGGCGGGCTAGTAAAGCCGGCCCGCCAAGCTTAGTACTTAGGTCCAACCTGACCCTAGTGATTGCACCTAAGCTAGCCCTGGGCCCGACATTTGATGGGCTGGGTCGGGCACGCTCTCGGGTCAAAATACGGGTAATGGGCTAGCTCACTTAGCCTGACTCATATTTACAGCTCTAGATATGAATTACCAAATTCCCTCCAATGCAGATTATAAGAAAGTGATACAAACTCGCCTTAATTAAAAACTATAATAAAAACTAGTTAGACAACTAATTGATGAGTTGTCAAAATCGCACTGGAGGACAGCTAGCCAAAGATAAATAACACAATAAGTTCTAAACTTTATATGAAACTAGTTGGAAATGTGAGATAGACAAACAAAGCAAAAAAATAAAAAATATTTATAATTTTTTTTAACATTATCACGTGATGAGCAATGGATCCATCATCTAGCGCCCACTAAAGTGTATTAAGATATAAAATTAGTAAATAAAAAGAGAGAAAATAAAAGGTATTAGATGGAAAAAGCAAAAATAAATAAATAAATAAATAAAAGCATATAAAAAGGGAGAAAATAAAAGGCATTAAAAAAAAAAAAAAAAAAGAACCAAAGTTTAGGACACGTGATGGAAGGAGGATGATTTGGTTTTTAAGACTTATATACACACACACTAGTTTGAGAGCGTGCTCCGCACGTGTTGTCGTATTGAAATCACCTTACCAGCTAAATTCTTTTAATGCTTAAAAAAATTATTCATGATTTTTTTTAAATGTCATCATTTGATTTAAATTTTTCTGAGTTTATTTTTTAAAATTTCATTAAAAATCAATTGAAACAAACTGACATGTTTATATATTTACTTTTTTTTTTTTGAATGAAAATATGTGTTTATTTTTTCACTCTATAATTTTTGAAAGTGGACAGTACCAAAACATTAAAAATCATCTTTAATTAAAAAAAAAAAAGTAAAAAAGGAATATTACTTTTGAGTTTTTTTCATAGGAACACAGAAGTCATGGGCTTAGGAGAAAGATAAAATAATGAGAAAAAAAATGAAGAATGGTAAATATATATATATATATATATATATGCTGACACGTGACGAAATGAGAAAAAGAGAACATTGGCTCTTTTACATATAAAATTATATTAAGATAAGATAAAATAAGAAGATTAAGATATATAAAATAAAATAAAATAAAATAAAGATAATACGAGAAGGTGGGAAAAAATAATGAAAACCCAAAAAACTATGTGTTGACACTTGTTGTAATTAAAAGAGAGTAATATTGTCTCTTTTATATATATAAGGGTATCTAAAGGGTAATATTGTTTTCTCTATAAGTATTTAAAAAACTATAATGTTATTTAATTATGACATTTTATTTTGTAGTAAAATATGTCAATTCACTGTTTCTTGAGTTGGTATTAAAAAAATATATGATATTAGAGTGGGATCCATAACACTATTGATGTGTTTGGTATTCGAGAGATAGAATAAAATTTTTATGTTGAAATTAATTATAATTTATATTAATTTTTTTTTAAAAAAAATAACTGTAAAATATAATTGAGCTCAAATTATATCCCAAACGTTTTATCAAATACTAATAAAAAAAAATATATATTGTCAAACGTGGAGAAGCGAAGAAGAAAAGGCTCTCTTTGTCGCCAATATAGAAGGAAGAAAATTGATGCGGCTATAAATTCATGTCGCTGCAACATGACGTAAGGATTTGAATTTTTCGATAAATTGGCAATTAGTCAAATTAGTTAAATAGAACGTTCAGCCAAAATAATAATAATAATTACAAAGAACTCGATTACCCAAAAAAAAAAAAAAAAAAAAGAAAAGAGTAAGAATAAAACATGTATTTATTTTTTGCTAAAAGAAAAAAAGTATTGGTGATGTTTCACACCTCTCGTTCACCATCTAAAATAATAATACAATCTTATTCATTTTCCTATCATATTTTATTCAAAACTGTCCAATTTACACCAATTTAAGTCATATGTCTAATTTTGGATCTCAAAAGGAGCATAATTCAAACTCTATTTGTCACAGTAAAAAGAAAGTAATCATATAGTACTTTGCGTACGTAACCGCTTTATTGCCACCATCCGTAGTACATAAAACAAGTCTTAAGGCCTGTTCGTTTTACCAACTCAAATTATTTAACTCAAATTTTTTTTTGTCTTTTTTCTAAAAAGTTTTTTGTCTTTTCTGAAAATTCAAAAAAATTTATTATTGAAACTTAAAAATCCCAACTCAAACTACTCCATCAAAAAACCCTTATTGTGGGACCTTTTTTTTTTTTAAGCCTCTGTTACAAACTTCCCTTTTAAGTGTTATGACCTACTTTCTAGAATGTTCCGACATATTTGAGAATCCTAAAGTTGTCAATATGGGCACAAGGGCAAACACCCGCTTTTGATTTTTTTTATTTTTTTTTTCAATATTTCCGTTCACAAGAAAATATTTTCTAGAAACTTGAAAATGACAGAATCTCTAGATAGGCAGTTGTTATTGATTAAAATTTTTAAAAGAAAAAGTTGGGCGCTCTCTCTCTCAAGGAAAGTTAGCCAACTCTAAAAGATCCATTTGTCCAAAAAAGTCAGCCAATTCTAAGGCTCCGTTTGGCACGAGGGACAGAGAGTAAGCATGATGAAAAGAGTTATAAGACTGAAGAATGTGAACGACGAAGGTGTTCGTAGCTTTCCTTAATATTGTTTCATAAGATAAAAAGGACAAAACAACTGTCTTTAATGATCATTAGTTTGGAATTAGAAAAAGAATTAGAAGAATAGAAAGATTTTTATTTACAATGCTATATTTGCCTTCAAATATCAATGAAACTGACTAAAATAATTTATACCCACTTTAAGATTCCCTCCAATTTTTTTCTGCCCTTTCGTCCTACAAATTACAAAACACCGATGCAAAATTATGAGTCCAAATAGCCTCATCCCTTCACATCTTCTCTCTCTTTCCAATTAAATAATTGAGATATAGTGATAGAGTGTGTCTATTGTAACTTTAGACTGAACCTAATAAGATAATAAGTTAGATTTTAATATTATTTCAGATATGGTTCCACTAAATTGCCAAATAAATAGTTGATGGAAAGCGTGAATACAAAAATAATCTCTTTTTCTATCAGAAAAAGAAAAAAAACAAAGTTGATTTAGTCTATTGGTCGCCCTTTTCATCCATCAATCCATCCCTAACCAAACGAAGTGTTAATGATCGTTGTAAAAAATTAACGTGCAAATGCTGGCATCAACAATTGTTTAATTTTGGGCTTGCATTGAAAATTATTATTTTTCTTAAAAAAAAGGGAAAAGAAAATAAAATAAATAAGGTCAAAATTTCTTGTAGACTTTTTACATGGTTAGTATTATTACATTTAATTACCTTGCCTGCCTGATAAGGCAATTAAAGTGCTAAACACATAATTGCCACCCCACCCCCTTAAACAAGAAAAGGACGTACACAACAGGGGGGGAAAAAAAAAGGCAGAATTGACAAAACGTGCCGCTTCACCAACTCTATCGCACCTATCTCTCATGATATACTACACACTTTAGCAACTCTTGAGAATATATAAAATAAATATTGATAAGAGTAGTACTAGAGTGTTCCAACTTATTTTTGAACTTCATCTTCGATATCAATTTACAATTTGCATGGTCATTTTTTTATTAACATATATATTTTTTTAATAATAAAGATAAATTACAATTTTAGTCCCCAAATTATAGGTCAAATCCGATTTTTGGTCCCAAACGTATGAAACATCTAACAACTATAGACCAAATAATGAATTTAACTCAAATGAATCCTCTTATCCATCTAACTATTAAAATCTCTATAGAAAAAATGCACTCAAAGTTAATGTTATAATTTTAAATGTTAAAACAAGATGTAAAAAAAATGTATCTTATTATGTCTAGATTTTAATGGTCATATGAACAAAATGACTAATTTTGAACAACTTGATAAATCAGGAACTCGTGCTATAATATATATTTAAAAGTCGGAGACCAAAATGATATTTGACTTATAATTGGAGGATTAAAAAAAGTTGTCCCATATCGAATCTCGAACTTTGGTTTTTTCTAGAATTTTTGATACTTTTTACTTTGTATAAAATTAAACCATGGTGCATACCAATATTTTCAAATGAAAAAAAATATATATCTTGAATTAGAAAAACAAAATCAAAATCCAGGAAAAAGAATGCAAAATTGAAACAGATTTTGAATCTCTCTTTTTTAAATATATATCAAGAAAATAATACAAACTTATATAACACGTCAGATGATATTACATATAAAAATTGAGATTTTTAGCATTATTCTACAAGTAAACACAGAACGTGATGTGTCATTGTTTATTTTCCTTTCAATGAAGTTTGAGAGTAAATGTAAAAAAAATTATTTGGTAGCAGAAAAAACTAGGAGCTACCTAAGTCTATAGGATGCTTGAAATGAATGTTACATTCACTCTTTTTGGATTTGGTTTTAATTTTGGGAGAGACATATATTAATGCCAAAACAACAAATACGAAATACAAATAGTATCCCTAATATCTATCATACCAGTTGATTTAGGGAGTCTAAACACTCAAGTTGGAATAAAGAAATTGGTTGTTGGATTGCATTAGCAAAGCTCAAGAGCTAGATTCAATATTCATCACTCAAGTTTTTTGTTATTATTATTGGTTTTTTTTTTTTTTTAAATATATACTTAGCCTCTTAAAGCATCCATACTAGAACGATGCAATCTCAGGAAATTAAGGAAACGGCACAAGGACACTTAAAAAAAAAAAAAAAAAAAAGGACTAATAAATGGATAACTGACTGAAACGACCCATGAGGGTTTCATACGACATCCATGGCTACGACAACCAATAACTATGCATTAATGCTTCCTACGCCACTAGTTTACTAGCAGTAAGCCACCGTTGATCTTCATGTCGTGGGTAGTCTACTATTTTCATCGACGATTACACGTCGTATTACTAAGAGTAATCTGCCATGTTACTAGAAGCATCTGGCTACTATCATGTCATTGACCGAATTCTACCATGATAGTGGCACTGTGGCAATGATTTCCCAGCATAACAAAAAAAATGGGGGTGGGGGAGTGCTGGGTGATCACCGCGGTGCCTCGGGAAGGGAAGGAGATCTACCACGATGCCGAGCTTCTAGCGATGCCCGGATACTCGTCACTTGTTCATCCATCAATGGTGCAAGGGTGCCTGAAGGTGGGAGAAGAGAGAGAGAGAGAGAGAAAAGAAGGAAATTAAAGGTATGTTTGACACATAGGTTTGAAAAGGAAAACTCAAAATGATTTGAATTCAAACTGAAAAGTTTTTTAGATTGATGTTTGGGAATGAGAGAAAAATTTAAGATGAATTATAATCTTTTTGAAATTTTCATTTTAAATCTATGTGAAGACCTTTACAAATTACTCCTTTCGTTAATCCTACTGTGGTTATAATCTTGTATGTTAATCTGGAAACCTTTTAGTGCCACTTGGGCTATTATAGCAACACTAAACGTCATGGGTTACTTTAGGCCTATTTATATTGGACCATGCCATTGCTAGTTGCTTTACATAGCCACAATTTCACGAAATTTTCTTGGGAAGAAAAAAGTAAACCTTTCAAAAAATTACATGTAATTTTTTTTTAACCTTTTCTTAATGTTTATTTGATTTTTTTGGCCTCAATATTTATATACTCAGAAAAAAAAAAAAACTGAAGCTATTATAAATTATAATTGGAACAATAATTCAATTAATAAACAGTAATTCAATTAAAAAATAAATAGTATTTTTAAGTACATAATTGAAGTAAATAGTAGATTTTGAAAATAATTAGAATAAATAAATAATTTAATTACTTAGAGTAAATTTATTATTTACTTTGGATATTTAAAAATCATGTTTTTTTTTTAATTTCGTAAAATTATAATTTGTTACAATTTTTTATTTTCTTAACATTACAATAGACACGATTAATGATAATTACACATCTTATTTTATTAATAAGACGTAGAGGTCAAATTTTTATATCTTTAAATACAACTAAATATATAAAAAGAAAAAAGAAAATAAAAGAAAGAAACGATAAGATAAGATAAGAAATGAATGAGACGTGGCAATAGAATTGTGTTAATAAACGGGGTTGGCTTGTATTGTTGAGGAGATCGACTGTCGTTTCTCGAGTAAGAGAAATCCATAAACGATAACCCTAACCATTAATTCTCGAGAAAAACGACGACACTCCAGAATATTAAAAAAAGCACATCAGAGGTTCTAAAAGTGGAGCAGATCATGATATCAACTCATCGGAGATCAAACGGCGCGTTGCTTGATTTGGAGTCGATATCTTCAGAATGTTCGAGAATCGCGAGCTACGAGAGGCTCCCGAGTGATGACCGTAAAGCTTGTAGATCGGTTACTGAGAAAAGATCAGCTAAAAAGAAGATTGGAGCTTTGGGGATAATAATTCTCAGTAAAGTTCTCAGCTTCGCAAAGGACGAGAATAATCATAATCATAATAATAAAAAGACGACGACGACGGGGAAGAAGAGGCGATCCACGTGGCTTCCTGATCCGGAAAGGCGATGGCCTGTGCAGGGATGGTGATGTCATAGTTCTTAACTGTGGAGGGTAAATGTGTAAATGGAATTCCCGATTTGGGGGAGTTTATTTTTCGGATATGTTACTGGCTTTTTTTTTTTTTAATTTGAGTAGTTCCTTCTCTTTAGGATATAATCAGATTGTGTTGTTAAGAATTGTTTTTGCTTAATTATCTATCTGGTTGATTAAGTTCTTCGGTTCTTACCATGTCAAACGATGCTCTGTTTAAAGCATTTTGCAAATTACAATGATCGTAAAGATAAAAGGGCACAAGTTACTAAATAAACAGGTAAATTTCAAACTTAAATAAGTAAATATAGAATTTTATATAATATTTTAAATAAAGAATATATTAATGGTAACTAATTATTTACAAAACATTCAGATGGTAAATTTACGCATTAAATTATTATCGTAAATAATTGATCTATTACAAATATGTTTTTTTTTTTTTTTCCTTAAATAACCTTTATGTTATAGTTTCTCAATCTCAAAAGAAGAAGAAGAAGAAGAAGAAGAATGGGGACGGAAGAGTTAATTAGTGAAGATGGAAGGGTAATTATTGGCACCGTGTCTCGGAATAGTGAATTAGTGAACATTACTATGGTTTTGCTAAAGGTAATGTCTGTTATTGTTTGTAAGAAAGCCATCCGTATTTTGAAAAAAAAAAAAAAAAACTAAATATTAATAAGTTTAAATTCATCATTCAAGATATCTATTTAAAGTATAAAATATTAAAAACAAGGAGCAATATTAATTGAAATAATTAATGTAAAAAACGTAAATAAAAGATTTAATGTTGTTTTCAACTAAAAAACTATAATAAAGTACATTAACAAAAATATGATCACATAAAATTGACATGGATGAATAAAGGATAAATATCATGTCAATAACATCATGTATAAAGGGTAAGGGATCAAAAGGTAATACTATGACAGAGCCTAAATAATTTCTCCATATAGAATCAAATCACAAACGGGCTCACTCCAAACTCGACCCACTTTCATCAAAGTGTTTATTGGTATAGTACAACTAAACCAACCTTAGGCACATTTAACTACGGAAAAAAAAATTCAAGAATTTAAGTTACATAAAATTAAAATTTAAAAACCAATCTAACAATTTACTTTTTTCTTTTTGTTGAATTTCTAATCCTACCATGCGATCAGGTAAGATATGATTTGTAAGCATCTATTTAGATCGTTAATTGGAGTTAAAATTTTTAAATTAAAGTTGATTGATTTTTTTAAAACTAGTTATAATTTTTATGAATTTTTCAGAAAAACATAAAAATCTAACTTAAAAAAATATAATTTATTAGAATTAAACTAAAATGTGAAACCAAACCCAGATAACAAAGCATAAAACTCGAGCGAAAAAACAAAAAAGGGAACGTACAAATAAAGCGAAAATGAATTAATCTCCAAACACCGTCATTTCCACGCGGACGAGGACATGAGACGTGTTGAATACAGCAATAGCATTTCCATTTAACTTTACACAAGTCAACAATTAAATAATAATATCCTTTTTCAAAAGGAACGGTCAGGTTGAGTGCATCTGTCGCAATCGTCGAGGGCATCCAAGCAACATGGCAGGTGAGGTGAGCTGCTACGTTTCCACCCATGCAATTTCGCGTGTTCTACCTTCGTTGACACGCAATGATAGAAAGCGTTAAACACACGCTGAACAATATCTTCCAGAAGTCTGCTAGTGGCATCAAAAATAAAAATAAAAATAATCAATAATACCACTAACAAAAAAATATACATGAACTACAAAATACCCGTTTAATATTTCTATTATAACTTAAAAAAACACGCAACGACACCCAACACCTAACGATAATTAAAGTTGGAGCGGCGAAAAGAGATCCGGGTGGATTCGAACCACCAACCTCTCAAAAGCCAAATTAAAAGCCTTGAGCGCTCTGACCGTTTTGAGCTTACGGATCTATCCGTTCATCGAAACAATTCACACATTAAGTTCGATACAATATGCTGCATAATAAAAAATCACACAATTACTTTTAATTCTAATTAACTATAAATATTACTGATTTTTATTTTTTTTTACAAAATAACAGATTTATAGACATTTTCCAAATTTTTTTGCTTGACATTAAAATTTTCAGAATAACTATGTTATTAATAACCCCCGCCAACAATTAAAATTGGAAACAGCAATAATTTGAGAATATAATTTGAAAAAAAAAAAAAGGATGGAAAATTTTTTACGACCAGGTAATATTTACATTTTACTTGAACCGTAGATATTATTATTAAAAAAAAAAAAAGGCTGTGCACAACACGGTCAAACTTGAAAACAGTTCTAATTTAGAAGTTTCTTTTAAAAATATAATAATAATTGTTTTTACTTCGATAAAGCGACGATTCAAATTATCTTCAAAACAAAAATCTGAGGATTACAAAATTGTGTAATTATTAGTTTGACAAAAAGCCAACTAATACTATTACTATATAGTAAAAACGACTCCCAGTCATTTTCTTTTAAATCGACAAGTAAAAACATCCATTAGCGACAATGGTTTTGGTCAAAAATCTATTTCTATTAGTAAAATCAACTCTCGTCAAAATTTTTTTTTTTTAGAAATTCATTCATAATTGTAATAAAATAGCCAAAAAATTAAAAAAATTTCATTCATAATTACTGGCTATAGTAAAACACAAATTGCTCCTTCCTTCAAGAAAACCATTGTCAAAACCTTGTGCTCTAAAATCATTTCTTAAACCAACTGCAAAATTAATATATATCAGTGGTTAAAGTAGCCGTCATGTTTTTAAGTGCTATTCTTTTACCAATCAAACTCTGGAATTCCAGTCGTTTTATTCAAATTTTTACAAGAAAATAAGCAGATAAACATACAAACATATTTAAACTTAGAAAATTAAACATTTTACCATCTAATAAGCAACAGATAATTTTAGTACGATTTATGATAACCATAATCATGACAGAAATATAAAAACAAATTCAGCTACAATAATGACTTTGAAATTGAATAAACCACCTGAATTAAAATGAATATTTCTTGGATCAATAAAACAAAATAGCAATAGAGATAATAATTACTAGAAAATAAAGACAACAATAACGCATTAAATTAATGAATGAATGATACTTTTTTAACGCTGAATAACGATACTAGTAAAGAATAACTGGAATATTGCCCATTAAACCAACTCATTATTCACCTCAAATCATTGGATCATCTACTCTTTGATCAGAACGAAACTCCATGAGAATTGCCTACAAGCAGACTTCACCGTAGGTCTTCAGCAAAACAGCCACCAGGGAGCTGCTCGTTGTGAAAAAGTAGCCTTCGTAGCGAACAAGAAGATAAACTGTATATTCCGTAAACACAGCTAACTACAAACAAGTACCAACTGACATGTACAAGTACAACCCACAAGGTTGCTCAATATTACAGAAAAAGTAATCTCAAAAACATATTGGGTCTAGAACATACCAAGATACATACAGAGTATGAGACAACCGCAAAGTTACTGCTCAACTTTAGCTCAAGAGCCATATCTATACATAAACACATCTCTAAATCACTATCATATTGAAATATATATACATTCTAGGGACCGATGCCATAAATGAAAATAAACAATACTTGCCGAAGATGATCTATGAGATAAATATAGATGGATAAATACGCTTTGAAATTGCAATGGGCATAAATATATTGTTTAATTAGAACAACCATAAACAATTGAAGGGAGGCGTGGGCGTAATTCAATACAGATTATTAAATAAAAATAAATATTAATCTATAAAATAAAATAAGTCAGTGAATTGTTTTGGCTATATTTGTATATTAGTTAACAATCATATTACGTACAATAATATATCATAACTTAAAATTTCACCATAAGCCGCGCAAATATATGAATGATTGTGTGGTTCTCAGGCTTGTACAATTATATCTATATGAGAAAAATTTTTGTTTGGATATCATATATAACTATATTTTGATTAAATAATAGTATTTTTTTCATACTACGACGATTATATCTCTATACGAATAGGAATATTTGATTATATGATGCACAGACTTGTATATGATTAAGTAACTGTGTGCGTTTTCGGACTAGTACGATTATATCTATGTGAGGATAAAAATATTTGAATATATGATGCTCAGACTAGTATAAGATTATACATGAACCTAAAAACTTTCTTTTCCCGTTCTTCATGTTAGAAATATATGATCCTAGAAATTGTGTAATTACAAATACATGACGCTGATAATTTTATGATTTATGTAAATCTAAGACTTGTGGATGTTTATTACGGCAAATTTAATTGTCTACTGGTTCTATATGCAGATGAAAAAGCATAAATTTGGCAGAGTATACCTTTGGAGGACGATATTATGAGATTCTCTGGATGTATGCTTCGTTCGTCTCGATGTGCTGCGTTGCGTTAAAGTCAAGCGAGGATATAGAGAACAAAATATGAGAGAGAGAAAAAAAGCAGGACACACAAAGCGCGCACACACCGAAGGGAAAGATCCCGGGAAATCCCCGTGCGATCTTCCCTCCAAAACCAAAAAATTGCTCTTTTTTTATTAAGATTTTGTGACCTGCCAAGCAAGCGCACCTGTCATGGCAAAGGTCGGATGACAAAGATTGATCGGAACTTCGGCCTCCCTTGGGCCTTCCGTCTCCGATATCTTATACATCCCTTCTAAAAAACCAAAGAAAACCCCCAAAATCCCTCCACACATCCTAAGAACCTCAACACCATAACGCATCACCATCAAAATCAGATGATACAAGTTTACAATAACCACAATCCGTTAATACTGATCCAGATCTGCTACGATAACGCCAGATCTGCGGAAAATAACGGCGAGAATCGTCCCTCTCGGAGCGTCTTCTCAGATCTAAGCACGAGCATCGAAATCGTCCTGGAAAATAAACGGAAAAATCAATCAGATCGTCTAGAAGCTTACGAGAAAACAACAGAATAACAGGAAAAAAAAATAGAAAACTCGATCGATCAAGATATCAAAAGAAGTGAAGATCGAATCGAAAACAAACCTTGATTTGAAAATCATAGGAGGAGAGACACTCGAATCACGACCATAGCCGAATCCTCTCGAAACCACCACCGATCTGTAGATCGGGAAGAGATCTACCGGAATTCGGAGACAAAAACCAGGAAAAATCATCCATGGCGAAGAGATCTGAGAAAGAGGAGAAGGGCTACAGACAAGGAAAGAAAAGAGAAAAAACCAGAGGCGTAGAATGAAGGTTGAGCTCTGGCTTATCTCCTTCTTTTATAGTCGGATTCGTTGAATGGATGGTCACGATTTGATCTCTCAGCACGATAGACGGCTAGGATTTATGATGTTTGTTAGTCCTTGAGGCGGTGGAATAAACGTGGTCCCCGTTGGACATGCCGACCTTGTCAAGATACGACAGCTGTGATGCGTGGGTAGTTGGGACAAGCACAAGGGTGTTTGGAGATGCGCATAAGTAATTCCAGGATAGGATTTAGCATAAGTAATTTTTATCTTTTTTCATACTTTTTCAATGATTCTAGATTATTCTAAGGTTTTGTTTGGATATTTTAAATTAAAATATATTTTTTATCTCAATTTTTATTTTTCTGAAATTTTTTTGGTCTTTTCAAAAAATTAAACAAAAATTTTCAACTCAAACTTAAAATTTTCAGCTCAAATTCATTCACCAAACAGACATTAATAATGTAGTTTTCTAATTTTGTTACACTTGGAACCAAATAGATGACTGAAGCATTAAAAATGAAAGATTGAAAAATCGAAAAATCGATATTTCGATATTTTAACCAAAATTTTTGCAACTTAGAAATAAAATTACAAAAATAAGAATGCAATTTGCAATTTGTTTTTTCAGATTATTGTTACAATATTAATTGTTTTTTCAGATTATCCTTAAAATATTAATTTTTATTGTTATATCAAATTTTGTGAAAAGTTATATATAGTATTAAATGATGAAATATGGTGTGATTAGAAGTATAAAGAATTATATAATTTTATATATAATTCCATTGCATTCCAATCATTCATCTTCAAGTTCAAAAAAAATTTGATAAAATATCGTAAAAATTCTAAAAATCTACATGAAAATATCAATGAAACATCCGGTTAAGATAAATATATATATTTATTTTATTTATTCATAATACAAACTTTTTTGATGTAAAGGACTTTCTTCTTTAGTTTTTCATAGTCTCCCTGCTCCATTAAAAAAAGAAAAAGAAAATTACTATATTTAAAAATAGAGTAATATTAAGATATCAACTACAATTTTAACTTTTTAAGTATCAATTCATGTGTAATAATTTTATTGATAAATATAATAAATTGATATGATAATATTTTAAATACTTATTAATCAAAAATTAAAACTTATATACCACTATATATTAATATTCAAAAATTAAAATTAAAATTGGTGGATCTAATATTTTTCTTAAAAATATTATCAAACAAGAGATTATGGAAGCCAAAAAAAAGACTTTCATATTTGAGACTTACAAAAAAATTTTGAAATCAAATAAAAAATTATTAAAAAAAACAAAAACATTTCTTTGAACTTTGGAAGGAAAGAGCCGACAAAAGGACAACCTGCCCCTGTGCCCCCGTGAAATTTCTTCACCAAGTTAAACATCACCCCCCCTTTTTTTTTTTTTTTTTTCATTGACGACTTATTTTTATTCATATAATGGTGTAGGAAATATAACACCAGCAAAACCAGCCACCCGTGTTTGGTATTATTTTCATTTATGATCTGTTTGGTAAATGAATTTAAATTGAAATTGAAAATTTTAAGTTTGAGTTGAAAATTTTTATTGAATTTTCAGAAAAGATAAATTTTTTCAGAAAAAAATAAAAATTGAGATAAAAAAATACATTTTAACTTGAAATGGAATGGTGTTTCAAACAAAATATTGCATTTTGAAATAATTAATTTTGTTTTTAATATGACAATAAACTCTATCGTTTTTTAAATTATATTTGATTATATTTTTAAAGATATTAATTTAAATATAAGAAAAATATGAATTACATTTAGATATATTTTTGAAAATATATATCAAAATTATAGAACCTAAAAATGAAAACAAAAACGAAAGAACCATTTTTAACCAGTTTTCATTTCCTTCATAAAATTATTCTCAATGTTTTTTATGTTTGTTTTCGTTTTCCAAATTTTTGTTAAAACGTTATTTAGAAAACATTTTCATTTTCGTTCCTCAAAAGTCATGACAAAGTCATGCCAAAACGTTTCAAAAAACAATTGTAGACAATTCCAAACGAGACCAAGTCTTCTTTTGTTTTTGTTTGTCCTTTTCTGGGCAAAAAAATAAATAAATAAATTTATTAGGTAACTTGATCAACTCAGGCCGAAGCCACACAACATAATTCTTTATCCATATTTATTGTAGTACACAAGCATAACTACTAGATTAATACCGTACCAAGGTAGAAACTTCTTTTGCCGTGTATCAGATTTGTACAAAGATTTCTATCTCATATTGTTAAGATAAAGTTAAGTGTTAGTTTTACGTATGATACGCCATTATTTCGATATATAATTTTGATCGGTCTGTATAGTGCACAGCAGCATATCACATTATTTTACATGAAAAGCTCTGTAAATTATTGACGAGAGCACTGGTAACTCAGGAGAATAAAATTCCCTAAGCAAAACCAGAGCGCTACAAAAAAAAAAAGCATTAGAAGTTGCTCATACAAAACCAAACCATGGACTCAAAAACTCATTAACAGGAAAGAAGAGAAGAGCAAATAAAAACAAAAATAACAGAAAAAAAAAAAAAAAAAAAACTTATGATTGCCATTGCTTGGTGATATTGCTCTCTAGTCTCTACTTACTATCGGCGCTAGTCTGAAATCGTGCTTTCTCCTTCTCCTTCACTTCACTTCCCTGCGTCTTGTCATACTCTTTCACAAGCAAATTTCCAAGCACCAAAATCCAAATTCCAAACAATCAGTGCCACAAAAATATATGTAAAACTTTTGCTTAGAAAATAAACACCAAATCGTATCCAAAAACATAAATAATTTTCTTCCTGATGCTGAAACGGAGGGAGAAAAAAAAAATAACATTCAAAAGTTTTACAAAAGAAACACCAAATCGATCCAAAAATAAATAATTTTTTTCCTGATGTTGAAATGGAAGAGAGAGGGGGGGGGGGGGGGGGGGGGGAATAAAACTTACATTCAAATGAATATATTTAAGATGGACTTATTTATGAATTAGGCAAAAGCCTTCGTTTATTTTATAATATTCCATATGCTTTTGGAATATACGCAAAAAATTTTATTTTATTTTTTTACGTTTTAAGTAAATGTTCCTAATTTTATTAAATTCTTAAAAATATATAATTATTTTATTTTAAAAAAAAAAAGAAAAAAGAAAAAGGAATTAGAGAATAGGAAAGCATTTGGTATACCAGGGTGGTTCTCATGAATACAAGACTGGTCCTTCTCATCCTTGGGAATGGAGTGGCTGCCTCCATAGATTCCCCCAAATCCTTCGTCATCCGACCTTGTCGCATACCCTTCCCCAAATGAATGGCACATCACGTCTCTAAATTAAAACAACCCCCATATCCTTTTTTGTAATTTTCAGACATTACAGTTACAAAAATATCACTTCAAACTAAAAATAAATAAATAAATAAATAAAAACTACAAAAAATAAATAAATAAATAAAGAATCTTATTACCGACCCAAATTTTTCTTTAGGATTCTCTTCTTTTCCCTTGTCCATGTTGTTATGTGTAGTGTCTGATGATCTATCTGGTTCCCTAGACGCAGCAGAGGCAGAAGTACTGACTTGCTTGAATCTGACCAAAGAGGCTTTGTGGCCAAAGTTTGGCGGTAGAGGATGTGAGATTCGAACCGACCTTATTGCGTGAATCATGCTTTGTGTTCCTTTTGTTGATCTCCTAGAGTTCATTATTTATAACAACGTGCCAATGAATGAACTACTATTTCTATCTATCTTTATTAAAAGGAGAGTAAAAAAACAGAGAGTGATATTTTAACGTTCGGCTTAGTTTTTACGTTGTGACACGTATAACGCAGAAGGTAAACGTGTCCTTTTATTTTGATTACAACTTATACCTAACTCTGTTCGTGTCATGTTATGAGCCACCTTTGCTTTTTTTTTTTTTTTTTTTTTTTTTTCTCTTGTAATGAAAAAGCTATTACAAATAAATAATAAAGATGAAATTGGAGCTTATCCACAGTGCACAGTGTTAGCTATGAAAGCGTCAGCTAAGTTGTAAACATGCTTACAGCAATGGTGGTTGTGTTGTCCTGTACTCTTTTTTTTTTTTCCCCTCTGGTCGTTCGAGGTCAGTTGTTCCTTGTTCAAACATATTATAGTTCTTTCTCAGCGTCCGCTAATAAGGTTTTAAAACATTGTTAAAATAATAATACTCAATATCTTAAATGTATATACCTCAAATCTAAATATGAAAAGCATTGTTAAAAACTTTAAAAGTGGTATACAACCAATTCTTGTCTTAAAATAAATAAATAAAAAAAACAACCACCTGACCACACATTAGATCGTGTGACATTTACCCATGTTGGTTACATCAAGCCCAATAGTTGTACCAAATTGGGACAAAAACTGGGCCAAGGATTGAGCCCAAAAGTGAACACACCAGGCCCAATCTTATGAAGCCCAAAGGTTACATGCTCAAATTGGAACGAGGGGTTATTATCCTCGACGAACGCAATCAGAGTAGGCTGTGCAGAGGATGAGTGATGAGACGTCAGTTTTGAAGCCCCCCAGACAACAATGTCTGGAGAAGGTGGGACCATCCGACCGTTGCAGCAGGCGGGGTGACGTCATCAATCCCCTCCTCCCAGTCGTCTTGTCGAGAGAGTCTGTGAACGAGAGATACATCCCGTCAAAAACCTCGTCAGTCTTCGTGTCTCCCCACAAAACCCAAAACTCAAAACCCAAATTCTCGAAACTGGAAAACTTTCTTCCCAGTTCTCACAGAGTACTCGGCCAAAATATTGCACAGCCGTGTGACGTTACGATCAGAGCAATAAGCAATAACCCTTCATTGCTCTTCGATCAATTTCTCCGATTCTCATTGCCTTAGGTTTTTACCATTTTTCAGAACAGATTTTTCAGAACAGAAAGTCATTTGATTTTCACCGGAGAACAAAACACCCTTGCCTTTCTTTACCCTACGAAACTATAGAGCCTTAACGTCCGTATAGGCCTTGAAGATGATTATGAGAGTGAGAAATAAAAGAGAAAAATCTTCTTGGCGTTCTGTATGGTGTACTGAACGTCTTGTTTGTTTTCTTGACTCAGTCCTTTTGGACTGGACCCCAGTTGGCAGTTTGCCAGTTTTTGATAACTCTATCTGCATGGGATTTTTTTTTTTCTTTTTTAAAATTTCAAAGCAGGAAGTTTCTCGGTGGAAAAACCTACGGAAAACGTACATTCCCGAAAGTAAAATTTAAGATACGAACTTTTTTTTTTTCCCTTATATCATCGAGTACAGTTATTTTATTGGTTGTATTATATTTTTTTATGATTTTTATTTATAAATGTTCAGGTTAAAAGTTCACATCATATCACATAAAATTGTTTTCAATCATAAATAAGACTATTAAAAAAGTTTATTTAACGATTAAAATAAAAATACTTATCGATAAATTGAAAGTATAATTTTATGGTAAGTTTTTTCTAATTAAAATCATCTCAAACTAAAAAAAAATGCAAAATCGACGTAAATTAATTAAAATCCAACTTAATATTAGAATTCTCGTTGGAAGACAACTTTCATTGGTTTGTGTAAGCGAATGCTAGCTAGTACCAGAAGTACTCAGGTTTGCATTGAGCCTTCTTTTTCATGTTCATCTTAATGGGTAGGTTTTTTTTTTTTTTTTTTCTCTCTCTCTCTCTCTTTACATGAAATATGTTGTTTAAATTATTTTAGTTTCTAAGATCGCTGTCTGACCACCCCAAGGTTTTCTAGCGAGAAATGATGCAACTTTTACTGCAATATCGACCATGAATGCTTAGCTAGAGTGGGCAAAGAGATGTGTATTGAATTTAATTTTTGTTTCACATGCAAAGAGATGAAAAAGAATATAAAAACAAATCCCTGCGGAGAGACGTGCAATTGAGAGCTAACTGGACATGGGAAAAGAAACAGATACTGCATACAACTCGTCACCCCTTTTCCAAATTGACCAAAAAAAAGACTGTGTACTGTTAAGAAATATACAAATATAAGAATAGTGACAAAATTTTACTAAAAAAATATTGTTTTTACTTCTATAATCTGTTCAAGTGCTCTGAGTTTTACTCATGTGTTTTTTTTAATCTCTAATTATTACAAGTTAAATTAACTATCAAAAAACAATTATCTATTTGTAAAAATAAAAAACAACACTAGCTCCTAAAAAAAGAGCAAGAAGACACAGAACAGCATTATTGATGCTGAGAGTTACAAATACACCCATTCGGCAGTTAGTTGTTTTTTATAGCGTTTTATTATATAAATAAAACTTGTCACATAAGTTAATGTACAAAAGTTAATAAGAAATTCTACAATATTACTAAATACTAATTAAGACCACGTCAAATATCTCCTCGTCTCCTTAAATATCCATCTGCCAACCAAAATACAGATGGCTCAAAATAAATTTTTTTTTTCCATAATTTAATCTGCAGTTGGTCGGGGTGAACTGCTAAATTGGTCTATCTACAAGAGAATCCTTTTAGTTAAAGTAAAAAATAATAATGTAATTCTGATATAATTTGACTCAATCAAAATTACTATTTAAACTTACAAATTTCAACTCAAACTCATTCACCAAACACCCCCTATATTTATATTATGTTACGCAATTCATCGTAGCGTGACAACAAATCAAAGACAAGTTGAGCAAAAGCTACATGAGATAATTTACTTTGACGCAGATTCCAAACAATCATTTTCAATTTGAAGAAAATGACGAGAGCGGTCAGCTAGGGCCGAGGCGGTCCAACATTGCCATTGAGGAAGGAGGTATTTGGTGCGCAGAGAAGAGGGAGGACGTTTTTGTATTATGCGAGGAAGCGAATTTGAAGAAGACGCATACACCAAAACCGCACAAAGTGCATTCTTTTCTGGTTTTTGTGTATGGGAATATGGGACCCAAAAATT
Source organism: Ficus carica (assembly GCA_009761775.1). Lineage (NCBI taxonomy): Eukaryota > Viridiplantae > Streptophyta > Magnoliopsida > Rosales > Moraceae > Ficus > Ficus carica. The sequence continues at coordinate 26,182,650 of CM019743.1, read as the reverse complement.
TGTTTTTCTAAAATGCTTGAAATGAAACGTTCCTTCCCACAATGACCACCTTCAGTCTGGTCACAATCAGTCCGACCATAAGCAGAGCCGACCACTCTTTCATTTTCATACTCAAAGCACCACCTTTGATGGCCCATTGATTCATGCAATACAAGACTGGTTTTCTCTTTCCATGTAAAATATCTCTTCTGCTAGGGACATTAGTTTTTAAAAAAAAAAAAAAAAAGAACTAAGAGAGAGAAAGAGAGAGTAGCTTCTTTCAAAGTTTCCTCTGTTCAGCAATTGAGAACAGAAGGAATGCGAAAAGGACGGGCATTAAAACCATATGATGAAGACTAAAGAAATTCCAAGTAGTAGTCCGAGAAAAGGCGGAAAAATTTGGCAAGAAGTGCCATACTAAAAAAAGTGTTTTTAAGTCACTTTCTTGGCATTGGTTTCAGGAAAATGGATTTCGAGACCAATTTCACACACTGATATTGAACAATATATAGAAACTTGAACGGCAAGGGAAAGGAGATGGTTCTGGCAAGATTGCTTAAAACAGCTAGAAAAACTCATTACAGAAATCACAGCTTTGTTATAAATTGCTTAGATGAAATTGGGCTCCATTAAATTCTAATAACAGAACCTGGGGGATAATGACACAATTCTAATGTCAGATATCCATTAATTTTCTGGTTGTTTTAAGCCTTCAGAAAAATTGCAGATCCACTGCAATCTGCAAATGACAATAAATGGCTACAAGCAAAGAAAATTGACAACCAACTACACAAAAACAAATACAATTCATCTGGGTTAATGTTTTCAAATCTAATATCAAAGGAAAAAAAAAAAAAAAGCTAAATTCATATCAAAACTAAACCCAACGATTCAAATTTACATACAAAAATTACAGACACCAAAGGGAAAAATGACTTCTTTCCCCCTTCGATTTTCAATTCCTTTTTCTACAATTAGTCATATTCAATATTCAAACCTGTAAAAAAGCCCCCAATAAAAAACAAAAAGAAAAAAGAAAAGCAGAATAAAAAAGAGAAAGAGAGACCATTATAACGTTGGAAAACTAGTAACGAACTACAAAGCCAACAAAAGCAAAGATCTGGCCTTCCAAAAGACTTCTTTTTTTTTTTTTGTCCTAATTCAGTGCTTCGAACTCTTGCTAGATCGAAACCAAATAATTTACTGTAACTTCCACTGAGCACCGAACAAGACAAATAATGGCGTATATGTAGAAGTAGTAGTTCTTCAAATGGTTCCCAAACCAGAGATAAAAGACCTGGCGAAAACCAACCTTTTTTTTTTTCTTTTTAATACCAATTTGAGGATAAAAAAGAAAAGGACTAACCCCAACATCAACGCCATGACGAAACAGTCAAAAGAGGTACTTCTTTCCACGCCAATGACAGAAACCCAGGTGGGGATTCAACGAGAGAATACAAAGAACTGTAATTGTAGTTCCACAAAAGTATCTTCGCTTGGCTCACGGCGTAATGGCTCAAACTCACTGGCTCAAAATCCGAATTCTCCATCAAAACCTTCCACTGCTCTCTATCCTCCATTCGTTCTCTCTTTATCCCCGGTTCCTCTGGTCCCACCACGCCGGAGATTCGCCGTCCGAACAGTAGCCTCTCCACTTGAAACCTCTCCGGCGAGTCTCTGCTCAGGTTTGGCTCCAGCGACTCGAACACTGAAGTGTAGTACCTCAGCGCGTTCTTGAACCGCTTCATGAAACCCAACTCGTTCAAACTCGCTTCGTACTCTCCAAGGGTTACGATCTTCGGGTTCAGCGATTTCGCCAGTCTGAGAGCGGTCTGTACGGCATTCGGAGTCTCGTCAAGGAGATTGTACAGCTGAAGCATAAAGTTAACGGCCAAGACCTCGTCCTCTTCAACTCGGAAGCTCGACTCGTTGAGCTCGCTGATCGGAGTCAAGACCGGTTCGAACTCGAAGTTGAGTTCCAGAAGCTTGGCGAACTCGCATAGGCGATTCCCGGTGGCGAAAAGCGACGCCGCCGGAAATCTCCCTAGTGCGAGAGCCGGTATGCCGGAGATTCTGATCTTGTTTGGCTTTCCGGTGGGCCGAGTCGCCAGAGCCTGCAAAAGCGCGGCCCACTGAATTCCCTGGACGATGCCGAAGTCGACTATGTGGATCTTGCTCGCTCTCTCGGTGGCTTCGAGTATTGCCTGGTTCGCCGTCAAGTGAGCGAACTTGGAGTACGGACAAGCGTCGTTCAAAACCTTGTACGGAAGCGTGAAGTCCTCCGAAACAGCATCGTACATGGCCGAGCTTTTCTTCTCCGATTGAACAGAAACTCTGCTGTACAAAGCCTCGGCGAAGTGGAAAGCCACCCTCTCGAACGGATCCCCTTGCTCCGACACCGATTCCCTGAGCCGAATCAGCGATTTGACGGCGCGGTCCGGCTCGGACTCCACGAGCCGGGCGCAGTCCATTAGAGCTTTCAGAATCGGCGGCGCCGACTCGATCTCCGGCGACCTGGTCGACACCCTAGCGACGGCGTCGCTCTTGTGTGGCGGCGGAGGATTCGTCGACTTGGAGTCCTTCGCCGCCAATGGCGGCGACGGAGGAGCCGGCGGCTGTATCCATGGCGAGACCTGTGGCTGAAGAGGATTAGGGCTTTTATGGCTTTCGCTGAACAGGACTCGGTTAAGATCCGACGGCGAGGAGCACGGGACACTGAGTCGACTCGGACAAGCGGTGGCGAACGGATCGGAACCGTAGAGGACGAAATCCTCATTGCTCTGCCACGCGTCGCAACCGGATGGGAGATTGGAACTATCCGTTGAGTCTCCGCCTCCCATTATGCTGTCCATCCACTCGTCCGAGTCGAACTCGCCGCCCGGACCGGGGCAGAAATCGGAGAATCTGAACCCGGTAGAGGGGTGCTCCAAGTGAGGGAACTGAAACCCCGGTTCTCCGGTATCGGAAACGCCGGCGACTGGGAACGGGTCGGGGAAGCCCGAGCCCGTTAAGCCGTAGCCCAAATTGGGGGTGTTGGACATGGCGAGGGGAGTGGTTGTGGTTGTGGTTGTGGTGGTGGTGGCGGTGGTCGCCCATGGGCTGAGAGAGAAGGAGCTGAGACCGGTGAGCTGCTGATTTTGGTGATTCTGCTGTTGTTGCTGCTCTTGCTGTTGTTTCTGCTTGATGACTTGCTGAGCAATTGCCATTAGATTGCCACTGTCGGCGCACATATATGCCATTCTCCGGCCAAATCTCGCCGGAAAACTCTGCACTCACATTACCCAAAAAAAAAAACAAAAAAATCAGCTAAGAGAGAGAATGGTCAAGAAAGAGAGAGAGAGAAAAACGTAGAAACACAGAGAGAAGACATACATGACTTGAGGCCCAGGATAACTAAAGAAGAGAGAGAGAGAGAGAGAAAGGGGAGGGAGGAGCTGTTTGGAAGTGAAGCTATTTAAAGAAGAAGAGAAGCTCAATCGCGGAACTCGGGAAGGGAAGGAAAGGTGGAGGACAAACAAAAGGCGCTGATGATAAAAGTCCGTGGAAAATGAAACACTAGGGTCCCACTTTCTCCTCTTCACAACAAAATTTTAAAGAACAAAGAGGAAAGTAAATTAAAATAAAAAAAATAAAAAAATAAAAAGAAAGAAAGAGAACTGGGAATGATGAAAACACTATATATGGTGTACTACCCTCCTACCAATCCTATAGACATTTTCTCGCTTCCATTTTCCTTTCAATTCTCTCTCCCCCTCACTCACTCACTCTCTGAATAGTTGCTGCGGCATGGATGACGTGGCCCCCATAGAGAGGTGGGACCCACGCTATCGATAGGACAACACCATCTCATGAACGTCCACGTGTTCCACTTTTCCCTCCCGCTGTGTTCGGGAACCTTTTGACGTGAGAAGTGGGCCCCGCCCTTTCCCTTCTTCGCAATGACACGTCGATTTACGGCGCGTCGATGTCGCCCGTCCTCCCCTGTTACGTCACCGCTCGTGATCTTTTTGGGAAGAGCTAAAAAACGAATCCTCACCGTCCATTTCAGTTGATCTGTTGATTGCGCTGCTCCGACCAACAACGTACTAAAAATCCCTCGCTTATTCACCAAAAAAAAAAAAAAAAACGTACAATAAATCCCAGTGACAGACTCTGATTTGTCCCTTTTTATTTCTCTCTTTCGTCCCCTATTTTGTTTCCCCTGATAATATATCATCTCACTTCAATTTACTTGATACGATTTTTTTTTTAATTAATATTGTATTTTTAATTAATATATCGTAACAGTATTAAGAAAATTTTAAATAAAATAGAAACAAAACACATGAGTCAAACATTACTCGTACTCTTTCTTCCCCTTATCAAAGTACCAATTTGGGTTGTTTTGTTTTTTCTTTTTTTAATGCAAACAATTTAATGTCATTTTGGATTATTAATTACATTTCTTGTTATTATGAATTATAAATTACTTTTAAATATTTATTTAAATTCAATATATATTCAAATAAAATATGCATTTGAATATATATATATATATATTTTTAAATATAACATTTAAATAGTACAAAGATTAAAAAAAAAAGTTTGTTTGGTTTGACATTTCAACTCTAATTAAACTGTATTTTTGCATCTTAATTTTTTTCCTTGAAAAATCATAAAAATTTATAATTAGTTTTTAAAAAGTCAACCAATTCTAACTTAAAATTTTAATCTCCAACCGGTGAACCAAATGCACACTAAGTGTGACACAATCTATAAAAAATGAAATTTTAAATTTGAATTTGAGTTTAAGTGTTTTAAAATAGTGAAAACATTCAAATATTTTAGAAATAATTACACAAAAAGTATATTTTAAAGTCACATTTTAAAATATGTCTATTTTTAGATAATATTACGTATACGTCCATTTAAAAAAAATAATTGCTTGTAATACCTTTTTTGCCCTAATACTATATTTAATATCATTTTCTTTCATTATGATTCATATTTTTTTTCCTTATTTGTTTATCATTATTATATCTTTATTTAATGACTAGTTCTTTATTATAGTGATGACTTATTAGTATAATTAAGGTGTTTTTATAAACATATTTCTTAAGTATGATTAGATTTCTTAGAAACCTTTTTTTTTAAGTATGATTTAGGTTCTTTATAATATAAATTGTAATGTTATTTTGATAATTTATTTATTTTTTATTATTATTGGTATTGTTTTAATAGTTAGTTTATAAAGTTTAAATGTGTGATGAAATTGTTTATTTCTTTATAATAATTATTATATCATTATGATGTTTTTTTTTTAATTGTGTTATGGTTTTTTTTTTTTCTTTAAGGTATTACTATATTATTGTGATGCTTTTTTCTTTATGGTAATTATTATATCATTATGATGTTTTTTTTAAGGTTTTAAAGTGTTTTATATTTTTTACAATATCTATTTAATTTTTTTATATGTTCATTTTGAATTTTATTTTAATGACTAATTATTTATCATAATGATTTTTTTTTCATGTATCATACAATTAATATCAGTTATGATCTTTTTTTTTTCTTTATAATAAAGCAAGTAAAATGATCTTTTTTTTTCCTTTAATAAAATATTTGTTTAGTTTTGTAATTTTTAAGAGATTTTTTCTTTATTTTTTAATCAATTCTTTATTTATTTTGTTTCAATTATTAATGAAATGGTAATATGGTCTTTATAAGTATCAATTTAGACATTTATGTAAATAAAAGAAAAAATAGATATTTTTTTAAATCATTGTTTTCGATTTAAACATTTATGTAAATAATTCTTAGTTTTACTCTAATAGTTAGTCACCGAACATTTACCATATTATAGTGCAATAATTACTACTCCAACGGTTCATTCAAATGCGGTCTTAGTACATTATATGTTGGTTTACTGTATTTATTTATTTTTATTATTTTATAGAGCTTTCATGTTAGGGATATCTTATCATTAAATATGTATGTATCTGAAAATAAGTTGAGTTGGGATTTGAGTCCCGTTCGATCTTTAACAATGATCACATGTTTTGTGGTCATACCACAATCTTTGAGACTCTGAATTCGGCTTATTACATTAACAACTGTACATTTACAGCTCTAATACGTATTTACAGGTGGCAGGCTAGTCAATTAGTGATAAGTGGGTCAAGGACTAAAAGAGATTTAAGGTAGAAAGTTGGGATTAAAGGAAAAAAATAAAAAGAAAAAAGAAAAAAGTAGAGCATGGAAGAGAAAAAGGTAAAAAGAAGAAAAATATGAACGAGTATGGATAAAAGTTGTGGGGAGAGAGGGCTATGGGCAAGCAATTACGGTCCGTTCTTTTTGGGCGGTTGGTGGGCCCACAGTGGGCCTTATGGGCCCTCCTTTTTTCCGCTTAGGACCGATTGGGAAAAAGTTGTTAAATGGGGCCCGCGTGGTTAATCTTGGACCAACGGGAATGCAACAACTGAGAGAAAAGCAACGGTGGAGGGTATTTTGACGGAGGCAAAAACATCAGCTACCCACCGGTGGTGGCTGCGGTCGTGATCGTTATCGTGGTCGTGGTCGTGGTCGTGATCGAGGTTAAAGTCGTGATGGTAGTAGTGGTGGTGGTGGTTACTGTCGACCACTTTGAACACCCCGAGTGAATTCACTACACACAACGTTGTTTGTGTGCCCCATTGAAAACATGTCTTTTACTGTTTATCTTCCAAATTGGCAGTAGTAGTGAACCCCTCTAAATATAGTACCAAAAAGAATTTTGTGCAATAATATGTTACTCGTCCCAAACATTCATGATTTGATTCATGATCTGGCCCATTTCCACTAATTTTAATAGCAAAATGCTCAGTAAGGTCATTAAAAATATGAATTTTATCTGTAAGTCTCATAATGTAATCTAATTATCATTAATTATGATGTATTTATTGAGAATACTTGATATAATATTCAGTTGTAGCCGTTTATAGTTTTGAGCCGAAAGACAATATTGGAAATAAATTAAAGTTTAGAAAGAAGCAAAATTGGACTTGGAATATGCAGGGTCTACATAAAAAAATGTTATGATATTAATTAACTAGTTTTTAATAAATAAATAAATAATATATATATATATATTTTTTGTTGAAAGATATTAATTATTTAGTTGGAAAGGCTGTAAAGGAACGCCTTTTAGTAGTTAACAATATTATCGAAAATGAAAAGGGCAAGTGGACAGAGTTTTTCTTTGTCTTAATAATCCCGCCGTCAATGGTTGAATGATTAAACAAGAAATCAAAGCAATCCATTGCTAAGCTTATCTTTTAATTCCCATTGGCCCCCACTGATACTGATGCAGCTTGCATATATAATGATTATTATTAGAATTTTTTTTCCTTCTTCTTTTTCCTTCTTTCAATTTCTTTTTTCTTTTCACACTTTCTTCGTGACTCCTTTTTTTTATTATTTTTTATAACATTATCTCATATTGATAATTTACGTTTTTTTATTCTTACATAGAACAAAATAATATAAAGTTTTTTTTTACAGATTTATCGTAAAAAAAATCACAATATCGATAAAAACATTTTTTTTTTCATATCTATCATAAAAATCTCGTTTTTAAAGCATCTGATCAGCCTAATTCGTGTTCATTGCTGATAAGTCGTGATAAGAAGCCAATTTTTTAGAAGAAAAAAAATAGAGCAGTCTATCAAAGCCATGAAAAACCTACTCATGTTTTTTTTTTTTTTTTTTTTTTTTTTTTTTTTTTTTTGCGGATTTTATTTCTTTGTCTAGTACTATGGTATATACTCAAAACAAAATGGTCATTCTTTGAAAAAACATTTTGTACTGCATAATTGAAGCAATTCACCGACCCGTACGTGTATGTGGCTCATCATGTTGGGATTGGTATTAAAAGTGGTGCTCATGTTTCTGGTTAGTGCCAAAAAAATAATCACAATCAACTTGTTGCCCTAATTTTAGAATTATTAGCTGGCCAACTTTTCGAGCCATACCTGAACTACAATAGGGTTTTATACTTTTTCGTTATTGCAGAAATTATTTCCTTTTTTTCTTTTTTCCCTTCTTTTTACAAAAGAATATCTCCCCATGAATGACTTTTTCTTATATGTGGTGTTTAATTAACATGTGCACAGACAAATTGATAAGAAATGCTTGCCCAAGTTTATAAATCAAATCAAAGTCTGGATTGCCCACTTGCTATTATTGTTTTTCAGATTGGAATATAGCTGTGTTTTTTACCCAATTTGAAGAGTATATATGCTGTTTTTGTTCAAATAAGATATGGTGGAACCCTCCAAATAATATGATACTATAGGGAAAGGCCACAAATTGCAAATGATATGATTTGAAACCACATCCTTTTGTATATACATAAATATGAAAGTTCGTTTTCATCATTTAGCACAAGTTTTTTTTTTTTTTTTTTTCTTCTCCCTATAGTCCACAAATCTCTTATACATATGCAACCACGCAAGAGAAGTTTTTTAATAATCTAGGTATCTCCTATTTTTAGATTTTATGCTATTACGAATATTGTAATGAAAATTTTAGATAAGCAGACAATTTAAATGATCGGATTTTTTTATTTATAAGGATGATTGTTACTCAATGAAATGATTAATCATAGCCAATCAGTAAAAAGTATATATTAATATTGGTCAGTTAATCAATCAATCACTGATTAACTTTAAAAAAAAAAGACATTTTGTTAATTTTTAAAAACTTTGATTAAAAAACTAAAAAAAAAAAAAAGTCATTTATCCACATATCCCGGTTGTAATAATAGTATACATTCTAAACTCATATAATTATGATAAAGTAAATTATACTTTTGTATAGTATCTAGTTTTCCTAATTTCCTCACTCTTATCCTTAATTAGGAATAGTATTGTAGCCAGACCTAGGGTCTCTTCATTTTTCCTTCTTTTATTCTCACCCTCATCCTAAATTTCAGCAATCCCTTCCATTGGTGAGGGAGATCCTTAAGTATTTATCTCTCTAGCGTATGTTTTGTTTGTTTTCTTTTCTTACATTTTGAAGTTTTATTATGAAAAATAATGAAACAATATGTCCACATAGATCTTGTTACAATGCTGAAAAGTTTGGTCAATTTGATTGTGGTAAATACTTCTTTAGGTTTATTATTTGTTTTTTGTTTTTTTTTTTTTATGATTTATTATCATAATTGTAACTTTTAAGTGTCAGATCTCGAAGATTTTAGACGTCTAAAATCGACATCCATAATAATTTTGTTATCACATCAATCAAAAAGGCCTAATACTAGAAGCAGAGATTGTTACGAAATAGTCAAAGATTTATTTCTTGTGAGCTCGATTTTATCTACTTTATTGAATTATGTGCACGACTATTGAAAATAAGAGTGCATGCCTGCGTTCTTTAGAAAACATAGTGTTTTTGCGTATTATAATAAGGTTATTGGTTATCTTATTTTTCATAGCAACGGTTATTTGTTATGTGAATCTTGGTTTTTCTACCCTTATATAATTGTTTGAATGAAATTGTCCCCTTTATTTTCTTGTTAAAAAAAATTAATTATTTGCATGTGTACTTTTTTGTAAAAGCACGATTAATCATGCATTACTAAGAAGTACCCCAAAAGATACCATGATCCGCTAGCTGTTCTTTCCGTTTTTGCTTAATGAATTTTTTCTTTCAAAAAAAGGGGAAAGAAAAAGTCATATAAAGACAGTAAAATATTAAAGAAAGATAAACACAAACAATATATATCCGATCTTTCAATGTAAAGGCAACAATTTGTGTTGTTATTATTGCCACACAAAGACATCTTGTTCTTATGACCAAAAAAATCAAAGTGAAGAAAACCCTACTAAAGCTATCTATCTCAGCAAAGTAAAATTGATCATTATAGTCCTCAAATGTCATCCATTTGTATATAATATATGTAGTTATCCATTTCTTCTTGCTAGATACATAGGCATATTTAAAGAAGTTGTATAACTAGCTAATCGGTTTCCTTATAATATGGAACCCCCTAATTACTAGATTTTATTATTCTGATATTAATTCCATTCATGCAATATTTCTAAGAAAGAGAGATAATATTAAGATTTTATTTTTGATAACCTAAAATACGGAAGAAATTTAGCAATCAATTCATAATGGATTAGAGTACTTGTACTACAAAATTAATTAAGTAAGATCATACTAATAAGATTATATAAGTTATTAAAATTGAACTATATGTATTTCAAATATGGCGAAATTATAATAGACATGACCTTCATTATTTGAAAGTAACAAGAAAGATAAGCAAAAGCTATTGCATATGTATTTAGAGCTATTGACACTTCTACCACCAAAATTTTTCGGATTTTTAGTTGTCCCTTTACTTTTAATTTGGGAAATTTACTCTAACTTCCTACGTCGTTTTTAATGCGACCCATTCTATTGATTTAGTTCTAAATTTTGGTCAAATTTGAAGGATGGCTAATTGAGAAATTTGTATTTGGGATTTTGAAATTTTTGATTGTATGTGCTTTTTTCGTTGGCAATTTAGTACAATCATAAGCAAACTGAACTACATTGTAACGATTTAACAAGTGGGGAGGGTCAAATGATAAATTTAGAAGTTTAGTGATGAGGTTGTCAAAGCCTAAAAAACTGCCTTAATGGGCGTAATATTATGTATGTACTTACCTTTGTATGTATGTATGTATGTATATATGTTTGTATGTATAGGCACATAATTGAATGGGATGGTCTTTGAGAAAGTGGCCTTAATTCCCTTGAGCGGTCCCCTGATTTGGCGTCCATACCTACAACAATATTGACCAAGTTAGCCAAAATTCAAACTTCAACATATATGCAGGGTTTTCTTGCTAGCTAGGATTCTTGTCAAATTCCTACTATATAATTATGTTTTCCGTACTAAAAGTAATAATAGGGACATTAAATTATGTATTAAATCTTTTTGACTAATAGATTATTAATTTATGGAATTAATTACAAGATAAAATTTCATAACAAATATAACTGAGCCAGATCATTTAGTGCGAGACACAAAATGGAAAGATTGATATACATTTATAGTTGCAGATCAACTTTTAATGATCAATGCTTTGTACATACAAATATATATATATATATATATATATATAAACACTTTATAGTTTTTTTGATATCCTGAAAATTTTGAGATATATCTGAGATAAAAACAAGATCATGACTCTGAAAACAACGCCCACTAAGTAAAAAAAATATATATATATAATGCATTGAAAGAGGTTTCTCAGTTGATTTCCATTTTTTTAATATATTTTTAAATCTACAAATACATGTACGTATGTACAGTTGGTATATAAATATTACTCGTTTCCCCCTTGATTTCTCCCATTTGAACTTTAGATAGGCATAAATTAGTAATAATCTCGTGCAAGATAATGTGGACAGGTAATTATTTAATTGTAATTGAGATTATGGACAAAAAGTAATTTAATCATGTTTGGATGGACAATTCATTAGTTTATTGTCTCCCATGACATGTGCAGTGTTTACATGTCGTATATATTTTGGATTATTATCAACCTTGTATGGGTATATTTAAAGTTCCTGAAAGCTTATATATATAGCTAGACAGTACAATTTTTCTATATCATAAATAAACTATATAGATTTTCTTAATGTAATAATGGCTTAATTTAATAATTAAATTAGGACAGTACAAGTTTTCTATATCATAAATAAAATGACTATATAGATTTTCTTAATGCAATAATGGCTTAATTTAATAATTAAATTAGTCAACTATTTGAAATCTAATTAGGACCATTGAAATTTTCTATTCCATGGCCCAGTGTACATTGGCAAAAGTGGGACTTGGGAGGGGTAGGTTGTGTTTGTTAGACTATTGATTTTGAAAGAAAACTACCATGGCACTCTATAGTTTAGAGCCATTGATTATGGGAGGGAAAAGAAAAGTCCTCTTTTAATTGGGCATTACCATTTTTTTTTTTCCTTTTCCCTAATCTAATTAGGCATTTTTCATTATTCCTATATAAGGAAATTCCTTATTTATTGTTTTGTTTTTTGAGAGGAAGAAATGCCTTACATAAATTGGGAGTGATTTACTCTCCATTGTCATTTATTTGCCTTAAAGTTAAAAACTTGGAAAATTAGGCAATATGTTGACATTGTTTTTTTTTTTTTTTTTTTTTAATATGTGGATGCGACAGATTTCGCTTATGTTTTGAATAAAAGTTTGAAATGTAATTTTTAGATAAGAATTGGTTGACTTTTTCAAAATAATTATAATTTTTGTTGACTAGAAAAATAAAAAAATTGAGATGAAAAACTTAAGTTCAAACCTAAGTCCAAATAAGCCTTAAACTATAGATACACATTATAGTCGAGTCGGGTATGAATTATCATTAGTACTTGGAAGAATATAAAGTCATCACTTTATACTCTATAATCCCCTCATCGAAACCAATTAAAAATAGTATTAATCAGAACTTTTAGAGGCTAGAGAGTTTATCACAAAAGAGTATAAAATAGTTAAAAGGACAATATTTGCAAGTTGGCCAAACATTTATTTCATATAAAATTGGTATGCCACTTGTGTCCAAGGGGAAAGCCAGATACACACTACTACTTTTTCTTTCTTTCCTTTTTTTTTTTTTTTGAAGTGACACTACTAATTTAGAATTATTATTTAGTAGCAGATCTCATGAGTGCGCCGTCTCTCTCTTTATATATAATTATATAAATATGTTTTTTTTTTTAAGGATATAATTTTTAGTATCTGATGTAGATTTTATAATTCATTATTCACTTGGCTTGTAAATCGCTAATATAGAAACATATCAGGATCGGCTATAATATTACATGCATGAAAGACTTGAAAAATGCTGCTGATGAAGATTGATAACAACCGTTTTCTTATTGACTTACATAGAATTTGTTAATATTTTTTTTATAAATTTTCTGACGCAAGACTAGCAACCAAGCTAATATATTATACATTACTGTTACTTTCAGAAGTTCACACGTCGAATTAACAACAAGTTGCATTAAAGAAGAAATTTAATTGATCTCTGTTTTATTAATTATGTTTATATCATATAATATTTTCGTCTGATTTCTGAATGCAGTTTGCGCATGTGCACGTCTATATAAAAATTAGTTTATTAGATGTGAAATATTTATATATATATATATATATAAATCAACTAATTACTATAAGTTTTTAAATAAAAAGTTACTATCTTATAAGGTTCTAAATAAGAAAAAGATTCTAAATAAGAAATTACATATAAATCAACTAATTATTACAAATTTCTAAATTGAAAGTTATAAGTGTCGTATGATATCCGATATTGCGTATAAGACCTTTCTTATATCTATATATGTGCTATAACTTCTTTTTGGAGACATTAATGTGAATATGATATTAATTAGGGGTTTAAGAGTTTTTATGAAGCCCAATGTATTAATGGAAAGCTAGCAGCTAGCCGTTCATGGGAGGCAATCTCAATTTAGACAGGTTTACCCTCCCTCAACTCTATAGTCTCTATGGGAAGAAGATTTTACTTTGCTATATAGGTTGCTCTTCCAATTTAATGGTTCCAGAAATCCATGCCAAAAATAGAGTCCCAACCTATAATAATTGTTTAATATATTAGCTAAATGGTGAATGGACCATTACTGCTTCCTATTTAAGTTATTTATTTTTGTTTTCTGTTTCTTTTTCATATGTTATATTTTGAGGTTATTAAAAAACCAATACTTATTATTTTGGATCATAACACAATTATACCTTCAATTCACAATTTTTCTTACCTTTTCTTGGTCAATGGTCAATTTATACCACAAAATTCAACTTGCGTTTAGTGTACCAGTTTAAAATGGATTATTAAGATAAAGATGATTGATTTTTTAAAAACTAATTAAAATTTTTATTGACTTTTCAAAAAATACAAAACCTAAAATGGAAGTTTTAGGTCCAACCGGAGAGCAAAAAAAAATTCCTTTATTACTTCATGAACTGCAAATTAAATTTATTAAAAACGTTTACCATTCACTTTGGATGTTCACAATGTTGTACCTTTAAATTTCCTCTAATTTAACTACTAGTTTTGACCATTTAACGTCAACTTTCACCATTATTTAAATCATAAACTTGTAACCAATCGATCGTAGTAAAATTTCAGCCAAAAAAAGGCATACTTTGGTTTCTCTTTGCTTGTGGTTTTTAAACTGAGTGTGAAAATAATTACCGTCAGATCCATTTCAAAAAAAAGTTCAAGTGTATTTAATATTTTAATTGATAATTACATTTGCAAAACATGTAGTGTATTTATTTTCTTATTGGCTGCAACTAAGTTATTAGGGCATGCTACAAATAAGATGTACGTAGGTAGGTTTAGTTAGAAATTTTGACTTGACCGGAAAGTGATATATTATTTATGTACGAAGTTGGACGGTTGGAATGCATAGGGCTTGAGCCTCATCCCCACCCTTTTCCCTAAAAAAAAAAAGAAAAAGAAAGAAAAAGGGAAGGAGTCGCTACAATAATTTTTATTACAACTTACAAAAAAACAACAACTATATGAGCAACAATGGGCACGAAAGCTTGTACGTAGTAAACAACTTTTCTTAGACTAAAAAAAGACAACTAATAAAATTTTTAGAAGAATATAATAGGGAGACAAAAGAAAAAAATCAAATTCAATATTGTTTTGAAAACACATTTTTGCTTTCTTTTTTTTTTTTTTTTTTCCTTTCTTTTCTTTCTTGAGTACTCTTTAAATTTTTTGAATTTGACAATTTATTTCTTTTAATTTTTTTTTTCTTCACATTCAGCCACTGGACATATAATTTTAGATGTCGCCAATCCTTTTTGCTCACTTCTGTTAAAATTTAGATGGTTTTTATTAGTCATTTTTATTTGATTATTCATACCAATTTATTGGCAAACTTGAACCTAGTTTAATAAAAACTTAAACTTGAACGTAAACTTTAAAATGAATATTTGTCGTTGAAATTAAGTATAAATGGCCCCCTCAATGCCCTTTTGGGCTATTATGTGGAGGTCATGTATAAAAAATTGTCAAAATTTTAATAGACATGAACAAAAAGGACTGACGGTGTCCAAAGTTAAAGTTCAAGGGGTTAATTGTCAAGAAAAGAAAAAAAGCTAGTGACCGAATTGTCAAATTCGAGAAATTCAGGAGGTGCATGTACAAAATGACTTACATTTTTTAAATTGGTATTATAAAAAAGTTTTGAAAAGAAAGAATGAGAACTTGTCGTGTGGTATTTGAATTCAAATAATTTACGTTTATGAAATGTAAAACGTTTTCTTTTTTTCTTTTAGCGAAATATGAGGATTCAAGCTATATATCTTTTGATAGAGTAACATATAAAATTATTACTAGATTATATTTGTAATCACAAAACGCAAAAAGTTTTTTTTCAGCTAATTTGGTCAAAGCACATGGTATTTTTAAAGTTCAAAAGGGCATTAATGGGAATTGGCATTTAAACTAAAGGGGACGAAAAAGTTGAAAAATGCAACAAAGTATGTCTAGTGATTATATAATTAATAAATGTGTATAAAATGATAATGACAATGGTGGCTTTTAAAGGGGGTCAAACTAGCAATGGAGTGGGTTGTGTTTGGTTGATGGAGTACTGATTTCTTCGTTGGAATTTCTGGTGCACATCCCAAGCCTTTGTTTGTATAGCGACACTAGTGGCTTCTTGTTGAACTTATATGCACTTAGACATTATCTTAATTAGAGAGAGAGAGAGAGAGAGAGAGAGAGAGACAGAGACACAGAGAGAGACGTTGGGACATTATCTTAATTAGAGAGAGAGAGAGAGAGAGAGAGAGAGAGAGAGACAGAGACACAGAGAGAGAGACGTTGGGACATTATCTTAATTAGTGGGAGACACTATTCTCGTGACAAAATCCAATCGGCTACTCTTTTTTCCTTTTTCTTTTTCTTTTTCTCCTTCTAACCTTAATTTAGTGTCTAGATTTTTTTTAGAGTACGTACAGAATGTGCTCATTACCTGTTATTAAATCAACCAACATTTTCTGAATATCATCAAAATAACAGTTTCAGATGTCTTCTTTCTTTCTTCTTCTTTCTTTTTTTTTTTTTTTGCCCTTTTTCTTTTTGGGAATAAATTGTTTCTCATATCATCTTGCGAATAAAATAGTACTCAAGTTATCTCGGTTTTTATTTTGTGAAAAAAAAAAAAAAGGAAAGAAAGGAGAAGAAAACAATGAAGTTGTCTCAAACATGTGGTAGACTCATGATTTTATTCATGTCCTCCCGTTGCAGATGGAGTTCTCTGCTAACAAGTCCAAATATTGGTCAGTACAACAAACAAATAACGCCATAAAAACCTAAATTGGTCTGAAATTTCTCACATTGGCTGTTACCAGTTTTTTTTTTTTTTTTTTTTTTTTTCATTTTATTTTGGGCCACCAATTCCGGGTTTGTAATCATTTATGATAATGACATTACTCACGAAGTTGAAATATACACAAGCTTTGGTAATTCATGTTAAGAATTGTATTAGGATAATATTTATAGTAGAATGTAGGATAATATTCTTCATGTTAATATTTTTAATATTTATTTGTAACGATAAATTTGATATTTTGTTATTGAGTAGTTTGGTCTTTTATTTAAGCAATTCAATGAGAAACCCTAGTTTTGTTATCCTCTTCAACATGTATCTAGTTTTGACAATTCAAATGTACAAACATAAAATTCACGGTTTGATTTTTCTTAAACAAGCAATGAATCGATTTTTCCAGTACTTACTAAATTGGGTGAAGAAGTCAAGAATTTTTATTTTATTTTTCCCTGTTAGATTTTTTCTTATTATTAAAAAAAATAGCCAGCTAGGTTTAAATAGGATATGCAATGGAAAATATGCTATGAAAATGTATGTTAGAATGTTCTACAATAAGCAGTTATCTAAATCAATCTTGCTGCGAAAAATGGTTGTCATGTCTGAACTGTACTTTTTTTTTTTTTTTTTAATTTACTATTATTTGTCTGTTAACAAAAAGAGAACGTATTATCTGATGGTAAAGAATAGTTTTCTTGATAAGTTATGAGAACTTCAAATGCTAAAATAATTTTCATTCACTTTCTGATAAAGTCCTTAATTTCTAGATACTCTCATTTCTTGGTTTTTTGTGTTCAGTTATCTGAAATAATTTGTTATTTATTAGTTATATTTTTCACTTGTCTTTGTTTTGGGGGAGGGGAGGGGGGAGCAAAAAGCAAACCAATCTTGGGGCATTGTTAACGAACATAAATATAAAAGAAGAGTCAATTTTAGTATACCGGTTGATATGGTATCGGTAAACATTAAATAAACGTTATTCACAAAATATATGAGCATTGCCATTCGCATAGTAAAATCCTGGCCACAACGGTCATGTCGTCTTTCATATTACACGACAAACCAAAATCTGGATTTTAGAAGACTAGTTTTTTCTTTTTTCTTTTCGTAAGAAAACGTTGTTGTGAGGTAATCTGGAATTTTTGGAAAACAGCAAACTTAACGACAATATACACCTAAAACAAAAGTACGACATAATAGTAAACTGTACGACAACAAAATGTTGGATGACAAAAGACATCGTTCAAACACAGTATGCTTATAAACGACAATTAACTACCCCTCAATCCAGACGAATGAATATATACACGTCCTCCATGATATTCGACAACCAAATTTGTGCGCAAATGATTTTTTTTTTTTTTTTGGATTTAGAGTACCTTATGGCAGAACTAGGCGTGGAATTTGTGCGCAAATTACTGCCATCAAACTACAGCAAATCTCAATTCTGAAATACGTCGTTTCTCAGAAAATTTAAACAACAGCAAACCTTGGACGAAAAACGACGTGTTCTTTGTGTTTAAGAAAAAAAAAGAAGCAGAAGCAGCAACTTCAAGAGGAAACCAAAAGTTTCATCTATGCGCAACAATTGCTCTTATAAACGCATGTAGAACTAGTTATTAACAAACGAGAATGAAAATTTTTTCTCATCGCTGCAAAATGCAAATACAAAAACCAATTTATTAGCGATAATTATTGACCCTTTGGCTCATATCAGTTTAACACTGATTTAAAATGCAACAATTATTCCTCAAAAGCTGTTCCCAAAACAAATCTCTTCGCTTTTCAGATGAGTTGCTCCATGTTGGCTTTCACGTTATCACTCTCTTCTCCAAGACCAGAGTCTTTCAATAGACACGAGCTTTAGGAGGGAATGGCTCGATTTCGTCATCTAACGTGTTCATATGAACTGGCCTGTAATCTAGCCGGACTTTCTCGTTCTCCCAGTGGCTGCATCGAAAGTGATTCAAACCTGGTTAATTGTCGAAAATTCAAGCCAACAGATGCTGTTGTTGAACGCATTTTCAGTAAGGCCAAACAAAAAAATGGTTTATGCCTCAGATGGAAAGTTGTAAGACTCGAGTTCTCGTGTCAAATCTTATAATAGACGGGAGGAAACGAAGATAATTTATGGAACAACAACAGCAAATCGAGAAAGCTTGTCAAGGAAAGTACATAATCCATGCAAGTTACGATCTTTACTTGTAGTCCACTACGCTTGTTAGTTCCAGTTCCATCTTAAAAGAAAAACCAAATTTACCTAGAATCCAAGTCAACTAATAATTATAAAGATGGAAACTACTTACCCCAAAGTATGTTTCATCCAGTTCTCATCATCTCTTTTCTGCACAATAAGAAGAATTTGTTTACTACAAAGGAAGTGGTTAGAAACGAGCAAATACTAGCTGAAAAAGAGGAAAAATTCTGACAGTAAAATCTTCACGAGCATGTGCTCCTCTGCTTTCTTTCCTGGCCTCAGCGGAATGCATGGTGATGCAGGCATTTATCAAAAGGTTTTCCAACTCTATAGTCTCTATCAAGTCAGAGTTCCTGTCAAAAAATTTAGGAATCAGCTCAGAGAACACATATGTACTCGCCACCAAATATTCAATGTCCTTATTCTCAAAACTTTACCATATCAAACTCCTGTCCTTCAATTTAACATCATGGAAACTCTCCCGTACTTTGTCAATCAATTGACAACCTGCAGAACAACAAAGGCCATATAGGTCACTGTCATGACAATAGGGGACAAAAAAAGGTTCCACGAGTCGCATTTGGTCGCCTAGACTTGAGGACAACTAGAGCCCAGCTGGTTTGAGCGCTATGGGTTGCAAACTAAGGGATACCTTCTTCTAGAGTTTCTTGTGTACGGAAGACAGCAGCATTATTTTGCATGATGCGCTGCATGTTCAATCGGATTTTTGAAGTTGGTAGTGACCCATTGGAATTCCTTATTTTGTCCAACCACGCAATGGTTTTTTCACCAGCATCCTTCTCCAAAGGCTTTTGTTTTTCTCCTGCAGAAGCTCAAGAAGACACATTTTAGTATGGATGGTATACATGTTCACATAAACAATTATACTTTTTCATTCTCGGCTAAAAAAGAAAACAAAACTCGATGAAAAATTATATTTGCCTGGTCTTTGGATCTCTGCGACTCTATTTGCACAAGCTCGGCCGAAGACAACAATGTCAAGGAGGGAATTTGCACCGAGCCTATTGGCACCATGAACTGATGCGCAGGCTGTCTCCCCAGCGGCCATCAATCCAGGAACCACTGCATCTGGATTGTCACCTTTAATAGTAACCACCTGTGGCATAAAGGGGGCACTGATAAGAAAAGAAGCATAAATCAAGCAAATAACCCTTCCTAGTCATGACATCGCTAGCTTATCATAAATGCACGCCACTTTGAAAAATCTAACTGATTCATTCTCTCGTGGATCTCGATTTCCTCAAGTTTAGTGAGATGACTTCTAGTAATGATCCCATGTACTTGGGATATTTTTTAAAATCATTTTCTAACAATATTTGTTACGGTACTCCAACCATCATAAAATAATAACACAGAAACTCAACAAAAGGAGATTTAGGTATTGTCAAATATAGAATACTGGAAACAATTTCAGGAGGCCTTCTTTACATTCAACAGTTCTAGTTATACCTCTCCGTGGTAATTGGTTGGAATACCACCCATGTTATAATGCACAGTGGGTAAGACGGGAATGGGCTCCTTTGTGACATCAACACCAGCAAATATGGCAGCAGTTTCAGAGATACCAGGAAGTCTCTCCTTGAGCACATCTGGTGGTAAGTGATTCAAGTGGAGATAGATATGGTCCTTCAAAGGTCCTGTTGAAAATTATATCAAATTACTAAAGTATAAAAGAGAAGCAGTGAAAATCAAATAACTTGGTGGATGCATAGTAGAAAAAAAATGTAGGATGTGCCAGCAACAAGAATGAATGTCTCACGTTCTGGTACATGCCATACCTACACCACGACCCTCTCGGATTTCCATAGTCATAGATCTTGAAACAACATCTCTTGAAGCAAGATCCTTTGCGGTAGGTGCATATCGCTCCATAAACCTCTCCCCTTCACTATTCCTAAGAATACCACCTTCCCCACGAGATCCTACGAGTTGCAGATACCAAAAAAAAAAAAAACCATCATAACCTACATCAAGACTAAGTTGCAAATTAAAAGAATAGGATGGTGGAACATTTAAACATTTGAGAGATCTTGCACCCGAAATTAATTCCAGATTACTGTTTCTATATAAATTTGAATACGTACTAACCTTCAGTGATCAAACACCCAGCACCATAAATACCTGTCGGGTGAAATTGAACAAATTCTAAATCCTGCAGGAGGGATACACAAACAAGACAAAAACATATAACGAGTTGGAATCAAGCACAATGGAAACTTAATTAAGATTGAGTTATATACAAAATTAAAAAATAATAATAATAAAAAAAGAACCTCGAGGGGGAGCCCAGCTCGTGCAACCATGGCATTGCCATCACCAGTACAGGTATGTGCTGAGGTTGCTGAAAAGTATGCCCTACCATAACCCTGGGAGGCAAACAAAGATATAGGTTTATATTAGTGCATCATGAAATATGTACTACAAATATAGATACCTAATTAGCAGAAAAGGAGAATGGAATACCCCTGTGGCCAAAATAGTTGAGCCAGCACGGAAACGATGCAATGTACCATCCTCCATATTCAATGCAATTACTCCTTGGCAGGTACCTAAATATCCAATTACAGAGATCAAACACTCCACACACCCAAAAAATTACAACAAAAGTAAAGATAACGACAATAACAAAAAGAACCAGCTAAAGACACAAGTAGATCACAAAGAGAAGAGAGAAAGAAAATCACTAGCTAAGGACAAGAGAGGAGACGGACATTTGATGACTATGTGGATTAGTAAAACTGTGTGCACAATTCATGTAACAAAGTCAACAACACCATTGGACGGACACAAAGGTCAAGGTTTAGATACTGGTTTCATTATAAGTAAAATAGGTGTCTGTTTCAATTCCTATTTCCAGTTATTCTAAGATATTAAATATTGCAACTGCAGATAAGAAATGGTGACTGTGAAATCCACTTCTCTATTATGGAATGCATTTGTTATATTGAAGTTTTGAATCCTTGAGTCAAAACATAGAAATAACCAAACAGGATTTTGCCATAATAGAGAGTTGTAGTGTCAACTGACCGTCACTGTTCATTATGAGATCAAGAGCAAAATATTCCACAAAAAACTGAGTATTGTGTTTCATAGCTTGGCCATAGAGAGTGTGCAATAATGCATGCCCAGTTCTATCAGCAGCACATGCACAACGATATGCTTGCCCCCCTGTAAATTAGCAAGATAGAATAAATCAAAACAACTCTACACAGAGATCACACGAGCAACTTCAATCGGATATCAGATGCATCGCCTTACCTTTTCCAAAGTTAAGACTTTGACCACCAAATGCACGTTGGTATATTTTTCCATCTTCAGTTCGAGAAAAGGGCAGTCCATAATTTTCAAGCTCAATCACGGCTTTTGGAGCCTCCCTACACATATACTGGACGGCATCCTGATCACCTATTTAAAACAAATACTTTCTCACATAAAAGTACACCCAAAAAAGAATACTAAAGCAAGTAGAAAATCATATATGCATCTCTATGTGTGTTGTGGAAATTATGGACGTTCTACAAGAAGTAGATTCTGATAGAATGCTTAGTACTTTTGGTTCTGGGGCAAGTTACAGAGATGATTTTAAGGCTCGAGGAAATTGTAAGCGTGACCTGCTTTTACGTGTTTGATGCTTTTTCACTGTATGTATGGGAGCATTTTCGTATGATTGCTATTAAATCCTTAGCAGATTAACAAAAGCTAACATTAATTAATTCTGAAAATCTGTAGAGTGGGGCTGTAATAAGAACACGTTGATCCTACATATAGTGAAAATGTGATCCGAACCAGGAATGAAGCACATCTCATAGAGATAACAATGTAATCAATAACCAGAAGAGTTCATATAGACAAGTTATATTACTATAAAAAATCAAATATAAACAGAGAAAAACATATTTGCCTAGTTAAACCCGGCAACTTACCAAGCCAATCACTTCCTTTAACAGTGTCGTACATGTGCCACCTCCAGTCATCTTCAGTCATGTTTCCTAAAGCAGCATTGATACCACCCTAACGAGAACCAACTAGAGAAGTAAATTATATTGAAAACATCAAACTAAACCATTTAAATATCTACATAAAGTCCATGAAGCTAGATGCAATAGGTTTGTTCAACAAACATATCACAACAAATCCACACAAATGAGACTATACTACACACTTTACTCTGCGTGACTGTGAAGAGTTCTCGAGAAAGGAACACAACTTTCTCTTCTGTATATTAACCAAAGACGGAGATTCACTACTTCACTAAAAGGGGTTCACTATTTGGTAAAGCCTTTCCAAAATAGAGGATAGATGGCTAAAAATAAAGATGGATGCAAACTACTACAGCCCCGAAACCAACCCGAGATACCAATTTTATCAACGGATCACGTAGAGCAAAATGATTTTAGAATACCAGTGGAACATACAATATGCAAGACCCAGCTGAACTACAGAATATATATATATATATATATATATATAAAGAAAGATAAATAAGATAATAAAAAATGATACCTGAGCGGCAACAGTGTGAGAACGAGTTGGGAAAAGCTTAGTAATACAAGCAGTGTTGAATCCATGCTCGGAGAGGCCAATAGCTGCTCTCAACCCCGCACCACCAGCGCCCACAACCACTGCGTCGTATGTATGATCAACGACAGTGTACGAGGAGCCTCCCGTGGCCTGCCAAAATTATACCAATAATAATCTCAATCAATCCGAAACTTCCAATTAAATGAAAAAAAAAAAAAAAAAAAAAAAAAAAAAGCTAGATTGAGAGCTCGGATTAAACTAGATATACTCAGTAAAACTAAGAATCTAAATCGGAGCTTAGGGTTATTCCATTTTGCTAACCAAACAAGTAGAATCAAAAGATTCAGCTAAAATTCGGATTAAATTTCGAAACTTTAACATCGGCAAAAGCACAAACGAACTAGATATACAATATCTTGCTCAGATTAACATCAATGATCGGTTTTTTATTTCAAAAAGAAGAAGATTCAAATTCTAATATAAATCCAGAGCGTGAGAGAGAGAGAGAGAGAGAGAGAGAGGAAAGGAATTGTACTGATCCGGAGGAGAAGAATCTGGAAATGGGAGATCTCAGAGAATCATTGAGGAGCGATCTCTTGGAAGACGAAAAAGAAGAAGAAGAAGAAGGAAGTCGAAGTCCTCGAGAAACGCACCGCCACATCTCGGAGAGGAGAGCTCTGGATGGCAGATTGAAGTTTTGTGACTGGTTTTCACGGCGTTGCAGCAGACACTGGGAGGCGGAGATGATGGAATTTGGGAAAAAGATGGTCGCTGCACGACAATTAACTGATGCAAAAGCTACGAGGAAATTATTGTTATAATTGCCCCTAGTTGTTAGAATAACTACGGAATTGCCACCACGATATGTACTATCTATATTACTATCTTCTGGGACGAGAGCGAGGGAAGATTGGTAATTTACTCCAAAACCCTTAGCAAAAAATAAATAAATAATTCAAAACCCAGGGTTACTGATAAATATATATATATATATATATATATTTTTTAATTCCATGGCGGGTGAAATTTTGAGATGAGGTTATTTTTATTGGCTTAAGCGCCAGTTTGTAGAGGTATTTGACACGGATTTTGAAAATATTTGAATTGAAATTTAGTTAAGTTTTGAAATTGTGATTTGATTGGAAAAAATTAATTAGAATAAAAAAATTTAAAAATTTAAAATGTATTGAGAAAAAAATATTAATATAGATCTTGTTTTCTTTCTATCGAAATTATATATAGTTTAAAAAATCATCTTATTTATACTTAAAATAACAAAATTAAGGACTTTTAAAATTTGAGTTTATCGTAGATATTTGAATATATAAATAATGAAAATAATTTTGAAAAAAAAAAAGGTTTTGATAATGTTTTTCACAATACTCTCAAACACAAGCCCTAAACATTATGACGAGTGATCTTGAAATGTTATTGGAAATACTATATAAATATTTGAATATGTAAGTAGTGAAAATAATCTTGAATAGAAGAAAAAGACCCAAAAAAAAAAAATTTTGGCAATGTTGATTTCAATACTCCCAAAACAAGCCCTAAACGTTATGACAAGTGATTTTGAAATGTTACTTAAAATACAAAGAAAAACGGTATTACAAGTGGTATTAGGCAAACATGTTATTTTTTATTCTTTTATTTTAATTGGGATGAAATATTCGAATTATATATATATTTATATATTGAACTTGAGAGAAGGGATTTAAACTCTGTACCTATTTTGGTGGAGTCAAATATGGTATTACCGTTAAATTATACATATAATTACATTCGAACTCTATATTTTGTGATAAATTAAATATAAAATTATCTATAAATTTTTTCTGTAACTTTTGTTTTTTACTTTTTATTTAGTAATATCGTATGATAAAGAAAGTATATAAATTTATATATATAAATAAATTATTTTTTTATATAATGAAACATTTTATTAAGTAAATAAGATATCTGTAAACATCACAAATGTATAAGGGAAAACATGTGCTATCTCTATTAATATAAAGGGATTAATAAAACAAGAATAGTAATCCTCTGTGTCTAATTTTCGAAATTGAAAATTTTTACAAAAAAATAAAATAAAATGTTTGTCTCAATTTTTTTCATCATTCTCTCATTTTGAAAAATAAAAACTATCTAATTTTAAATTTATTTTGTACAGTACTCTTTTGGAAAAATAAAATAAAATCTTTTTGAAATCTTCTCACAATGCATTATTCCCAACACCATTTTTTCTTATTTCAAACAACTTTTTGTTTTCAAAAAGAAAGTTTTTAACATATCTAAACATCATCTTATCTCAAAATTAAAAGACTTTCTCATTAAAAATAAAAAAAATTTCCTTTTCAGAAATAGATGCGCCATCCAAACGAAGCCAAGTGTTTTTATTAGAGCATGTTTGGTATGTTAGTTCAAACTACTAGTTTGAACTGGTTTTTTTTGTCCTTTGTCCAAAAAATTTTTTGTCTTTTTGAAAAAAATTTTATCTTATTTAAAAAGTCAACAAAAATTACTATTACAACTAAAATATTTCAACTCAAACTAACATATCAAACAAACTCTTAGAGTTGATTAGTCACCGTTTAAAATCGATCTCATTAACATCTTTAGTCGTAAAGAGGAAGAAGAAAAAGAATACGGTAACCATTTTAAAAGTACAATAATAACACAGCATTTGATTCCATTGTCGGTTTAAGCAAATCTTGTCACATGATGCTTTGATTAAAAGTTAGGACCCTTTTTTTTTGACCTTTTTTTGTCGACGTGTACTCCTAGTAGGTTGCCACGTGGCTGGTCTCCGGTGCATCATTAGGGGAGAAAGGTCCACCACGACCAAAAGTCGGGAAGAGAATGAACGTTTCATTATCGTGAGTTAGTTGGTAAAGTTGGAATTCGGAGATGGAGCGCGGTGGCTCTCCCTGAACCACGATGGATACAGGGGGAAGAACGTGGCCACGTGGCTTCTCTTACCACCACCACTACAAGACAAAAGCCGTTTTCATTTTTGCTACTAATAAGTAACAAATAATAATCACGCTGACGTCACGTCCATTACATATCCATGGGGTGTTTTTCTGGTTTTTTTTTTTTTTTTTTTTTCTTTTCTTTTTTCTTATTTATTTATTTATTTATTTTTATTTACACCTTTTCCCCCAAATAATTAGGACGGAGATTACAATAAACATTTTTTTATAACTCGAAAAAGTTAATAGTATGTTTTTTTTTTCTTTTTCTTTTTGAAGTAGTTAATAGTATGGATTTAGAACAGTAGAATTAAGTAATATATTTATTAGTAAATAATTTATTTACTTTAATAAATTAGTTTATTTATTAATAAATTATTATTATTTATTCCGTATTATTTATAAATATGTTATTTATTTTAGCAGTTTCTTATATATGCTATTTAGTATTAGATTATTTATATAATTATTTAAATTAAAGACTATGATTTAAAAAATATCTATTTTTTCTTTTATTTACATAAAATTCTAAACTGATACTTATAAAGACTATATTACCCTTTTATCAAAAATTGAAACTAAACAAATAAATAATTAATTAAAAAATGAAAGAAAAATCTTTAAAAAAATGCAAAACTAAACAAATCTTTTATAAAAGGAAAAAAGACCATTTTAATTGCTTTATTTAAAAAAAAAAAAAAAAAAAGGGACCATAACTGATAGTAGTTGTATGATACATGAAAAACAATTATTATAATAAATAATTAATCATTAAAATAAATTTCAAAACGAACATATAAAAAAATTAAATAGATATTGTAAAAAAATATGAAATACTTTAAAACCTTAAAAAAAACATTATAATGATATAGTAATTATCATAAAGAAAAAGATATCATAATGATATAGTAATACCATAAAGAAAAAAAGTATAACACATTTAAAAAAAAAAACATCACAATGATATAGTGATTATCATAAAGAAATAAGCAATTTTATCATACATTTTAACTTTAGAAACTAACTATTAAAACAATATCAATAATAATTAAAAATAAATAAATTATTACAATAAAGTTATAATTATCATAAATAACCTAAATCATAATTAAAAAAATGGTTTCTAAGAAATTTAATCATACTTAAGAAATATGTTTGTTAAAAACTTTAATTATACTAATAAGCCATCACTATAATAAAGAACTAGTTATTAAAATAAATGGGAGAGACTGTGGTAGAGTCTCTCCTAAATGACTCTACCGGTAGAGCTCTTTTTTTAACCGTTAGATTTAATCGAATGGTTGACTATCATGGGTGTACCATTGTTATCATAGACCTTACCTCATATAAACTTTCTCACCCCAAGTCTTATCCGTCGCCGGCGACCCACCTCCGACCGATCGGCCGCCGGCGACCCCCCTTTCTCTTTCTTCCCCTTTCTCTCGACAAGTTGCCGGTACGGAGGCAATGTGTCCGCCTCCTCGTCGTCCTCTCGGAGAGCCACGGTGATTCTCTCTCCCCTCACATCACGAAGATCCTCTCAGGCGTCGTCCGCAGCCTCTGCGATCCGGACTCGACGGTCCGATCCGCCTGCGTCGACGCCGTCGGTGCGCTCCGATGCCACGTCAGCAAGCCGCTGCTGTTGTCGTTCTTGAAGCTGTTGTTGGACGCGCTCTTCACGGAGCAGGACCAGAATTCGCAGATCGGCGCGGCGCTGTGCCTCGCGTCGGCCGTCGATCCCGCCACGGATTTGGAGCCGGCAAGGCTGGCGAAGCTGATGCCGAGGCTCGAGAAGTTGCTGAAATGCGAGAACTTCAAGGCGAAGCCGGCGCTCCTGACGTTGATCGGAAGCGTGATCGACGCCGGAGGAGCTTCTGGCGAGGGGACGCTGAGGAGTTTGGTGCCTTACATGGTGCAATTCCTGAATAACGAGGATTGGGCGGCGAGGAAGGCAGCGGCGGAGGCGCTGGTGAAGTTGGTGGTGGTGGAAAGGGACGCGTTATCGGAGTTCAAGGCCGGGTGCTTGAGAATCTTTGAGAGCCGGAGATTCGATAAGGTAAGATCTGCTCGTGAGATCTTTTGAGAAGGACCTCTTTTATTGTCATGTAAGTGTGGTTTATTTTCAGAAGAGAGAGAAAAGGGGTCACCGGCGTCCGTCGCTGGCGGCGGAAAGATTACCGGCGACGGAGAAGACTTGGGGTGGGATAGTTTATATAAGATAAGGTTTATGATAACAATGGTACACCCATGATATGTCAACCGTTCGATTAAATCTAACGGTTAAAAAAAAAATCTACCGATAGAGTCATTTGGGAGAGACTCTACCACAGTCCCTGCCAAAATAAATATATAATACTGATAAATAAATAAGGAAAAAAATATGAATAATTATGAAAGAAAATGATATTAAATATAGTAAAAGGGAAAAAAAGTATTACAAACAATTAATTTTTTTAATGAATATTTACGTGATATTATTTAAAAATGGACTAAAATGATATTCTTTTTGTGTCATTATTTCTTTAGTATTTACTTCAATATATTACCTCTTTCTTCCTAACTGGGGTGGGCCTCAATGTTGAGCCCATAAAAAGTCACGTGGGCTGCAGCACGCTGAGCGTCGTCCAAATTGGATTAGGAGCCTATCCTGATTTTAAAGGACTTATGATTGGGTTAGCAACTGGCCCAGATGTTCTCTGTTCGCTGGGCTCAACGAAGTCCCAGGGGATAATTAGGTGGTATGCCAAAATAAATAAATAAATTTGTGGATTGATTTTTGCCATATCTTGCAAAAAAATACCAATTTGATAATATCATAATTAATTAAAAACTATTAAATTTTTGTTTTCTCTCTTTCATCCCCACTCCCCTTCTCTTTCTCTCTTTTCCCCCTCTTTCTCCCTCCCCTTTCACTCAACAAATTTTCTCCCTCCTCCCCACTCCCCCTCTCTCTTCCCCCTCTCTCTCTCCCCTTTCACGTGAAAAAACCACCCCTTCCCTCTCTCTTTTCCCTTCCCTTTCTCTCCCCTCATTGCCGTCACACCAATCCGCCGATCCACCGTCACGCTACCACGAGCTCCAACGAGGCTGGCGCAGTTCCGCCATCACAATTTGTCTCCACGAGCTCCGACGAGGCACCACGCAACCTTGTAGCTCCAATCGAGGTCCTCGAGTAAAAGATCTAGCCGCCGGAGTTTTTCTTTTGCCAATCCCGAGCCAACTCGTGCCTCTACTGGTGCTGGCCTTCAAAGTTCCGATCGCGACCTCGTACCTCCAATTCTGCCCTTGCGTAAGAGATTCGGTAACCGGAGGTTTTCTTTCGCCCGATCCCAAGCCAAAACCTCACGTCTCCACCTTCGCCGGCATCCAAAGCTTCGATCAAGCTCGTGCAGAGGAGATCTGGTAACCGCAAGCGAGGAGATTCAAATCTCCTCCACTCATGTTTTCTCGCCCTGGCCGTGAAGAAGAGATCGACTACGACATCCTCTGCACAATCTTCCACCGGCGTCAAACATTGGATCTCTGCTCGGGATTGCATGGAGTAAGAGATCCATTCTGATCTAGTCCGTCGTTTTCGAACTATATAAATTGTTTTTTATGGAATTGGTTGAATTTTTAAGCATTACAACAATGGATTTTAATGTTTTTTTAAATATTTTGGTGACAAAATTTAGAAATTCTGATATTTTTGTGAATTTTATTGAATTTTGGTGTTTATGGTTTATGATTTTTATAGATTTTTGGTGATATTTGTTAAAATATGGTAGTTGTTTAAATATTCATGTGGCAGAAGTCAAAAAATATGGTGAAATCAAAAGTTTCCGACCGGTAACCACTTAATTACCAAGTTTTCGGTTGGTAACTAGTTGGTTACCATTTCGTTACCAAGTTTCCAGTTGGTAACCACCTGGTAACCTGCCGGCGGTGGTGGTTATCGATCGAAAACCTACCGACGGTCGATAACTAATTGGTAATCAACTAGTAACCGGACGGTTACAATTTAGATATCAATTAAAAGGAATTTAAA
The DNA here is from genome assembly GCA_009761775.1 of Ficus carica. Taxonomy (NCBI): domain Eukaryota; kingdom Viridiplantae; phylum Streptophyta; class Magnoliopsida; order Rosales; family Moraceae; genus Ficus; species Ficus carica. The sequence continues at coordinate 26,152,526 of CM019743.1, read as the reverse complement.
AAAAAATAGATAAATAAGTATTTATGATTTCATTTATGATATTTTTTACAAAAGTTTTTTTTATGTGTGGCAAAAATCAATCCAAACCATGATGTCGTGGTATTTATCAAAAGTGCCTAAATCCCAATGCAAAACTAAACGTTTTGGGCCAGGACTCATATTGTGTTGTTGGCCCGTCAAAGCCTTAGCTAAGTATTTGCGTTTCTAATCTAATAAAGAGAAGAAAATAGGCAGGGAAAAAAAAAAGGAGTGACAACTTATATTGTTCCTGGGCAATGCTATGCATGTTTTGGTTATGGATAACAATATTTTTGTTTTCTTTTGGGCATGGATTACAATCATTGAAACGTACCTAAAAGGAAAAGCCATTAACATGCATGTACTTATATTGGGCAATAATTTGACAAAGTAGGCCACTTGTTGATTTCCATTAGTAGATGAGATCTATATTTATATATATGTGTATATATAGAGTCCTCATATGTGGGCAGTGGGATGTTTTAACTCCCACAAAATGCCAATTTTGAACCTGTGCATACTTAGGCATGTAACCCCCACATCCTTACGGATTCGGCTCATATTTCCTCCTTTTTTTTTTTTAATATTATTCACGTTCTTCCAATAATAATATATATCATGTTATTAAATTTATCAAGTGTTTTAACTTTATGACATAATTTGTAATGGAATATATATATATATAACTATAAAAACAGAAATTAAAAGACACAAAGTTGAATCCATCCACTATTATTACAAAACTTTACTCACAAAACAACAAACAAATAGTACTGGAGAAACAAAAACAAGAGGGCTTTATACGACCTTCGGACAGAATCAAACATATGAAAACGAAATAGCAGTACTATAGATGATTTTTGTTCTTAGTTGCTCCGAAGAGTCTATTTTATCTTTTCCATACATTTTTGTTCCTTTTTTTTTTTTTTTTTCGTTTCTTTTCTTTTCTGTCTCCCCACCATAACTGATATCGAGTAAAGTTTTATATTTTAAATCCACAAACGTGCAGCTTCCTAGACCGCATAGAAAAAAAAAGTCGACTACTTTTGACAGAAACATTAACGGAATGGATTGGATTATTCATGTATGTATATACACTCACACACACACACACACATGTTTATGACAAGGAAAGTAACAAATGGTCACGCGTCTTTTGAAAGCGAAAGGAAACCTAACAGAGATGTGAGATATTGCTTGGCCCAGTAACATGATCCAAACTTATCATTACTGTTGAGATCTCGATCTCTCTCTCTCTCTCTCTCTCTCTCTCTCTTTGTGTGGCTGAACTCAATGAACTCTTATTTTGGTTTTTTTTTTTGTTTTGTTTTGTTTTGTTTTGTTATGTTAATTCTAGTTCTTAATTCTTTGTCAAATACATAGTTAATTAGAAGAAATCACACTTGTGATCCATTTTAAGTTTTTTTTTTATAATTTTTTTATTTAAAGATGAAAAAATTTGAAATCTTCACCTTATAATAAAATTAGGTGTACAATACTCCACAAATTACTCCATTGTCAAAAATACACAAATTACTCGAATAAAGGATGTATATATTATATGGTCGACCTAGTTACAAAAAATGCCGATAAATAGTAGCCGACATTCCTGTTAGCAATCAACTACTCAATAAATTCATTAGGCCCTTTAGCGGTGGGAACCTTCATTACTTCTTATTGTCTGCCTGTTCAAGGACTTCCATAACTATAATATACATATACATATACATATATATATATATATAACTACTTTTTCCCTGTTGTTTGGTCTATGTATAATAAATAACCCATAAATAATGCTAAATTAATTATCTTGCAAACTTGGTTCTTTTGTGGGCTGTGGCCACCCACCATAATGTTTTTAAGTATTGACCAATACTTGTCACCTGATTAATGATATGGAGTAAACCAAGAACAGACCATGTCCAAAACTAAATTCCTATAGTTTTGGTTTTAGATCCAAGAGTATTATATTTATAGGAATTGTCTCTCGTTCGAGGATATAGTCCATGTAAGAGATCGGCACAACTTAAGGAAGAATGTGATACAATCTGCTAGAGAGAGATAGAGAGAGATAGGGAGAACTTTTCCATCCGACGGTATCGTATAGGAGAGTTCTTGTATATTTATACATGTATAACCTATATATATATATATATATATGCGGGCAAACAAAGGCAATAAATAATACCTCAGTACTGCTTATATTATATAACATGCTTACAACTTTAGTACATTAATTGAAGCGACGTACGTTACCAAGTACGATAAGCTAGTAGTATTATATACATATATGTATTTATATACATAACGTGGCAATGTTGTGTTATTGTCACATTAACAACTTACGTACATGCACGTATAAACAGTGTCGCGTGGATCTTATCAAAACAAAAAGCTTAAAATGCATGTTCCATAATTATATATATAAGGAGACATTTAACTAAACTTTTTAACGATGGGATATTCGCACCGCTAGTACAAGTTTCAGACTATTAAATTTAAACAAATTGTTTTAAAATAAGAAAATACGCAAATCATACAGTTAAAAAACATAACAGAACCATTAAGATTGGATTTTTTTTTTTTTTTTTTGGTTTTTCATATCATAGCTTAGAATTCTCATTATCTCAAGTTCATGATATTTTTTTTTTAAATTTCGTTAAATGAATAAAAAGAAGAAGAAGGTTACGTTAAATAAAAACTGTAGCTCATAAGTAAATAAATAATCACTCTCGAGTACTTCCCAATATGATACAAGGGACTTGAGGCAAATAAAGATTACAGAATAGAGTTTTTTTTTTTTTTTTTTTTTGTAATTTTTTAATATTTGGAGAAAAGGAGAGACTGGTCCTAGAATATATATATATATATATATATATATAATATGTGTTTTTCATATATTTGTCTTGGCTTTAATTTGTTCATGTGATCTACACAAATGAAGTCAGAAGAGGTGCATGGCGCCGTTGGAAAAATCCAAGAAAACCCATCCAATCTTCACATACAAATGGGCTTTTAATTTGTTCTGTTCATATATATATATATATATATATATCCAAAGCAAGGAGAGAAAAAGCTGAGGCTAAGACTGGGAGAGAGAAAGAGATTTTCCATAGGAGATTTCACTCATGTGGCCCTTCAAGATCTTTCTTTTTTTCCTAAATTTTGGGGAAAAGAAAATTATATGCTAGCTGTGCGGTGGCGAATTCTGATTGGGAGACCTTTTGGAAAGTCGACAAATGGGAATGCATATGCTTGATCCTTCTCAGCCAAGTCCCAATGGTAGTTGAGGACCAGATGGTGGATGAAAACCGCCATTTCGAGTTTGGCCAATTCTGATCCGGCGCACAGCCGTGTCCCTCCCCCGAACGGCATGAAGCTACTACTCGACGATAATCCCCCATTTGCATTCTGCTTTGTTTCCTTCACAAACAAAACCAATACCATATTTACCATCACTACTAAATTTACCATTCGTAATCCTAGTGCTGCACGTTTTTTAAACTCAAATCAATCTATAGAAAACAAAATCCAAACGTATATAAGTGGAATGCCACAAAAACTGTGACTCTTCAATAATATTAATAACTACAGGTAAGTTATTTATTTACATATTTCCTTTGTACCTCAAAAATCCCTATATTAATTTAGATTCATATATAGATGACAAGAACTAGTTAAAGGCAACTTTTGTGCAGTACCAGTGCCACAGACAACATAAAGAAAGAAACCTGGATAGAAAGTGATATGAGGGCTTTTTTTCTTTTTTTCTTTTTGAATTTATACAGGGTACAAGTTGGCCAAATTGACAATGCAGGGATTTTGGATTTTTGTTTCCTTTTGCTATACAACTTTTCAGCAAAAGATAGGAGACACACACATAAAATATATATATATATATATTTATATAAACGTAAAAACGTTGATTTCATCAGATATTGGAGAATGTAAGTGGAGGTCATTTTCCTTTCACCGCGTTTAAAAAAAAAATATTAAAAACTAAATAAAAACCGACTTTTGGCTAAGCTTTTTCCACTAATGTGACATTCTAATAAGTGGATTAAATTCCTCCAAATCATATAACATGAATGAAAGAAACAGAAGCAACATGAATCATGAGCTCAATCCCAACAAAAACCTTTTCACAATTTAAACCTTTTGCATTATTTCCTCTACTACTACTAGTGGAAGATCACCTTTTTAGGCAATTGTCACTACGTATTGATCTAATGCTATTATATATATGTGTGTGTGTATGTATCCTTTTCAATTCCCTAAATATATATAGTTCCGTGTTTCCTTAATCTTCTTCTTTCTAAGCAACTTACAAAGATTCAAAAGCCAAACTTTTTCTTTGGGACTTTTTCTCTGAAGAAATTGAAAAAGAAAACTTTTTTTTTTTTTTTTTCTAGGAGTGACTAGTGAGTGAGGACCATTTTTTTTTATATTTATTTATGAAAAGAATGTTTTAATAATTTATATTTTTCTTTGGGGGGCTATTTGACCCACTTGAGAAAAGCAGAAATGCACGTGCAAGAGAGAACCCCACATCCACATGGGGGTTTAATCATCTCAAATCCCCCCCACACCCCCACGAGGAGAGTGATGTTGATGACATCTAGTGGGACCCACCCCAGGTCCGTACAGTAGGCAGCCATCCGTTCGCTGATCATGACAGTTCATCTGGAACGAAATCCGTGAGATCTCACCATGACCTCCCCACACAATACACAACTCCCCCACCCAATACCATTACCCTCCCTCTCTCCCTCCCATATATATATATATATATATATATTTTTTCTTATCGTACATACACGACAGACATCTAACGGGCTTAACTAGAGGAATGTTCGACGGACCCCTCTCCCTTGGTTTTTCTATTTACTTTTATATATACACTCACAATATATATATATATATATTAGTTATTAGTTTTGCTTGTATTTGGTAATCAATCCTTGAATCTATGGGAGTTTCTGTAACGGAACACCATATCACAACAGTAATTAACCTCAACTACACGAGTTATGAAATGAATGTTCTCATCATATTCAGTCTCATATAATAAATATCGTCTAATTTATAATCTCCACTTAGTAGTATTTACTCTAACCCGTTTAATAAATAAGACATAACAAGTAACATTTTTTCACTACTTGTTATTATTATTATTATTATTATTATTTGGCTTCAATTGTTAGTTTGTGTGTTTAATGTGTAGCTTATATCACTATTAGTGTATGTTTAGCATACGTGTTATTAATAGACTAGTTTGTTGTTTGTGACAAGTGCCAAGCTTTTCAAATGCATGCATAGTCCAAGAATTTGATTTATCCGTTCTATTTTTTGACCTTAGCTTTGATATTTATATATATATATATATATAGAGTCACTAGAGTACCCCACAAGGGAATTTATAAACCATTACTAAAATTAGAGCAATGAGTAACAAGTAAATTTAAAAAAATATATATATATATATGTATTAAAAATATATATAATCACTTTCTGTTATGCATGAGATGGGCACATCCCTGGGGTCCACTGCCAAGCAACCAACGGCTGCGAGTGGGAGCCACAACAAGAACCAATGGAAGTGCTTGGGGACCTCAGCTTTTACTCTCTCTCTCTCTCTCTCTAGCTTTATTTTTTTAATAAAATTATTCATAATATTTGTTTTTAATAATAATAAAAGGGTAATAATAATAAAATAATAATAATTATTATGCAAGGGCATAATGTGGAAAGCCATGACTGACCTGCCATCTCCAGGGATTGAAGTGTTGAGGGTGGTCAAAAAGCGTAGGATCCAAATGCACGGCTGCAATCACCGGAAGCACTTTCCAACCACATGGAATGTCATATCCTTTTATTTTCAAATTAACACGCAATTATAATTTTGAATTTTCTAAACCAATATACATACATAAATATATATATATATATATATATATACACAAACTGAGGGTCAGAGTACTTAAATCCGGTGAATTTCCAGGTAAACACACCCCCACTTCTGTATAAAAACTTGACCATTTTTTTTGGCTTGAAATAAAATTTTTTTTGACCTCAATAGTCCTCACCTCTGTACTTGACATCTCTTAGCGCTTTTCTATGCAGAAATCTCACCACGTTACCAAGCCGAAGTGTCTCGCTTATAACCTTCAAAAGAGTAGCAAAAAGTTTTGTTTTTTTCTCTTTAGTAAACATACTATTGGTATTAAAGTTTGGATAGTTGAATTTATTTTTAAATTGATTATGTATTTATTGAAATGTTTAAATTACTGGAGTTAAAAAATTTAAAAACTTAAAATATATTCAGAAAAAAAAATCAATATGAAACTTGTTTCGTTTATCTTAAAATTTATGCAATTAAAAAAAATCATCTCATTTAAACTTGTTTATATAAAATTATGAACTTTTAAATAATGTTATGTATGTATGCATGCATGGATGTATGTATATCATGTGACAATGCTTAAGAGCTTACACATTGAGTGAACTCCATTTTCTTGTAGTCTTCCCAATTCAACTCTGTCTCCCCTTTTTCCTTCTTTGCTCTTGCAATTTCAGTGTGCTCTTCCTGAATCCAAAGCCATATATAAGTGTATATATTAGTACAAAATTTTAGTAATACCAAAATTTAAAATAAAAAAATTACTTTTATGACTTAAAAAAAAAAAGAAAAAAGAAAAAGAAAGTTTAGCTTACCCTCAACTGTAGAAGAGCATTAGGACAACCTGGCAAAAAGTAAATAGCCAAAGCAATGGAAACTGAGGAAGTCTCATGGCCGGCAAAGAGAAGGCTTAAAATCAAGTCAAGGATTTGCTCAGTTGAGAGATTTGAGTACTTCAAAGCCCATCCCAGAAGGTCTTCGTCATCATCCTCTGGATTTCCATATTTCTCTTCTCCCTTCATCTCCACCGTCCTTTCGTCCATTTTCCTCTTTATGAACTTCAGAATCGTTGATCTTGACTGTCACAAACCAACCCCAACAAAACCTTATTATCAGTACAGTACTTTTAAAAAAAATTAAAAACAAAAATTTACACATTATAATATTTATAAAACATAAATATACCTGTAAGGCTTTTCTGTAAGGTGTTCCTGGGAAATTCAAAGGCGGAGACACCACTCCTTTCATGAAAGTGATGTACTCTTTCTTCAGCTGCTCAGTCTCAGGCACTCCAGGATCCAAGCTCATTATATGCTTTGCCATCAAATTGAAAGTGAACTGCAATATCACAATATATATATATATATATGTTTGTATAAGTGAATAAATATATAAAAATAAAAAATAAAAACTAGCCATTAAACATAAAGAGGGAATAAAATTTGGAACCTTTTTAGCTTCGTCTTGGGCAGAAAAGACGGAATTGGGTTGCCAAGAATTGAGAACAAGCAAAGTATGGTTTTCGACCTCTCGGACGAGATGGGTCTTGAGCCTGGAGTGGCTGAGGAAGTTGAGAGAGATGCTCCTCATATCTCTATGCATGTCTCCGACCAAAACCAACATGGACCATTTCCCCAGAATCCCTCCTATGCTTCTCGGGTAACTGCATTCAAACAGCCTTCCCTCGTTCTGTAGTATGAATCTGTTCAGCCCTGCATCTGCCGATACTATTGTCCGCTCTCCGAACAAATTCGACTTGTATATTTTCCCATATCTGCCCATATCCAAACAAAAAATTTTAATTTTTTTTTTAATTGTGAAAAATTTACTCTTTGTTTTGCTTGAAATTTTTCATGTCCTGTTACATTTCTGGGTTTTTTTTTTTTTTTTGGGGGGGTGTACCTTGAAATGTGTTGTTCCATGAATTCACCCAAGGTGGTTGCAGAGTAAGGCTTCAAGTAGGAGATGGTCTCGCCGACGAAAGGCCAGCCCATGTCGCCCGGAGGGAGATTGAGGAACCTCTTTTGCTTCCTTCTCATGAGAATGAAGAACAATAATACAGCTAAGATTGAAGGCAACAGACAGCAACAGAAAATTACCTCTGACTCAGACATGGAGACTGAGGAGTACTGACTGTTCTTTCTCTCTCTCTCTCGACTCAAAACTCTTATTTTTTTATTTTTCCTTTTTTGTCTCTCTGTCGAATTTTGGCTTCGCTGTTCTATGGAGAAATGAAATCAAGATACGCATAAATGTCTATATATATACACACAAACACACACACGAATGTATATGTGTGTGTTTGTGTGACTTTTTGGTTTGGTTGTGTTTTGGAGATGATTTTTTTAATTGTTTTTTTAATATAAAAATAGAGATAGAATTTATATAGAATCATATTGGAACTGTTTCTTTAATTATTGCTTTAATCGTGTTTGGTTGTGTTCTTAATTTGAGTTAGGTATACAATATTTAGGAAATGAAAATGGAAATGGAAAAACAATTTTAAGTCGTTTTTTATTTATTTAACAAAAAAAATGAGATAGTTCTTTTTAATTGACTTTTGTTTTTATTATTTACTCCAAATAAATGTTATTCTAGAATTAGTTTAACAAAATATTTCGAAAAAATTGATTTGAGTATAAGTTAAAAAATAAATGTTTTTAATATACTCTTAGTGGACAAATGAGATATGTTTCTAATTAGATAGTTTTTAATATATTCTTAATGAAAATGAAAATAGGAAAAAACAACTTTAAATCATTTTTCATTTCCTTAATGGATAAATGAGATAGGTATCCAATTAGTTCACATAAATAACTTTAAATAAACTGTAATTCAGAATTAGTAGTAAAAAGGTTCCTGAGGTAAAACCATTCAAGAGACAAGTTATTTCTCAAGTTTTCTTTTTCTTTACAAGATCAAAAGTAGCTAGGTACCATTTTCGACGCTCATAAAAGCCACTCAAACAGGTGGCTTTCGATGAAAACAAATTAATAACGATAATAATAATTTGTTGTTGTTATAATTAGTAAAACCGAAAGCCAATCACCTGATTTCTTAAGTTTTTTTTTTTAATTATTTTTTTAATATATATTATTATTATTATTATTATTTTTTTTTTTTTTCTGTTTTTCTGAGCGAAGACGGTAGAACGTAATAACGAGTTTGGATTATCGGTTGGCCATATATCTCAAAGAGCCACGCTGTTTAATATTAGAAAATTGTAAAGTAGTTTTTTTATTTTTTGGTTTGTGTGTGTAAAGTGTCCCAATTTATTTATTTATTTATTGAAGGAACTAAAGTGCCCCAATTTATTAACAAAATGACAATGTGACCCCATCTTTATGGAACCAAGTTCCGTATATTATATGCGACGCCATAATACAATCTTCTGCCGTATCCATTAAAATAAAATAAAATAGAATAAAATTTCCCAACAAAATAATAATAATAATAGTTAAAAGGGGAATTTTGTGATTTATCCTTGTATTTTTCTCTCTGTTTTTTCCTCTGTTTTTTTATTATTTATTTTATTTTTTCCTTTTCACAATGATTTTGGAGAGTTGTTGGTTTGAGAAACAAAATAATTATTAATGACAGTTTTAACCTTGTGAAGGCTAAGCTAAGCTAGATGTGACTTGATAAAACATAATGTTGTCCCATAGACCACCAAGAACTGCGAATTAGCCCCGACATATTTAATTGCAAACCTTTGGATCAAGAATCATTATTGTCATGGTCCTGCGGCTTGACACTTAATTCCTGTATAATCTGCTATTAAAATAATTTATCACATTAGACTTTGAATAATTATAAGAATCTCAATTTTAATAGTATATTTTAATATTAACTAATGTAGCATATAAATTGTTATATTTTTTTATTGTTAAGTATTTAAAAATTGTTATATTAATTTACATTTACTGAGGTAAAAGTTGAAACTCCTAATACCAAACAGCCTTACACGTATCACCGGTGGTAGACATGGTGGTAATGATGGTGTATTAGGAGTTTTCGCTTCTATCCGTTTAAGATTTAAATAAAAAAAAAATGAACTGACACATCATAATTAAACTAAAGATCAATAATTGTTGAAGGTCACTACTAGACACGCAAGACAATCTTTTTTCCTCAGAAAAATTAATTATCATTTGAAATAAATAAAAAAAAGAAAAAGAAGAAGAAAAATTAATTACTAGCTCTGTCGATGCTCCAACCAATAATCAACAAACATGTTCAAACTTGTAGTACTCTATACAACAAGCAAGATCAAGTACTACTTCAAATTTTTTTTTTATTTTTTTTATTTTTAACGATTGTAGTATACTACTTAAATTATCATGTGTATATTGCAAATAAAAAGAAGTATCAATTGAAATTCATTGGTCTCTCAGCAAAACTTTATTAAAAATACAAAAAAAAAAAAAAAAAGAAAAGAAAAGAAATAAATTCGATCTCATGGGTCATTTTAGTGTCGGTCTCTTTTTTGTTGTTTATGGCGAATTGAGGCCCACAGTTAATTACAAGATACCATAATATGATAACATTTTCAAGCACTCTGAGGCTCGTTTATATCATTTATTTACTATATCAATATAATTTCCTATATATCATCAGGATTAATTGATCACATCCAGGTCAAGCAGCCACCAGTTATTATCTCTTTTATTTTTGTGGGAAGCACAATGAGCCCTAATTACTTTTTTAATACATGATCATAGACATTCCTCGAAAAATCAAATACTGTCACCTTAATGTTATTAAGAGTTAATGAATATCGATCGAATTGATAGCCTCTAAATAATCCCAAACGTTTCTTATAAAATTCAAACTCTTTAAACCTCTCATCTATCAAATCACTTAAGATGCGGTAAGTCCACTTTGGTGGTCGTCATTGATTTTTCAAACATTCCTATTATATGTATATTTCTACATAAAAGTATGTGTGCATGTATGTATTTGAAGGACCTTATCAAGGAAAACAAAGTCTTTTTGATAATTGAGATGGTTAGAGAGGAGGGCAAAAGCAATGGCTGGAGGAGATTTAATTCCCATTCTTTGGGCTAAACTAATATTCTCCATGTCATCATCCCTTTTGAATAAGTATTTTGTTTTATATATAGGATGGATAACTTTGACTATATATAGAGACCTTAAGGTGACATGTCTTCACTACCTAAAGTGTGGGTCGTCACTTCTCTCTTTTTTGTGTTTGTATGCACATAAATGAAAATAGAGCTACACAACTACATTATATACATACACACACACACATATATAAATATATATACATATAAATAAACTAATAAAATATAACGATAACGAATATTCATACTTGTGATCTTCCTAAATGATACTCCATTTTAGGACATATTCCAACTTTTGATATCAACGAAATGGAGGTAATGATATATATATTTATGGAAATATGGGCAATGATACGAGTATGGGCAAGTCCAATTATATGGAAGAAAAATAGAAGAGCTAACGGATATAAAGTTTTTATTTTATTTTATTTTATCATGTTTACCAAATATTCCAAAAAAGTATTAAAAATGCTTCTAGACCTCTCCCCACAAAAAAAAAAAAAATAAATAAATAAATAAAGATTAAAAAATATCATTCCAGTGTGTCCATATCAATCCAGTTGCTAGCATGGGAAATCATTTTTTGTTTTTGTTTTTGTATTTTTTAATAAGAGCTTGCATGAGAAACTTATAAATTCACTTGTTATTGGTATATGCGAGGAGATAGTGTCTAGTAATTACTCGACTATTTATCAATTAACTAAGAATATAAATTTATCCCCATTATTCTTAAACCTGACATACTTCTATTAAGCAGATCATTTATTAGTACCTTTGTTTTAGAATGCAGAGTTTCCTCATTGCATATATTTGTTGTAAGGGAGTTTCTACAACAAGCACCTTTCATTTTGTTCTACGTGTAGGAATTAATGCTTTTTAATTGTTAACTTATATATATTTTTAAGAGAAATACATGATTGGAGTAATTATGTGTCGTGTGTTACAAATTATCATATAATCAGACTATTTACCTCTTTCTCCTTAAAAAAAAAAAAAAAAAAATCCAATAAATAAAATATAGCTCCGGTTAATAATACAAAACAAGAGGTCATATAGTATTAGAAACTTCCTTTTTAAAAAAATATAATTAAATTTGACCTTTCTCATTGCTGCAAAATGTTTTAACAGATATTTCCACGGTTAATACTGTTGGATTATTCTTAAAAGGCTTATAAGCTACAGGACTAAGTTGAGAACTTGACCAAAGAGCATGATAAGCATTCAAATTTAGAGTTTAATTTGGATTTTCTTTTTATGTTGAGTTTTTCCGTTTTTATATTATTTACATCTAGAAATAGTATTTATCTACTATTAATATTTCAGCTAAAAACAATACGTGTATATACCTACGCATTGATAGGTGTGTTTGTGTGTGTGAATATCTTATATACATATGGAATATATACATACACCATTACAATTTAGTATGCAAATTCATAGTGTGCTTTTGATCATCTAATTATCAATATTGATGATATGGACTCATATGATAGCTACTAATCAGCTTCACTCATCATTGATCAGCGTCCTATTATTCTCATGATATCAGGTCATCTAATAATTATGATAATTTCTATGATCATGACATGCCAATTACATGGCCCCACTCTACACCGTGGAAGATATACTTAAAAATATGCATTTCTTGTTCTTTAGCTCTATTAAAAAAAATCTTAAAGTGAATTTATTAATATGGCCAGAGAAGCAGTATTAGAGCCTATGGAAGTTCTTTTTTTTTTTTTTTCCTCCTTTTTTTTCCCGAGTCTAAAAGCTGTTTTTAAAAAGTTTGGACAATTTATCAGAAGTGTTTCTAATAACTTTGATCAAAATCATAAAATATGACTTCTAAAAAAAGATCACATATATAAATAGATGTACATAAAAATATATATCAGAGTTTGTTTTAAACATTATAAATTTCTTTGTAACAATTTTATTACTTATCGAAAAATTTTAAAATCATTTTTGATTTAATAAGCTCTTTAAAAAATATAATATAAATCACAATTTTGTTTTGTTTTTTTCTTCTACTGACAAACCTGCAAAAACAAAAATCCAGTCAAGCGGATTCTTAGTATATAATAACATTACCCTAGCTAACGTTTTTCCTTTTTTTTTTTTTTTTTTTTTCAAAATAAATTATTGAAATTGAAACTAAACATCATCATAATAATTCGTTTTAAACTAAAAGGTTAATCAATATTTTCCAAGGAAGAATTTATTTTCACCTATAGACAAGTTTCTTTAAAAAAAATAAAAAAAAAATACGAAGTGTTCTGACAATCTGAAATGTTATTTATCGCCTCCAGAAGTGTCTTAATCTAGCCTTCTACCGGCCAAAACAAGGTTCACTTTTGCTTTAAAGTCTCTACATTATTGAGGATATCCCAAATTAATCAACTCGATGGTGGCTTTTCTGTTTTTTTTTTTTTAAATTTCTTTATTTTAAAATTGTTTGAAAGGGAAGACTGGAGTTGTCCATATATTATGTATTAGAGTCTCTGTAATGTAATATCAATCACAAATAGGACAAACGCTGTACATTTTGTGGAATTAGTTGGTCATGGTCCAAAATTTTCAGCTTGCTAGCTATCTTGTGATGACTAATGTCAGTCTATATGTATTATTGACAACACATTTATAGATAAAATAAAAATACATATATCGTGTGAATGCGTGCATGATGATTATACGATAATAATTATTTTTTTGAGGGGATTAAATGATAACAAATTTCTAATTAAGATAAATAAAAGTAGTCACTATAATAATAAATCCATGGTGTCACCATCTTTCTTTACATCTGTCATTAAAAGTATAATTTTGGAATGACAAGAAAGGATAAACTCAAATGAATTAATTCCATTGCAAACTAAAACAATTATTGGAGCAGCTCAAATGGTCATTTACTAAATTCTTTTCATTTGCTTTAGTTCAAAAATATGAGACTTCTTTGGACAAGTTATGCAAAATATGCCTTTTCTAGTAAGATTCTATTTAGATCGTTAAAACTATATTATTAATAAGGTTTTATTGTTAAATCATTATATCTGTATTGAATTTTATTATGTTTTAAATATTTCTTTGTTTTGATAAAATTTTAATCAAATTTAACGTTTAAAAACATGCACAGATATATCTAGAGCAGAAAGCTCATTAAACAGATATTCACTATTACTATTATCACAAGCAAAAATATAGTTGCCCACTTAAGGTTAAAAAAAAAAAAAACCATTACTATTTGTAGTGATGTTTGTATCATTGATGGGGCTCTTTAGATTTGCAATTATCGTCCACTTAGAGCATCAATTGGTCACCTTTTATCTCTGCATTTTTCCAAGCACGTTTGAACATTATTATCCTTCACGTGAAGTGCCAAGTTGTCGTTCCCAAATGCCACATGGTTGTGAAAAGTGATCACTTTCAAGGAAAAAAAAAAAAAAAAAAAGTTTAGAACACCAGTTCTAATTTTAATTTTTGAGTAATAGTTTATATGACATGTAAGTTGTCCTTTTTTTTTTCTTTTATTGGTAGATATTTAATAAATTATGACATTAGTATTTTGATTGTAACTACAATGAGAAAATGACAACTCACCGTCACATGAGTTAGTACTAAAACGATTGGGATTAGAATTAATGTTTCTAATACTATGAGAGAAATTAAGGATGAGAAGCAAACCAGTTTCCTTGTTCAGTTGTTTGGTTAAGCACACTGAAATAATGCTAATTTCATCTGTAGCACTATTTTAAGTTCTCACTAATTATGTGTTTACTGACGTTTTTTTTTTTTTTTTTTCCTTTTTAACATATGAATGGAGATATTCGAAATTCTACAATTTATTAATGAAGTCAAATATATGTTAATTTACTATTAATCTATACCTGCAAATTAAATGTATCTTAAGAATAAAATTTTTCTCGTTTCTAGTTTGTACGAGGTTAGAAAACACTTGAATCAAGAGTTAGGTTATTATATATTTTTTATATATTCTTACTAATTTATTCCTTCCTTAATGCATCACAAATCTATAATACTATAACAATATGTACTTGATTGCTATAAATTCCGCAGTAAAATGTGCTTATCCATTGTCCGTATAATACAGTACTCGAAAGCTTTTCTAACAAATAAATGAAATAAACTTTTAGTAGAAATAATGGAGTAATTATACCTACTTGCTTTGATTATTTCTAAATTTATCCTTTGATTATCTCTGTCTTTTCTACTTCTTTACCATCTAATCACAAAACGTGTAAGGGATGAAATTGAAATAAAATTTTCAAATCAAAAGGATATAGTTATAGTTTCTACAAATATAAGAATAAATTGATAAATATTTAAAAAATAAAAAAGTTTAATTATGTAATTATATCATACTTAGGGTGCGTTTGATATTCGGGTTGAGTTTAAAATAAAATGAAATTTTTAGATTGAAATTGGTTGACTTTTCAAATATTAGTTATAATTTTTGTTGATTTTTTTTTCAAAAAAAGACAAAAATTAGCCATAAAGTACAATTGAGTTCAAACTCGATGTGAACTCTAAATGTAAGCTTAATAATATGATATCGTCGTGCTTTTTAAAAAAAAAAAAAAAAAAGTAAGAGAGAGATCAACTAGCATTAAAGAAGCCTGACGCATCCCAATAAAATTGCACTATAAAGAGAAAGTCTAGCTCAAATTTTATATAAATAAAAAGAAAATCTACCAATTATTAGTACAAATTAGCTTGAAGCCAATAATCCGAAACCATGAAAGAAACTAAACACCGAAAGTCTAAAAAAAGAGAACCACGCCATAAGGGCCTACTTCTTGTGAGAGGAGGCTTCAATATAAACTTTGAGAGGAAAAAATTCGAAAGTTAAAAATCCACCCATGTAAACAAAAGAGTGCTTGGTCTAAGCAAAACCAGCATATTATCAAATATGAAAACAACTTTGAGCTGAAGAATCATGATCTATCTAGAGCAGTGAACCACCTAGAAAGTTGATGATCATGAAGCGCAAGAGAAGCTAATTTATTAGTTGCCTGATTACCTTATCTAAAAATGTGAGAAACACAAACTGTCATATTTTTGTTTTAAAAGAGTATCCGCCAAGTTATTGAATATAGGGGTGACAATTTGTGTTGCGGGTCGTATTTAAGTCGTGACAATTTAATTTTTTTCCCAACCCGAATCCAATCCGTGACACGAATTTGTCTTAAAACCATGACACGAACACGACATAAACCCGAAACGGTTGACACGACATAAACCAAAATTGACCCGTGACACGTTATTTACCCGAGAATTGAAATTGACACGAAATTGATAAAATAACATCACAATTTAATCAAAATAATCTAATTACATCCATGATTGGTTGTCTTTTTGCTCCTCTTCAAAATAATCTAACAAAACTATTGGATGTACGAGAATCGCCTTACATCTAGCTTTACTCGTAATGCCCAAGTCCTTAACCAATCAGGTGGAGAGGAGGAAGCCCGAAAACTGGAATAATCCTAACCCTATTAAGAGAAGGAAAAATTATTTAGTAGATCGGGTATACCACATCATCGTGCTTACGTAGTACACCCGTTCAATTAAAATTTGACATTTAGATACTTTATCCATGTCATTTTTTTAGTTTCTCTTTCCTAATAAGTATTACTTCAATTATTAAATCAAAATCACCATAAAAATCTCATTTAAATCCTTTATAGTAATCTTTCCTTAAAAAAAATATATTTTATAATAATCAATTGACTTCAAATAAATTTCATATCTTATTTTCAAAAATTATTTTTATATATTTAAATTTCTTTAAGATTGAAACAACTTTGCTAATTAAAAAGTAAAAAACTTGTGATGTTTGTTTTCCTCTTAGTTGTTTTCATTCATATTGTATATGAAACTTTTTCCTTTTAGTTGTTTTCGTTTATGTACGTATGAAACCACCTTGAACTACTAGCTGTTTTCAAACGAAAACTTTAGTGCTTGAAATGAGAGCATTTCCTCATACAAATAAACTAAAAATCAAGAAATAAAAAAAATAAAAAAAAATAAAAAAAAAAACCCTTCATTGATGAAAACACGAGAAGATCCTAACCAACTTGCTTATTATTATTATTTTTTTTAAGTATGAAAACAACTAATCAAAACTTCTATCTAAAATAAAAGGAAAAAAAAAAAAAAAAACTTCAATAGATTTTAAAAGCATGCTCTTTTCAATTTCCATGTGGATAGGAGATGACATTAATAAAAATATCAAAATGTCGAATTTTAATTAGACGAGTGTATTATATAAATACGATAACGTGGTACATCTGATTTATTGAATAATTTTCCTTAAAAAAAAAAAAAACAAACAAATTTCCTTTTTAATAAAGACAAGGGCTTGGGAGATACTGACGTGGCATAACAGCCTGTCATTATTTATTAGTACTATGTAAATATTACTATTCTTATTTTTTAATTACAAAGAAAGATTAGCTAAATAGGCTAACCAAAAATTAACAACAAGCCCTTATTACCAAACCACTCGTGCGGGTGGCCAACATGCCAATGATTGCCCCCATAAGCGTGCTATGGTCATCTGCCACGTGGCTCGACCACACGTGTGAATGAAAAGACGTCTGCAGTGTACAATTTGTTGGAATTTATTGCTCATCACCCAATGTACTTTACAGCCCGACTTGATTGGACCGGAATTTGCAGGAAACAAATCTGAAAAAAAGAAAAAAAAAAAAAAAAAAAAAGTCTTCTTGAAGGAATTTTTGAATAAAACTGGTGGAAATCTCTTTTTATATATTTTATTGATATAATTTATTTTTAAATAATTTAAGAGTTTGTTTGGTGTTCGAATTGACTTTGAGATGAGATAAGAGGGTATTTGGGTGATGAGTTTAAACTCATCACAATCAACTCAATTTTTATCTTTTTTCTCAAAAGTTTTTTGTCTTTTCTGAAAAAATCAACTAAAATCACTATTTAAACTTATAAATTTCAACTCAAACTTATTCACCAAACACCCCCTAAAATTTTTAAGTTGAGATTGATAGATTTTTTAAAAATTAGCTATAATTTTTGTTGACTTTTTCAGAAGAAAACAAAAAATCAGCCAAAAGTACAGTTAAGTTTAAACTCAACTATATCACCAAACGTGAGCTAAGATCTAATCAAACAGTTAAAATATTATTTATGTATGATAATTATAATATACTTCACCTCATACTACTATAGACTTAAAAAATTAAAAAATAATATATAAAAAATAAATTAAAAAAAAAAAAACTAAAACACCATCCAACGGCAACCTAGTCCCCCCGATGCCAGCAACCCCCCCTACACTGACGACTCCCCCCCTGACACTGACGAAGCCCCGCTACCCCCCCACACCAGATCTGCCCCCCATGACGCCGACAACCCAGTCCCCTAACCCCAATGACCTAGTCCCCCCCCCCCCCACCAAACGCTGATGAAGCCCTGCCCCCCTCCCCCCTTGGCATCGAGCCTCCCCCCAGATCCGATCCCTCTGCAACTCACCTCCCCCGGCGTCGACCTTCCCCTGGCTAGCCGCCCCTAAGATCTGGTCCCTTTGCTACTCGGCCCCCCGCCGAGCGACCTTCTTTGATCCTTCTGCAACTCAGGCCCCGACCAGCGACCTTGGCACCCCCTCCTCACTCGACGACGAGCCCCTCCTCCAGAGGCTCGAGACCCAATTCCCCCCCCCCCCCCCTCCTCCTAGGACGACAAGCCCTCCCTCCATCTTTCCCGAGCTCAGGGACGGAAACCTCCCCTCCCCCCTTCCCCCCAACCTTCCACCGGTGAAGGTGGATTTTTTTTTTTATTCTTTTTATAAATATTATTTTTTAATTTCTTAGTCAAATACTGTAAGGTAAAATGTATAATAATTATCGTATACAAGTAATATCTCAGATGTATGATTACATCTGAATGTTTAAAAATAAGCTTTATCGATAGAATATATATAAAAAAGCTCTATCACATATTCTTTTCATATTTTTACAATGATTTTACCACTTTAAATGTGAACAACTACAACATCAGCTTCATGAAATAATTGAAAAAAAAAAAAATATATATATATATATATAAAAACAATTTTTTATCACTATTTATGATACAATCATAACACTCCTTTATTTATTGTCAAAATCAATAATTTTATATGTGGTGCTAACAAGAACAAATAGTAATTTATCCAAAAAAAAAACAAGAATAAATAGTAGTTCTTTGAAAAAAAAAAAAAAAAAAAAAAAAAAAGGGAACAAATTTTGATGGCTTGTGCTTTGGCCTAAAAGCATATATATTATCATCGGAGGTTGGTAGAAGTAGATTTCTATACAAAAAGAATTAAAGAAATAAAAATTAAAGAGAGAATCTATGGGTAGGAACTACAATGTGGGAGAGGGGGGGTGTACTAGTGACCTTATGCGAAGAGTTCATTGGCTCGTCAACTGCTTGGCTTCATTAATTAATTTGCTAGTTTTTTTTTTTTTTTTTCTTTCCAAAAAAAAAGGAGGAGAAAATTTCAAAAAGAAAAAAGAAAAAAAGAAGGAAAAGGAGAAAAGAAAAATGGATAGGCTTCGACACAAAAGCCAGACTTGCTTACCGACACACATGCTATTCACAGCTTGTACGTATAACAACTTCGTGACGGACAGATATAGACATGTAGTATACATAATAAATACACACACACACACATACATATTATTTGATTTAGATAGATAGATACTAATGTGGTAAGTTATTAGTAGTACAAAAGAGATAGACTAATCTCAATGCACTCAAACAATTAAACATTGGTGATTGTAGTATGATGATGATTGTTTCGTGACTTTTTTTCTTCGTCAGTTATTTAATTTTTTACATTCGTATCTATTTATCTGAAATGTGAAATTATATAATTGACATGTATAAATCTCTCAAGTTCATTGACGAAAGTGTGTATCAATAACCTTCTATTTCACCTATGATCGTAATAGTCTAAAAATAATATTAAAAGGAGACGTGAGTACTGTTGGATTGTAAAAATTTGTCCCAAACCTCTAAAATTATTAGGTTGTTGTTGTATTTATATGTGAATTGAGAATCATCTCCCCTTGAGCTAGCTTTGGGATTGAGTCCTACCAAACTCACTTAACATGGTATTGGAGCCAAATGATGGGTTTAGACCCACATCACAAAATTACTGAATTGTTGTGCTAAATCCTTTTCCTTGAATTAGTTTCAATTTGGATATAAATTATTATGCAAATCCATTTAACAAAAACACCAATGATTTTTTTTATTTATTAGAAAAAGAAAGCACTTATATTGTTGCAGAATTTTGTAGATATTGTGAGAATTAAAATTATCCTTTTTAACTCGAAATTACTTTATATCCATTTTTGCAGCTTAACAAGTTAAGCTTCCATTTATGTTTGTATTGATCAAACATTTTCTTTCATTTTTTTATTTTATTTAAATATTGTATTGTTATTTTCTATTATAGATTCTGATAGGGGCTTGTTGAACTACCATTGACACGTCTTGAAGATGATATCATTAATTATTTTCATCATATTTACCTCCCCCATATTATGTATACATGATACACGCAATCACACTCTAAATCATTAAACACTACAATTAAATTATTAATATGAGTACATCTTACGTGATTTCATACAAAACTCACGTGGTCAAATTGAAAAATCATAATTTGAATCGTACGTAAACACTCTATTTCAGCATGAATTTAACCTTGTTTAAGATAATAAAAAATATTATTATTACTGTTTTTTTTATAAGAATATTATAATTACTATTAGTATTATAGCCAATGAGCTGGTAGGTGTTGCATAGGATACTCTTAGAAAATATTATTTTCATGATTGGATATGTTAGCAACCATTTATAAACAATTTCAGGCATACATAAATATACATGATAGAACATCATTTTTTTTATAAAGATTATATAACATTTATATATATGTACTTAAAATACTTGTGTAATACATGCAGTTGTTTGATTTGATATATGTTTGTTTAATATTAAAGTTTCCAGACATGCATTAATTCCAAGAAACACACTGACACCTTGACAACTCTATGTGTAATCTATTATTCAAATTTTCTTCTCTTTACGGATCTGAATCTTTTAACTATTGTCTTGACTCGCTAAGAGAAAATGAAAAAGAAGAGATTTTGACTGCAATATTGTTGGGAGCTAAATTTGGATGTATTATGTTGACTGAACAGTAAGATATTCCAAGTAGCAAGAAGAACCTTGCTTGCCACATTTCATTTTTTTTTTTTTTCTTTTTTTTTTTCTCCTAAAGTTTATTTGCTTTTCATTTTCGTCAACAGTAATGATGATTACTCTCTCTCTCTCTCTCTCTCTCTCTCTCTCTCTCTCATCTTTTTCTCAATATTTATAAAAGGCAGTTCATAAATTTTATAACAATATTTGTGTCCATGTATTATTCAGTTATTACTCTATTTAACATTTAAAACTCACACTATC
The DNA here is from genome assembly GCA_009761775.1 of Ficus carica. Taxonomy (NCBI): domain Eukaryota; kingdom Viridiplantae; phylum Streptophyta; class Magnoliopsida; order Rosales; family Moraceae; genus Ficus; species Ficus carica. Next base: position 26,131,001 of record CM019743.1, on the reverse strand, counting down.
AAGTGATCCATTTAGATTATAGATTTAAAAAATAAATTTAAAATAAATTCAAACTTTTGTGAAAAAAACATGATAAAAAATTTAAATTGATGCATTTGAACCTATAATTCAAACAAGACTAATGATACAAAATGCTAATCCATCAAACTTGTATTGGAATATAACTATTTATGTTAAGATATTTAATTTTTCTATTATTTACGGTTCAATACACAATTACTTAGAGAATTTTAATAGAGTGAGAAAAAAAAAACTCTATTACTATTGCTTTGTTTTTTGTTTTTTGTTTTTTGTTTTTTTGTTTTTGGTAAATATATTACTATTGCTTTGTTTGAACTATCAAATATGTTTCTTAAAAAAAAAAAATCAAATCTTTCTCCTCTTTTACATTTTTTAGTATTAAATAATTAGGTATTGATGTTCAGAAAAAGGGATAATCCTCACTAATATTATAAAGAGAACCTAATTAATCACAACCATAAGAAGATCCTAATTAAAATAACATCATAATAGAAATTCTTCTGTAACATTATACTAGAATTTTCCTCTACCCTTTGCTTTTATTAATTTTTCTGGTGGTTGAAACTCCTTTTTTTTTTTTGGTTGCCAGGATAGAATTTTTTTTTTTGGTGGTTGGAAGTTGAAAGAAGAGATTCTGGCTTGTTTTGTGCACCCGTACAATCTAATTTGTATCCCAATTTCTTTGTATTTTTTTGAAAAATAAACTAACTTTCACTATTCACACTTATTATTATAATTTTATAATTTAAACTTTTACATATATAGATTTAAATGAGATTTTTTAAAAAAATATATATAAAATTTCAAAACAAATAAAATAAATTTTATATTTATATTTTTTTATCCAAACACACTTTAAATTTTTAAATATTATAATTAATTTAAATAATTTAAACATCTGACTAAATATATAATTTAATTTAACTCAATTTTAATTCGTGTACAAAACGCATACGAAAATGAATGAAAATGAAATCAAAGGAAGGGTTGAAGGGGGCATTGATGATTGTGCGAACCAAGGTAACCTCAATGATTGCTCACGCGCGGCCGGGTTCGGTCGGCTTAAAAAACGTGGCCGCCTGATGCTCCAAGAATTCATTCTTAGCCACCGTCAGAGACCTGCAATGATTTGATATGAAATGAAATGATGGCACTTTGGGGGCACGACTTCCCATGTTTTCCCCAATCTTTGACCACACCTCTTCCCCAGCTATCCTCCTTTTTGTGCTGTGCAGTTCTCTCACTCACGCATGTATTTGTATTTTCTCTCTCCAAAACCCTCTCTCTCTCTCTCTCCAAATAATTATTAGCGTCTTCTCGTGGGCTTTTTTTTTTTTTTTGGTCAATGAAATGGAGAACCGAGTGCCATGTTGGTTGAGTTGAGGGTCCAATCCATGTTGTACTTGAACCACAAATACAAGGTTTAAGTGATAGATAAAAGGGTCTCTTATGGCGTGGCTTAATCATGCACTTCAAATATTTGCCTTATCCATTTACATAATATATAATTATATATGTATAAAATCTATTGAATGAGCCGTTTAAAGTGGACGTCTCTTGAATCTTATTAGATCACTACTGATGAGAAAGGGGTAGTGTCTAGAATTGAAAGTCTCTTTTGTCAAGCAAAAGACCAAAATTTTTAAAAGTGTCTCTTTCTTTTCATCTGCCTTTTTACCAAAGCGTCCAGTCTTATCCTACAAAGTATCTAAATTGTCGTCATAATACATCATTTATATATAATCTAATAAGACAGAGTGGGATCCTAAGATTCTCATAACTATCGTCTCCAGGCTACTTGGGAAACTTCTTATGAGGTACTATTTCTTATTTGGATTGTTCTTTTCCTATAAGTAAGAAAATAACATAACTCCTCCAAATGGCTAGTTCAAATGAGTTTATAAAGTGGAATTCCATTTCCAATACCAAACATCAAAAATGTAAAAGAGGGTTATGCAGTAAAAAATGAAATCTTGAAGCCAACCATTGGTGAAGAACCACTCGGTACGCCACATGGGTGGCTTTGTGCAACCAACCATCAATGTCTATAGCACAAGCCTTCAAAAGTTAGTGAAATCAAAGCCAAAAAAAAAAAAAAAAGGTCTTGAGTGAGGTCTGCATGCCTAATTGTACTAAAATATCATCTGTAGCCTTTCAAGTTAGCATCATCAAATGGATTTAATAATGTCTAAACTTTGGCTATAATTTTATTTATTTATTTTTAATTTCTAAGCATTAAAGAAAGGTAAATTGCAAATATATTCTACATACAACATTACTGATAATGCACGTTTCTTAACATTATACGTAGTCAAAATCACATTTAAAAAAAAAAACAATATCTAACAAAATCCTATCAATAGGGTATTATTATTATTATTATATTCAATTGTAGAATTCTTTGTAATACATACACACACACACAAACTTTATCACGAGCACAAACTTTATCACGAGCACGAGACAAAAGTGTAGCTTTGAAATTTAGAGTGGGGAAAACCATTAGGGCTCAACTTTTTTTTTTTTTTCCTACTTTCCGCTATGTTGCACAGAACACACGGTCCCCCGCCCCCGCCACCCCACACACACACACCCCCCCCCCCCCCCCCCCCCCCCAACACCAATTATTTGATGGTTTAGGAATGGATTCATGAATTAAGAAAGAATATTGAGTATGTGTTAGGGGTTAAGCCAACATTAGCATCCAACTGTATTATAAATAATTAATGCTTTGATTCAGCAATTAAAGCTATAATCAAACAAACAATAAAGAAGGAAACTAATTTAGCCTTAGTGCTAAAGTATCAATTTGGCCGAGAATTTCGGCCTTTTTCAATTGATCAATTCCTTGTCTTGTCAACTAAAATGAAGGAGAGGAGAGGAGAGTCTAATTATCTCATGACAACTAGACCCACATGTTTTTAATGCAGCAAATTAGAGAGGCTAAGTGCTCTTAAACAAGTATATAGTTTATGATAATAAACCCCATTATCACCTTGTAAAACCTGAAAAAAGAAAAGAGAGACAAGGTGGTCTCATAATGTCAAAAGAGCCAAGTATTGTATGAGTGTGTTTGTTGTGAAACATACAAAATGCCTTGCCCTTCTACACAAGGGTAAGATAACAAATTTGTAGATTTAGGACTAAGGGTATGTTTGGGGGGAATGAGAGAGAATAGAAAGAAGTGAGTGGTAGATCATCTATGTGAGAGAAATGAGAGAGGAGGGAGAGATCCTTTCTCTTTTGATGTTTGGCATGCAATCCCTCCAACAATCTCTCTAATTTAGAAGAGATCAAAATTGGGGTGTTTTAAAGGATTTGGAGTCCCTCCCCTGATTTATTTCTTTCACTTTTCTCTCCTACCAAACAATCATAAATGTTAAAATCCTTCCATTAATCCCTCTATCCCTCTCCTTCCTTCCACTTTTCTCTCCTACCAAACACATTCTAAAAGTGTTAAACAAGAAACAAACTTTAAAGGAATTATATCTTATGAAGTTTAATGCCTAACTTCAAGGATAAGAAACAAAATAATTATATTACTAGTAAGAATATGGAGCAAGTTGCAGCCTAAAAATATAATCCCACGAGCTCAATCTTATTATCATTCAACACCAATTTCCTGGATAAGATGTCTCAATCCTCAACTCTCTTTTAAGAAACAAAAGAAGTAATATAGTGCAAAATATGTGTTGATTGTGGATAACACGTTCTATAAAGTTGCTTTAACATGGCACTACCTTCACTTTTTTTGCACCAAAGCCTTTTCTATATATATGCCAGGAAACAACTATGAATCACATGATCGCTGACCACCATTAGCGCACGCACAAGGAACATATCACGTACAGCCTATATAAACTCCATTTTTAATACGTTAATACACTTAGATGAGAACTTTATTAGAAGGATGAAAAAATAATAAATCGAATAAACTTATAGGCACTACGTACATTATGGCTTTTGAAGAAATTAGCTAGAAAGTAAATTTTCTCAGATGGTAGCATCATGGATATAGATATATAGCCTTGCTATCTTTTTTTTCCCCCTGAGAAAAAAGGATTATAAGGGTAGAGGATGACGTACCCAGATAATTCCGAGGGAGGAGAGCCCCCTAGGTAATATATAGATCCCTCTCGAAGGGGATTGCCCATATATCCTGACCACCGCAACGGTGACGACTTGAACCCAAGATCTCTTGTCGAGCGAGCAAGCGCCTTACCACCCCGCCTTTTTAATTGGTGGTATACCCTTTCTATCTAGTGCTTGACAAAGAAACAGAGTTATGCAGCAATAATATAAGCATTATTCGTAAACATCTATTAATTATCAAATAGAAAGAAAAAAAAGAGTATCCGTGTAAGACTTTAAGGACATGGAGGGCCATATACTCATTATATTAGAGCAATCATGTCACTTGTAAGCCCACTTACAACCGTCAGTTTGTCATTCCAATTCTTGCTTTTTTTTCAGCCACGTTTGAGACGAAAAGAACAAAAATGGTCCCGTAGGGGACCATGACAAAAACAAAGCAAAGAATGAATTTACTTTGGGCCAAGCTTTCCAGTTTTCTATTTCATAAATCAAAAACCAATGTAGGATAAACTCGGAGTTTATTCAAGTGGTAGATGAGAAAAAAAGAAGGAAAAAAAAAAAAAACGAAAAGCTTGTTGAGAACTCTTCCCAAATAATGGCATAAGGACATATATGAGATCAACTTATCTAGGCAATCCTAATGCAAAGGAATAACCTAAAAAATGTTGTCATACTTGTAAATTAGATTCTGTATTCAAAATCAAAGAGAAGTAAAGCTCCAATATCCTATATTGCGAGTAAAATAATTTCTCCACAAGTCATTGGAATATATACAAATACATAAATAAGCAACATCACCACCCCGACAGTTATGGATTTTGTGTTTGATAGAATTTTGTTTCCAACTGTTTAAGAACCTTCAACGATTATGTGCTGAGCTTGATTGACATTAATGTCTGAACCAATAAAATTTTCATACAAGCAAAATTGATACAACCTCATGACAAAAATGCATCATGAAGAACATTTCAATATCTGCTTAGATATATGTAACAGCTAGAACTGAAATGCTGTTGGATCTTTATCTTGCTTACTATCCTATGTGTACTGAGCTTACAAGTTATAAACCGGGCATCAAAAACCTCAACAACTCAACCTATAAAATTTAGGCTTTAATTTCTCTATGCGAAGTTACAAGCTAACGAGGGGAAAAAATTCACAGCAACTGCCTCTTGGATCATAATTATGGTGTCATCATGTGAAGAAAGGGAGTACTTTGAAAACTCTCACTGTCTGTGTATGCGCCATGAACAAAGTATGAAAAAGAACGTTTAACCAAAGATCAGTACTGCAGGTTCCCATACCAACGAATAAGTTGAAAATGAATTGAAGATTTCATTAAGTCCTCTTAATCCCAAGCTATATGGCTGTAAATTCACTTCTCTGAATGATCACATGGACAACGGTAATCTCCCATCCCTCTTTTTGGCCAATGCCTGCCTAGATATTCTCAGACGTATGGGAAGAAAGACGCCAAAGCATACGATGACAAAAGAAAGCCGAAAATGCCTGAAGTACAGGGCCGTATAGGATGACACAACTAGCATGCTGAATACAAAGGCCCAAAAGATAGCCACGGCAACATCAGCCCTGAAACGTATCAACACAACATCTTACATTTGATATCTTGACTAAACGCCATTCGTACTTTCATGCACTTGAGGTGCAGATAACAGAGTATAAAATAAAAAAACTTAAAAAAAAATAAAAAATAATAAAAAAAGCCCCATTACAAACAAAACGATAACAATCGCAAATCAATATTGTATCAGACTACTCATGCGATCAACCAATACAAATAGTCAAAGCTTATATTTCTCAAATTCTAGCACGGAAAAGCCATATTTCCCCTCCAGTCAAATCAACAAAAGTACCAATACCACAAAAACGTAGAATGTGAAATAGGAATCCCCTACTATTGTTACTATATTGTATTTGTATATGTATATGATAGAAACGGTTGTAATAATGATCATGATTGGTACAATGCATGTATCGATGCTTAAGGATGGAAAATGCAAGGAAAAATTATGAACCTCCTATATTGGAGGGAAACTTGAATTTTATCAGAATCATCACAAAACCCACTAAGAACAAGCTAAAAGACATTCAAGTAGCCTCAGAGTCATTTAATCGAATCCAACGAGCTACATAATTAAATAAAGCTAACATTTTTCCAAGTCCGTGGGGGAAATTATAGCATAAAAATTACAAATTATGGAATTTGAGGGACTTAATCTGTAAATTACAAAATTCACTGCTAAATCTACTCAAAAACGATCCTGCAAAGGCTTTTGAATCCCTATATCCAAATTTGCAATTCTCGTCGTGATTCGATCTTGCCAAAAATTGAAGGAATCAAGTAATAAAACGCTCTAAATAGCACTGTCAACTGCTAAAAATGGTCAAAAGAAAAACCTAATAAACAAACTCCAAAAATAAATTTTTTTTTTAAAAAAAGTAAAATTATGAACTATTGTGAATCGAAATCAACAAGTTCAGACACCAAAATGCGAGTAAGAAATTCAATCTGAACAACAATTTCACGAAATTAAGGAAGGAAAAGAAGAAGAAAAAGAATAAAAAGAGAGTACCGAGAAGTGATGTTGGGTTTGGGAGAGAAGACGGTAAGAGCACGGTACTTGTGCTGGTATCGGATCTGGTATTCTCTGAGTTGCTCAACGAGCTTAGACCGAGTTATCATCTCTCGCCGGATCGGAGATCTGGTCTTTTCCGACCTCCGAACACGAAATTCGGCGGAAGAAATCGCTGATGGAGAGGAGAGATTTCTGGAAATTGAAATTCTTTTAATTAAATAAAAAAAAAAAAAAAACTTCTTCTTTCAGTACTCTCTTCTCCTCTTCTTGTTTATTTTTTTTTAATTTTAATTTGTTTTTATTTATTTGGCGGTGAATCTGATGCGGGAATACAGAAAACTAGTAGTACGCCTTTTCTGGATATGGATGTCAATGGGGATGGGCAACTGCCGTCGGATTCAGAAAGCTTGAAGGTTCGTTAATTACATAAATTGTTGGTATTTTTAACGTGTGATGAATTTGTTTTACAGATGGTAAACGACAGCATTAACAGATGATGAGTCGTTTTTCTTGTCGACACGACAAACCTCGAGAAGTTATGAGGCTTAGACGACAGGAATTATTGGAACGGAAAATTACTAGTGATTGGCATTTAATCAGAGCGACATGTAGTTTAAATAAAAGCAAATAAATATGTCGTTTTCTTTGTAAAACCACACGAAGTTTCTATGAGAATTGAGAGCAGGCCTCATAATTTAAACGACATGTCCCATTACCTTGTAAAAGACAGCGCAAGTGTATGAAGACATGTCGTTTTTATTACCCAAACTAGCTAACTTTAACCAGACGCTACATGTATTTATTGAATTTAAACGAGAGGGAAAAAAAAAAAAACGAAGACAATAAACGATGTCGTTTTTAAATCAAAGGACAAATTTTTAAAAATTAATGTTGTTTTAGTAATCAAACGACGGAAAACTAAACAACACTAGATGACTTTTCTTTTGCATTATAAACGAGAACAAACCAAGGATTGAAAAATCGAAATTTCCACCGATTTTTTCACAGAAATTTTGGATGCGATAGAGAAATAGGGGTGTCGTATTTTTTCCACAGAATATCCGTGAAATTTCCATGAAATTTTTCATAAATATCAATTTCCATGAAAAGTGTAGTAGTAAATGATAAAATATTATAGAAATTTTCAGAAATTTCCATGGAAATATCAACAAAATATCTATACAATATCAATCACAATATATTTTTTTTATTTTTTAAATAGTAAAATTCATGAATTTTTTTAATTCACGCACAATTTTTTTTTTTTACACATGATAGATTGTTGAGATTGAGAGACATGTGACATGTCCAAAATTATGTAAAATAAATACTCAAATATCATATATTGGTATCGATGTTCTTTACGGATTAGTTTGGGGTGTAAGTTTGAGTTAAGATATTTAAGTTTCAATAGTAATTTTTGTTGACTTTTTCAGAAAAGACAACTTTTTCAGGAAAAAGACAAAAATTGAGTTGATGGGTGTAAGTTTGAACTTACACCCCAAACGGACCCTACACAAATAAGATATTACAAATATTTTCAAACATTCTAAAAGTTTTTTTCACATTAATGTTTTCTTACCATGTATGAAACTATGAATGTAATCTACCTATATTACGTTATGTTTTAATGATCTTACTTAATTGGTGAACGACAACTTATCGTTTACTGTATTATGCTCAATTCTTATCATGTAAATTTGTCATATACTTAGTATTTAATTGAGAGTTTTATTTAATTTATTATTATTAATTATTTTAGAGTTTTATGAAGTTTTATATAAAATTTTAAGTATTTTAAAATAAATTTTCATATTTTACATTAATTTTCACCGATATTGATATTTTCGTAAAATTTAAATACCAATTTTTCCACAAATATTGATATTTTCATCTTGGAAAAAACCTTATCGCGATAGCCAATAAATAATGTCCTTGTCCATATACCAATACGTGAAACAGGCTTTTTGCAAATGAGTAAAACATACTTTAAACTGAACCGAAAATTACAAGCAAAAATTTCCTTAAAAAAAAATACAAGCAAAAAAGAAAAACCGACGCACGACAATGAAAAGTGGAACATGTTTTTTAAATCGTAAACGACAATAAACTAATTATATCATCTGTTGGGAGAAAAAATAAAAAACCCATCAAAGTTGTAAACTCTCCAGGTTAGTAACGACATGTCGCTTTGTTTGAAACGACAACATTTTACAACCACATAACAGCGCGCACACACACACACACACACACACACACACATATATATATATATATCGGAAAAACGACGTGAATTAAATATAGCAAGAATGAAAACTGTAATCAACTGAAGCAGTAGTTACAGCAGAATCCTAAGAAATTTCAAAAGAAAAATGGAGATGTTTTCCCATTAAAAGTGTCAGTTTACTCTTACAATAGTTACTGTCGAACATTCCCCCCCCCCAGTCGCAGTAATAACACACCAAACCCGTCTCTGTTGTCGGCCAACAAAAAAAAAAAAGGTTTTGGTTAATGGAACACCAAAATGGATTAATATTAATAATAATTAAGCTATTCTTTGTAGCAAAAGCCTGCACCCACACGGCTAAAAGCCTAAATATTAAATCTACATGTGTGTTCAGTCAATCAGTTGCAGTTGGAACTTTCAACTTTCAAGTTCCAACACAAAAAAAAGCAGAACCAAAATCTGGCTCTAAAGAAGCTTGTAGCCTTTGAGCATTTACAAAATATTAGCTAACCCATCTATCTTAGCAGCAATTTTTAGCTCCGCAAAAACGCTGATAAATAATAAGATGGGATACTTTAAGGCCGACGTAAAGACCTTCAAAAATAGGTTCCAAAAAACACCCGATATCCGAAAGCTTAATCTCCCCCAAAACAGGGTAATTAACTAACTATTGAGGGAGGAAAGCATGCCTCCAGTTGCGTTAGGTATGACAACCTCCCAACCAGGCCCTTTGAGGGGATATTCTTCACCGGCCCCGTTGGCCTTACCTTCTTCACTTGTCGGCTTCCGAATCAGGTCTGAGCGGTCTAGCACTCTCTCCAAGTCTTCGTCACTGATATCTGTCTGTACCATCTTGTCTTCTTCGGTTTCTTCATCTCGAAGAAGTGCCAATAGTTCCTCTTCCTGAAATTTTGAGACCACACAGCCAAGTCAGCAAAAATTAAGTTTAACAATCCTAGTTCACATAAGCCCAGAAAGCAACTTAAATTCCTAGCTTCAACAAATTCATTTAGTGGCACAAATTAAATAAAAACCAGATTCATTTGTAAGATGAAGATTCGTGAAGCTAAGCCCGAAAAATGGAGTGAGACATAGGCTGCAGTCATTTTACACACAACATGATTGAACAAGACATTTAAACTGCCAAGTCTCATTTTCATTTGCAGAAGTTTTTTAACCACAGTAGTGTTCTTTGGTGCCAGAGACACTTCTCATAAAAAATATGTACCCACATTGTAAAAGTGGTGTACTTGTTCACTTTTCCTTTTTACCTTTCAACAAGTAAAAAGATCAGTAAAGCAATTTGATCCGAATTATAAAAGTATTGCAACTTGACCAACAAAACAATTGCTTAAACTCTGAACTCTGAGAACTAGAGATGATGGGTGACAGAACAAGCAAAAAAAAAAAAAAAAATTGGTTTTGGCAGTCATTTAAAAAAAAAAAAAAGAAAAAAAAAAAGAACATGAAAAAACAGATCGAATACAAGTTCGAACATTCTTCGAAGCAAAATCCAGTTGTTATATTCAAGAAACCTAGCAAAGAACCAGCCCAATAACAACTATATAATTACTAAAGTCAATAAAACAAACCTCCAAAGTTTCTTTGGCATTGAGCTTTGCTTTTTCGAATTGAAATTGCCCTTTCCCGATAACTACATGCTCAAGTTTCAACTTACTAAAAGCTCTTTTCAACATGCGACCCTGTAAACAAAATTCACAAATTTCTTACCCTTCTGAAATCAATAGCAATAGATATTAGTCAAGTTAAGATCAAAACACTGTCAACATCACTGAGTTACCTCAATTGACTGAGCTGTTGCGAGTCTGTAAACATGAACAGGCTTGGTCTGACCAATCCTGTGACATCTATCCATGGCTTGTAAATCCATCTGTGGATTCTGTGAGACGCATGCAGGCATTAGTCTACCATTTCAGATATGCCAAAAGCAATTAGATTTCGTTTTAAAAATATTTGGTGGAACAAAGAGCAATTAAGTCTAGAGATCAAAAAAATACCCAATCACTGTCGTACAAGATACAAGTATCAGCTGCTGTAAGATTTATACCCAACCCACCAGCTCTAGTGCTTAGAAGGAAAATTCTATAATTGCTATTTACGTCGTTGAACTCCTGAATCTGTTAACAATGGAATATTGATCGATAAAACATTGCAATTCACCTTAAATATTTCAATGATCAACATAAAAGGGTAGTAACTTGAATACAGTATAGTATAAACCAGTAATTTGTTGGAAGCAAATAAATTTATACGCTGAATTATAACATCAGGATCAATTATTATTTATCACTTACTCCACTTATGGTGATTGACTTGCTAGCTTTCTGTTCTCATAAACTACTTATTACTTCTTTCAATTAATCAACAATAAATTGGAAGAAAACTGCATGGTTTGTTAGAAGGATGCTCATTGCTGAAATTGAAATTGACAGGTAAAATAACATTTAGTCAACATTATCTACTGATACAAAAACTGAGGTTCAAAAGGCCAACAAGGAGAAAAATCATTTGCTTTCCATGTGGATAAAAATGACACTACTCAGAGAGAGATGCAACACACCTGTCTTCTCCTTTCATCAAGTTTCACATTGCCATCAATTCTACAGACTTGAAACCCCTTTTCACTGAAATAGTAATCCATTATATCCAAAATCCTAGTCCACTGAGAAAAGATTAAAACCTGAATAAAAGCAGAAGACGATTAGGCTACTTGATTAACAAATAAAAACATACATATAATGATGGCAACTTACCTTATGCTTCCGAGCAAACAACTTTGATAACAATCGATCCAAAAGGCAAAATTTGCCACACTGTGCAACTATCTGCTCAATAGGCGGGTACATATCTGTCAAGAGTAAACGAAAACAGCTAAGTGAAACTTCAGAGTATTTGCACAATAAACAATAAATTGATGTAGAAAGAGATATACATGAGCCATCAAAAGCTGACTGCAAAAGGTCAGGATGGTAGCAGTTCTTCCGCAGTTGGATCATCAAATTGTTAAGCCTAACTTTACTAACATGTCCACAACCTACAGAGAATATACAAGTTTATCATCCATTTCAAAACTCAAAAGGAATATCACCAAATAGTAGTGCTTAAAGTAGAATATAATACCTTCCCATTCTTCGGTTAAATGATTTTCCAATGTCTTATTGACCAGATGATTCTGAAAATTCTTTTGATGCTCTGTCATGGTTGCATACAATATGATCTCTTTCTTTTGAGGAAGCATCAGCTCAACATCAGATTTCATTCTTCGAAGAATAAATGGACGCAATATTGCATGCAGTTTTGCTACCACCTGCAAGGAATAAAAAACCCCACCCCGTCCCAACCCTTAAGTACACAGAACAAATGCGTGACGGAAGAGAAGCCACAATGTTGTGAAGATAGGCATACTTGAGCCCTTCTCTTCTCTTCCAATTCTTCCTTCATTTCACCATTGCATTTTCCACACAGATCAAACCTGAAAATTTGGTTGTCGTTTAGCAAATAAATTTGGTCAATGCAGAAAGCATCAAACCACTATAATCTTAAGAGCAAACCCACTAAATCTTTACATCCTTGATTCAAATCTAACTTAACATTTTCGTTTCACATGGAAGCTTGCTTCTAGCAGCTCTCTCATTTACATAATTACTTGACAAGAGTTTCCTAGTTTACAAATGAAGCAAACCAAAAGAATTGATAAGTAAAGACTGCCAATATCAATATATCCAGGTAGGAAATTTACATTAAAGATATAGTAAACTCATCAATCACTTTTTCAGTTTGGAAAAATTACCAACATTGTTGAGCAGTGGACAACCAACAGTGAATTTTTCAAAATGTAAATGATTCCTTAAGCAGTTTGGAATATTCTTAACATTAGGGGTTTTTGCTCACTAAGAACAAGGAAAAGAACATCTTTGTCCTGCAAGATAAAATTATATTAAAGATTCATAATCTCCAGTTGGACAACCAACAGTGAAGTTCATAAAATCTCAATATGCATATGTTCAAGCAAAGCTGGAAAACTAAGAAACGTAGTACATTGTTATCTTTATAGAGATTGAAACGTCATAACATGGCATTTCGTGATATTTTGTAATATATCTGAAGCAAATTTGTATGGGCTTATTGTTTACTATCATGGTTACCAAGCAATAATATTCCAACCTTCCAGGATAACAAATGAGACTATCAGACTGACATAAACATACAACAGCTTTCATTAGAGAAAATATCAGATATTTCATTAGAGGAAATATCTGATAGCAAACTCTACTAACCATGATTCAAATTCTCGGAGGGAAGAGAAAATATCAGGCAAAATAAAGTGCAATAGTGACCACAGCTCTGCCAAATTATTCTGCAAAGGCGTCCCTGTCAATAGAAGCTTATTCTCCATGGGCACGAATTTCATTTGCTTGAATAACTTGCATTCTGAATTTTTTAACCTGTGCCCCTTCAATGAGAATATTTTGTCAGAAAAGAAGATGCAAAATTCTCATCTTTAAAAGCCCATGCCATAAGAAATGTTTACTTAAGGGAAAATATGGACCAAATAGTCAGATCACTTACCTCATCGACCACAACATATTTCCAATTATATTTCTTCAAAACTTTTCTTGCATCACCCATTGCAACTTCATAAGAAGTAATAACTATGGGGAATTGAGGGCCAATTTCTTTAGGCATGTGCTTCCTTCGGATCTCATCTCTTTGTTTCTTATCACCGTGGTAGATAACGGACTTCACTAAAGGAGTGAATCTATTTGTAAAAGAAATTAATAAAAGAACCGAAAAAAAAGAAGAAGAAGAAGAAGGAAGCCGGCCTATTAGAATATTAAAAAATAAAGATGATCCGGTATAGTTAGCCAACACAAAATTGAAATTTACCTTGCAATCTCGCTGACCCAGTTTGAAAGAGTCGAAAGAGGTGCTATTACTAAATAGGGCCCATCCAAACCCTTTCCTTTTAGATGAGCAAGGAAACCAATGGTTTGAATGGTCTTTCCGAGTCCCATTTGATCAGCAAGGATCCCATTGAGGCCATTTTGCCATAATGAGATCAACCACTTTATGCCTTTTAGCTGATAAGACTTCAATTTTCCACCAGTCAACAAAGGAACAAGCTCTCTTTGTTCTTTCTCAACTCTTTCTTCTTCAGTGAGGTCCATGTCTTCCACTTCCTCACTCTCTTTTGACCTTGTGAGCATAGCTTGAACTGCCCTCTTGGCCCTCCTCTAGAGAAACACCGCAAGTTGGATGGTTAAGAAAAAAAAGGCCCATTCAGAAATCTCAAATCTCCAAACAAATTCTCATCTAAAACACATATAGTCATATATTAAACCATTGCCAATTAAAAACATATTAATAAGTCAAGGTAACATACAAAGAGTAAAAAAATCTTACAGTATTACACTGTTTAGCAGCTTTCCTTTTCCCTCCACGACCTTTCTTTTTCTCAGTAGTTTCTGTCTCCTGCTCTGCTCCATCCTAAAAATACACTTTATGTTAAAACCTGAATATAGCTATTAGCGTAATGCCCAACTACAAAGACTCATGAAAGGGTGTGTGAAACAATACAAGCGCAATGTCATCCATTTTCTCCAGTAAAAACTCAGAGAACATCTGGGTTTTTGTTAAAAGCTCATCCAGCTTGGTGAACTGAGTGTCATTCAAGGGGGGCGACTCCTCTGGCTCTTTTTTCAGCTCTACTTCCTCTTCTTTTGCACGAGCTTCCAGCAACTTCTTTTCCTCCTCCACCATGGCTGTTGATACGAGTGAGGAATCTCCATTTTTCGCATCATCAAGTACCTCTTCCTCCAACTTCACCTCGACCTTCTCATTACATATATCCTACATTGCCAGAAAACCCACAAAAGCACTTCAACAAGCAGTCATAATAATTGAAGAAATCATCGTTTCTGAACATATAAAATATTAACCCTTCAACGAGACCCAAAACCAAAAAACAAAAACTTTATGCTTAAAGAAGACTAAAAGTGAACCTCGTCATTCAGCTCTACTTCCTCTTCTTTTGCCCGAGCTTCCAGAAACTTCTCTTCTTCCTTCACCATGGCTGTTGATATGAGCGAGGAATCTCCATTTTTCGCATCGTTAAGTACCTCCTCCTCCAACTTCACCTCGACCTTCTCATTACATATATCCTGCATTGTCACAAAACCCACTTAAGCACTTCAACAAGAAATCATAACAAATGAAGAAAATCATCATTTCTCAATAAATCAAATATAAACCCTTTTAAAAAAATAATAATAATGCCTAAAGAAGAGTAAAACCGAACCTCGTCTTCGAGCACCGAAGTCGGAGACTCTGCAGAGACGTCGTTCTTCGTCTCGTCGTCACACACCATTTCAAACCCTAAAGGAAAAAAGAAAATACATACTTTATTAAAATATCTCCGAACCGATTAAGAAAAAAAGAGAGAACGGGAGATCCTAAGCTCTAGTGTTTGGATTCTAAACGACAAAAGCCTGGAAACCTAAATAAAGTTCATTTTTCATATTCCTTTTCGATTTACTGCAAATACCTTTCATCGAACGAAAAGGAGCGAAAAATGGAACCTCAAAAAACACTGCAAACAGAAAAATCGAACAAACCCTAGCTATGGAGGAACAGAAAACCAAACGAGCCCCATAATCGAAACCATATCAGCTAAGAAATTTCCCACCATTGTAAATACTGGAAATGAGAACAAATTTATAGCGAAGAATCTCAAAAGAAAATCAAATAAAAATAAATTGAAACGGAGTTCAACAATACCAAACAAAGGAAAAAGGAAAAAGGAAAAAGGAAAATCAGAGAAATGAAAAGAAAATTTTTTGAGAAAAATGGACGTACCGAGAGAAGGTTTCTGTGACGGAGAATCGGAGGAAAATGGAAATGGAGGTTCTTTCAGAGACGAGAGGAGACCGGAAAAGATGGAACGACTGTAGGAAATGTTGGGGAAGTGGAGCAGGAGTGCTTTTTGAATGTAGCCCTTATTTTTTTATTTATTTTATTTTATTATTTATTTTCTCAGGTATTGGCCATAGGCAGTGTTTTTGGGCGGGAAAACTTAGTCGGAGATTGCCCCTGAAATGTCCAGTTAATCACTCTGATGCCCTTCTTGATGGGATTTGTAGGCCCGTTATAAATATAAGCTGGAGCTGGAGCTGGAGTTTTTAATGTGTGTTAGTACTGCAATTTTTTTTTTATCGAAATATAAATTGAAAATAAATTGTTATATTTGAATAATTTTAAAATTTGAAATGTATTAGAAAAAATAGACAAAATGAACTATGGGGGTGTTTGGTGTTTTAGGGTCTGCTTGGTGGAGTAGTTTGAGTTGGGATTTTTAAGTTTTAATAGTAAATTTTTTTGAATTTTCAGAAAAGACAAAAAACTTTTTGGGAAAAAGATAAAAAAAAGTTTGAGTTTGATGGAGTTGGATGGGTGAACCAAACAGGCCCTAAGTTTGAGTTAAGATTTTTAAGTTTCAATAGTAATTTTTGTTGACTTATCAGAAAAGACAAAAAAAAATTTCAGAAAAAGACAAAAAAAAGTACAGTTTCACTTAAGTGAAACGAAAGTGCCAAACAGGACCTATATTTCGTTTTCTTCGTTATTATGAGCGTTTAGAGACAATAATCATTTTATTTTGACTTAAAATAAAAAAGTTATGAACTTTTAAAAATTTAAATTTTATAAAAATAAAAAAAAAGATAAAAGAGATGTGAGATTTATAGGTAACTAATTGGAGTTAGAGTTTTTAGAAATCAATCTATGGGGGTGTTTGGTGTGTAAGTTTGAGTTAAGATTTGTAAGTTTAAATAGTAATTTTGGTTGATTTTTTCAGAAAAGACAAAAAACTTTTGGGGAAAAAGACAAAAATTGAGTTAAAATTCTTGGGTTTAAACTTTAACTCCAAACTAACCCTATAAAATATGATTTAGCTTGCGTTTGGTTCGCCGGTTGAAGATGAAATTTTTAAGTTAAAATAAGTTGACTTTTCAAAAACTAATTATAAATTTTATTGACTTTTCAGAAAAATATAAAATTGATATAAAAAAATATAGTTTAATTGAAATTAAACTTGAATGCCAAATAAAACCTTAGAATTGTTAGTCCAAATGGACTTGTAGCTTGCTTGATAAAATAGATCCCATCATGTATAATACAACACACATACTCTTATGAAGAGTAGCAAGTTTACTTTTGTCAAAAGAATGTTAAGGTGGGAAATATATGTTTGTAGAGATCAAAGTCTATGATCAATTCATTGTCTATGACTGATATGGATGTTATTTGATCTTTGATCCGAATCAAATTTGATCTAATGAGTCAGCAAAAAAAAAAAAAAAAAAGAATTGATAAAATAAATAAAGAAACGTAAATTTGTTGAGATTGTCTTAATATATATAAAAGCTATGTCTATGTGGTGTTTGGTTTCCTCTTCTTATGAAGAAATTGAGTTCAAGTCAGCATGAAGAAAGATGTAGAGAGAAAAGGTGTGGGCAATTTTGGATCTATTACCTATATATAGAAGAGCCAATAAGCTCCGCCATGTAGTCGTCCTATTAGTTTTTCTTTTTTATCTTTTACTTTGTTTTGTTTGTCTATTCAGGAACACGTACTTGTCAACTAATTGTAAAGAAAAGAATGAACTTTTGATGGCTTTGTAGCATGTTAAACACATTTCATGTGAATTTTTGGCGGCTTTGTTGCATGTTAAAGCAGATTTCATGGTTGCTAAGGGGTTTCCCCTTTTATTGGTGCCACTGCTCGTTTTCTTGATATGAGCAAGATCGCATGCTTGATAGTTGAAGATAAGTTATTTTTCTTCAATTAAAGTTGACGTTCCTTCTAAAGATTTGGAAAGCTTTTGTATCCGAGCTTGATTCCCTTGATTCTTAGAATCGAGAGCTTTCAGAGAAATTATTCCCCGAACATTCTACGGAGCAGTCGACTAAAATCATGGTGCGGTCATAGTTGACTCTAAGAGGCTATATACTCACATTCGGTCGCTTTGTCGTTGAAGCTCTCTTCCAGCTTGTGTGGCTTGTTCCTGACTCATCAGTTGAGATTGACTCGAGATGACAAATGAATAATATAGATTGACTTCAACGTGACTTATAATATACAAGCAAATCAAATGAAATTCAAAATGGATTGCGAATTAGCGAACGTATTTTCTGACCACACGGTCTCATACATGGTTTAAGAAGAAGCTCCTAGATTCAAAACTTTATCGTGTTTTCGTTTCTTTTAATAATAAAGAGCCATAGTGTATGTATCTGTTTTCTGGTCACATGGTCTCTCAAATTTGTAATTTTCAATTTGTTTTTTGCTACTGTAAGATAGTACTACTACAGCTATATAACTAAAAGAAAACATCATGTAAAGAAACATTGAAAATCTTATTGTATTATGGCAAACGGGTTCTGTTACAACGTTTCTTGGATCAATGGGAGGTGCATGGTTTCATAAAAGAAAAGTAACAGACTTATGAGTTCGATCGATGCAAAAGAAAATCATGGAGCCCCGGCCGGCGGAGACGTTTTCAGGAGATGTTCCCGGCCGGTACAAATACAACTTGAATGGAATTTAATGCACAAGGACATTACCAATATAAAAGGTGAGAGGACTTCCACTGAAATATAACTACATGACTCAAGACTGGTGACAGAAA
The DNA here is from genome assembly GCA_009761775.1 of Ficus carica. Classification (NCBI taxonomy): domain Eukaryota; kingdom Viridiplantae; phylum Streptophyta; class Magnoliopsida; order Rosales; family Moraceae; genus Ficus; species Ficus carica. The sequence goes on along the minus strand of CM019743.1, from coordinate 26,112,355 downwards.
TTCTCAAACCCCATATATTCTTGGTTCTCCATCTTCTCAACCATATTAGCAATGCCAACCCCACCTGAAACATGGGCAACAACGCGCTTAAGCGATGCAAATAAAACGAGCTTCATAACTGACACGAAGTCACGTGACAAAAATTAAAGTAATCGGGTCTCACTCTGTTAATATATATAGTGATTACATCACTAACGGTGATAAATAGTATATTTATGTGAGAATCATAAATTTTTTGTCTAGAGTTGTCAATGTACCTAAGCTGATTGCGCTGATGAAAATTGTCAAAGCTAGTATGAAGACAATTATAGACGTCCTTCCGAGGATTGCGATGATCTTTCTCACTACATGCTGGCCGGTGAAAGCAGCAATAGTTGCAACTAAGACAAAATAAGATGCTGCAGCAAAAGAGTGAACTGAGATTGTTACTATCAGGTTTAGTTGCAAATACTTCTCTATTGAACAGCTAAATCAAGCAATCAATGATGATTTAATATTTATTTTTAGTTAAAAAAAAAAATCAAAATACAGATTACCATATGGAACGGGGAAACGTCTGAGAAGATAATATTGTACAACGGACATCGAGGACGAGAAAACCATTGCAAAGGTTGAGGTTGCACTTGCCACCTGCACAACAATTCAAAGTCATATAAAGTACAATGTCGCTACGTGGTGTGAATCGGGCAGACACGGTCTTCCTTTCTTTCGGTGAACAGATTTATGGTACTGAGAGATCAAAATTTTATTTCCTAACCAAGGTTTTATAAGTGACAAAACTTTGTTGTTGCCATTCGAAATAAATAAGCATGAAGATGGATGAGTGATAAAGCTAACAAACCTGTGGTGGAATTCCAAGTTCAAGGAAAAGGGGTCCCAAGATGAAACCGCCTCCGAGACCAAGCAATCCACCGACCATACCTGCTACTATTCCGCAAGAGCAGTAAAGAAAAATCTGATGCAACTTCCAGTTTGTGATTTCCTTTCCCTTCGACGCGATCACCCTGGTGCCTTTGTATAAGCATATGGCTTCAAAAAGTGTAACTGATACGGCAATTGGAACCTACAAAGCGATATAAATCGTTATGCTAGACATAACACGATACATTCTTTAAAGCATAAACAATTTTCAATTCAGAGCTTTATCTTGATTGTGATTACTACTGAATGACCTATAATATACGATTAGACCTACTTTTGACACAAAATACTCATGATTTTCAATTGACTGTGGGGTTGAATAACTTACATATTGGTAAAGAAAGGTCTTGGCAATCCCGGAAACTTATATATACTCATTTATATATATATATATATACACACATATATTATGCCTAGATTATGATTTTGTTGTATAAATCTTACCTGCAAGGAGTTGAGGACCCAGAACTTGATAGAGCAAGTTTCAGTATAGGTCTGCATATGAGTACATATCGACAGAATCAGTAAAAAAGAATATGACTTTATAATAAATTTCAACATCCTTGGAGCACCATCGGTACTAAACACCACCATTTATAGAATGTGGATCCTATCTGCAAGTCCTAAATTGTAGGACCCACCTTCTATTAGTGAGTGTGCTTAATACGACTGGTACCTATAGCATTGTTCGTGAAAAAAAAAGGTGGCATATGAACGAAAGCGAGAGAGGCAAAGGACCTAGGGTATTGCAATAGACAGGACTACTTACATTACATTCCCTCTCATGGTTCATTTCTCATGTAAGCAGGTGAATTCTAGGATTAAAACTTTTTTCTTTTTTTTACTTATGTATGAAGCTAAAGAGAGAAATAACTTTACCTTAACAATCTGAACAACAAGGAAAGCCACCCAGACATACATCAGCATTGATAGCTCTTTCCAGTGTATGTTTTGCAGTATAGGAACCTGGGTAGAGGTAATGGTAAATTCAATTTAATAGCAAAAGGCAACCCAGAAAAAGAAAAAAGAAAAAAAAAAAAAAAGAAGTATAAATATTTTTAATTTCATTATAGAGAAGATGTGTTTTGGGACCCACCTTCTCATCATGTGAAGCAGCTGGACCACTTGGTAATGGTTTGTAGTCTGCTCCAGATCCCACTGTACTTCAGGAGTTTAGTATCAACATTCTTCTTGATTTTGAAAACAATATAGTTGCTTGGCTAATTTCTCATTTTGTATGTTCTTAATTTTAATTTTAAAACACGTTTTTAGGCAGTCGAAAGAACATTTCACGTCTCAAAAATGTCTCATATACCAGGAAGAAATTTTCAGAACAGTATGATAATGTTCCGCATATGTTACATTCACTCACCGCCTGGTTTGGACTCGGAGTCTTCTTCCTGCTGCTTCTGTGCGTCCTGAAACTCGAGCAAAATCTGAATCGCCTCATTAAAAAGTTTGACAATTTGCAAGGAATTAGAATGTGAAAAATAGTACCTTCTTCATCATTGTCTCTTTTTTCCATGTATCTATGCCTTTTAGTAAAGCTTTTGCAGATGTACCTGCCACCAATAGTTTCCGATCTACATTAGCATCAATATTGTTCAATGAAAACTACCTATCAGATTTTATAAGAATAAGTTGTGCTTTTTGTTGGAAATGGTTACTTAGAAACAATGAGAACTCTTTGGTAGGTATGAAAAAATACCCGACTAGTGTTCTAAATCTAAATCAGGTTCTATCAGTTTTGTATATATATATATATATTTTAATTTTGGTGCAATTAGTTAAAATCTAACATTCAAAAATATGCACTATTGGCAGGATATCTCTACCCTCCTAAATCCAAATCAACATATCCTCGTATATGATTCGTATTAGTTGAAACAGAGGTAAATAATTTGAAATTAAGTTCAAAATAGTGACATTTAGATATGGCGGTATTACCTAAGAAGAGAATGATAAGCAGAACCGTGACCATCCAATCGGCAAACATGACGTTGAAAGCAACTCCAATGCTGATTCCCAGCATGAGCATCGGCTGAAAGAGCAAGGCCAGATCATAATCTATAAGGGCATGTCCAGTGTCGGATGCCTAAGTCTCAGGTTGTAGTACACAGTTGACCCTGCAGCACCCATGATCATGCCTGCAAATACATGTATACACATATATTTATATAAATATATATCAAGGAAAATTTCAAGATATTCTGTTTGGTAATAACATGTTGAATGCTCTACTCACACTTGAAATGGCGGTAGAAGACTTGGGGTCGAAACCAACGATCAAAGTAAGCATTGGGACAAAAATGCCACCACCTCCAACACCTCCTACACTTCCCAAAGCCGCACCGAAGAATCCGACTATCGATCCCACCACAATTTTCCAACCAAACTCCATTTCCTGCTCAACCAAACATAAATCATGATATAGTAAAAGGAAGAGACCAGAAAATTGAGATACAGCCTTTGGTTTTAGCAAGCATTTGTTTTGTTTGTGGCGATGAAAACGTGAAACAATTATCAAACAGATCAAAAGGGAAAAGAAATGCTAAATTGAATTATAATAATATATAGATATATATATATATATATATATATACTCACAGGCCAAACATGTTGGTAAGAGGACTTCCCACTCTGCCACAGAAAATGAGCTACTCTCATGAAAAAACCTTGTTGCTTCTCTTCCTGATGAACAAAATTTTCTGGTTTTTTATCTTTCAAAACCCTCTCTCCAGAGACAACATCACTGATCACCAGCAAGCCAAAAACCATCCATACTAGTAGTACTGCTGCTGCAGATACTGAAACCGCCTTCCGTTTCGCCTCGGTTCTAGCCATTACAGGCAGTATACAATGTAGAAAATAATGCACACTTGACTCTGATCTGAATGTTCGGAATGAGGGAGGTTTACGAGACTTTATTAGAAAACCACTTTCTTTGTACACTCTTCTCCTGTTGATACTTGTTCCTCTTGATCTTTTTCTTGTGTATCTTCTAATGAAGAAGTTCCTTCTTCTTTTTCTTTTTCTTTCTTTCTTTTTTTTTTTTTTTTTTTTTAATAAAAGGTATTGAAGGAGTTTTAATAATTTTCTATTTTACAACTCAAATAAGAACTATAAGAGATTTGGAGTAGTTACCCATCCAGAAATGAAGGGTGTGACTCTTTAGTACCTGACTTCTGGAGACCTTTATATATTTATAATCTCTCTCTCTTTCTCTTACTTTACAATTCCCTGTATAATTTTGAGGTCTAGTAATTTTAATTCCATGAAAATAAAAAAATTTAAAAAATAAACCGGGCCCCAGATATCTAGTTTAGCTTTTGAGCTGGCAAAATTTGAAACAAAGTTCTAGTACGGCTATATACTATATAACGTTTTAAGAATTCTTTGCCTCTGATTTAAAAGTTAGTTGAAGATTAAATTTTTAAATTAGAATTGATTAATTTTTTGAAAATTAGTTATAAATTTTATTAATTTTTTTAAAAAAGATAAAAATTAAAAAAAAAGTATAATTTAGTTGGAGTTAAATTTAAATACCAATCAGAGGCTTCATAAAATAATCAAAGGCTTCATAAAATAATCAAACTTTGGTTACACATGCTGATTTTTTTTAATTAAGAAGCGTTTGTGTCAGAAAGCTTTTTTAGTGGGAGCACTATGAAAAATATATTTTGTACTATCAAAAAGGATTACAGTTAATTTTTTTTTTTTAAATGAGGGATAATAAAATATTTCAAATTTTGTAATTGGGCTACAACCTAATTTCTTGTAAGAATGATGATAGAACTCTGAAAGTAAAATTTTAAATTGGAGAGAGGGCATGTTACATTAAAATAAATTATTGTAAAATTAGATTACTGTGCAAATAGTAAGTCTGATCGAATAAATCAAACAACTTAAAGCATTTATTTGCCCTTGGTGCATGCAAATACTTATAATCATAATAATAAGAGTAATTATTGTTATAATTATAATTATTATTATTTTAAGAGTTACTTTTTTTTTTTTGGGTAAAGTTAAGGATTACTGTTTTGTGGCATTACCTAAACTTGGCTATTCTTTACGAGTTATTCAAGAGCATTTCAGCAAAAAATGCAAATAAAACATAAAAATGAGGAGTTTAGATTTAGCTCCTTGTTTGGAGCCATTTGTATGTAAATACGCAATTGATTTCATGAAAGTGAAAGATAGCTCCTTTTTTGCTTGTAATTTTTTGAACTGTTCTTAAGGTTACCGTATAATATACACACACTTCTCCAATAAACTTACAGAGTTATTAGCACCCTATACCACTAAACTTTTTACAATTTAGCACTTTCGTCCTTAAAATTGTTTTCCTTGAAAATTTTATCTTTGAATTTATAAAACAATGGCAATCAACCCTATAGTTGACAGGGAATTTTTATCGTTTATGCCCCCTAAGCTTCTTGTAATCTTACACTTTCGTCCCTTAATTTTTATTTGACAATAGTTCCTTAAAAAAATCAGAGAACAAAGTGCCAAATTGCAAAAAATTAACGGGCCATAAGTGTTAAATTTCGTTATGGTATATTAAATCCAAATATTAAGAAGATCATTTACTATTAATATTTTTGAGAAAATAGTGTTACATGGAATAAATTATTCACTTGATGCTTTAAAAAAGTACCAAAAATTTCGTGGTTAAAAATTAAAATTACAAAAGAGGGAATGGAACAGCATACGAACATAAAAGTTTCTTTGTCTTCACAGGAGACGTGATGTTATTACTGCTCAAGTGAAATTTCCTGGAAGCTGGGAAGTTTTACTAATAACTGCCATGATAGGTATCTATTTGGTGGTTCCTCTTTTTGATCCATCTGCCAAGTTTTTTTTTTTTTTTTTTTTTTTTATTTTTAATTTGCCACTTTTTCGTGGAAGTTGTGAATTCTGTTATAAAACTATTTTCAGTTATGTCTTTGTGTGATGAGTATTTTTAAACCATAATTTGAAAACTCAAAATATTATACAAAAAAAAAAAAAAAAAAAAACTCAAAATATAGGAGAAACAATTCAGGTTTCAGATATAAGCTCTCTAGAGCCCTTCCATATTAGATTACAAGTACTTGATAAGCCATTTTATCAATGGGTCCACTTAAGATACATATTATCTTGATATCTTGTATTACAAATACTTCGTATAAGAATTAAATATGGCGATGCATACATAACGTATAAAGGATTAGATATTATGAGAAGACTAATTAAATTATATTGTTCAATGAACTTATATACGTTGTGTTATTTAAATTGCGTGTAATCTCCCTAATTGCTATCCTTTGAAAAAAAAAAAAAGGAGGGGGACCAAATTTGAAGCTTGTTTCTAAAACTAGAACATAACAACAAAGAAAAAACGCAAGTAAACGGGATACTTCGTAGGAAAGTTCGAAGAAGCAACATAAACTTGAGGAACAAGGACAGTACAAACCTGGGCATAGGAATCTCTAAGCAATACAAGTAAATCCCACAGTCCGTAGATAAAGTCGTACCGTTGTTTATGTTAATTAGAAAGCACAGATTATGGCAAAGCTACGAAGCTTCATAGCTACTAAAGGCTCTTGGCTGCTTCTTCTGCGGCTGTTTATTTGCTTGAATTTGCAAACAAAAGGACCAAAAATGAGCCTCTCCCATGTTCCCATGACTCATAATTATTGACTGTTTTCCTTTCATGGTATGCTGTGTTATTCCTGTCAAGTCGGCATAATTGTTTGTTAGACAGCCAGTTTTTTCTGAAATTTTAATTTTCGGTACCCTCCAACAATGACGTGAACAATAATACGAACGCCATGTATATGAGAGAGAATTCAAAGAAAGTGAAACTCTTAACTCACCTCTTTTTAGTTTTGTGATACTCTTTTATACTTTTGATCCTCTAAAGTAGAGGAAGGACAAAATCCTCAATGCCACTCCTCTATTTTATTTTATTTTTATTTTTTTATAAACTTTACTCCTCTAAATTTTCACCACGTCAACTTGGTAAGTTTTGCTAGAATGCAGAAGATTGGGCAAATTTACTTTGGTGCAGTATTTGGTTTGATTGTGATCATCAATATTGTGGTAATCTCAGTTTTAATGCCTTTTTCTGACAGTTCGTCAGTTAAAACTTTTATCATTAGACATCAAAGAGAATGGATCCTTATGCCTTTCTTTAAAAACTCTGATAAAGATTTATGTCTTTCTCTCTTAGATTGACGGTTTTTTCTTTTTTTTTCTTTTTTTTTTCATCAAAATCAAATGAAGAGGGAGGTAAAATTAAGGGCCCGTTTGGTGTATGAGTTTGAGTTAAAATTTGTAAATTTAAATAGTGATTTTGATTGACTTTTTCAGAAAAGACAAAAAACTTTTAAAAAAGATAAAAATTGAGTTGACGGTGATGAGTTTAAACTCATCATCCAAACACCCCCTAAAGAAGCTAGTTAGGGAGAGGAGACCACTCTGAAACTTGACCACGAATTCCAGTTTCTTGGGCTTATTTGGAGTTACCAAGACCCACAAGCAAGAATTTGAAGGGTTGTTGAAGAAAGAAATGCGTATATCAAGTAATGTTAAGGACACTAATTTTAATATTAATTATTTGAATATCAACTCATATATAATATTTTCATTTATCAATAAAATCAATTGATATAACAATAATCTATACACTTACAAAAAAAATTACAAAACACATATATCATATAAGATGGTACTTTAAGATTGAGATTAAAATTATTATCCCTAGCTCATTTTTTTAAAAAAAAAATAAATAAATGATCACATCATCATATTAAACCATTGGAATAAACCAATTGCTACTCGGCAGAAAGGAGAAAAACCACAAAGGAAAGAGTAATTAGTACTTGTGGTTATGCATTGCCAATCTTTTTCTAGATTCACAATATTATTGCATATACTTGCTACGAATTAAAAAATTAAAGCACGGAATAATAGTTTGAGAATACCAAGACAATAAGGTTCACTTTTTCTGCACTCTAATAAGAAAATATCCCAAATATGCCACAGCAAAGGATCTCAACAACAAAAGTCTTACCAAACTAATAAGCATGTACTCTCAGGCGGCTAAGTTGTAAAATAAAAAGGGGAAAAAAAAATCTTCAAACACGCAACAAATGATCAAGTGCAAAGAAAAGAAAGACCCATATGGAAAAGAACTGCCATAAAAACATGTCATTTTTAAGTTGATTTAAAGCATGCATATTGGAAATCCGGCTGGTGCTACTTCACTTCCACCCTTAGTACTCAGTACTCCCGAGAAAGGGACCTCTCGGAGCGTCGATACTCACGGTCCACATCTCGACGTTCATAGCTATAATCATCCTCCATTCGATTATAGCGGTCACGATCATGATCGGGATGCTGCTCATAACGGTCATGGTCACCCTGGACATCCAAATGCTCATACTGCCCATGATGATGCTCATAGTGGTCATAGTGCTCACCGTCACCATCACGGTCATGATCTGGGTGCCTATGCCCATGTTCCGGTTGTCATACCATCCCCGATCATCTTCTGGAGCCGAGTGATCAAAGTCTCGATCCCTTTCACCATGACGGTCTCTCTCATGCTTTGAATCAATACGATCATATTCAGACTCACCATCACGGGAATGACCACGGTCGTGATTAGGGTCCCCAACCTCAAAATCTCTGTCCCTATCACGAGGACGATCACGATCACGCTCCCGATCACGTTCTCTATCGCGATCACGCTCATTATCTCGGCCACGGTCTCGCCCTCTATCACGATCACGGCCTCGGTCACGTTCACGTCGGTCTCTTTCCCTTTCTCTATCCCTATCTCTGTTTCTATCACGATCCCTGTGGTGTCTATCCTCCCTATGATCACGATCCCTAGACTTTTCACGGGCACGTTCAGGGGATCGTTCACGCGACTTTTCTCTCTCTCTCTCTCTCGTCCTTTCACGGGATTTTTCTCTATCCCTGGAAAAATTTAATTTCGATATAAACATAAGATGCCATGACAAAACCAAGCTCAAAGAACCTGGCACTAAATCTGAAGCATAACAAAATGCTGCTAGAAGACTGCAGGATAGTTAACTGAAAATAAATAGAGATTCAAATATATAAGCTTACCGGTCTACATGCCGATCATCTCTTGCCCCTAGGCTCCTCAGACCGAGGTCGTCCTCCTGCTTGAGCTTGCTCCCTGTCCAATAACAAAAATTAAAAAAATAAAAAAAAATAAAAAAAGTACACTAAAGTGGGAAATTATCATGCTTCTAACTGGACCAAAAAATAGTTTCAAGCTTGCACCATAACATGACAAAAGGCAATACTTGATCTAACAGAGGGAATTAAAACAGATACACAAGGAAGCATTTAAATCGAAAACAGTTAAAATTAGTCATAAACCACAAAATAAATGACACATAAGAAACACAATGAAGCATATTGCCGTATCTCTTATGTAAAAGTTTTAAAGATAAAATTCTTCCTCATGAACCACAAGTTTTCTGGTCAGAAACCAGACTAATTACCTCCCAGAATATCTCTGATTTACTTCTCACCTCCAACTCTTGTGGTCCAAGACCACCACCCAGTCGGCGAGGTCGCCAGTTTGGGACAGTTCGACCACGTTCAACATCAACAAGCACTCTTCTACCTTCAATCTTCCTCCCATCAGCTTGTTTGTATGCAGCTGCATGACAAATACAACAGTGGTCAGAAACAACGCATGTCAAAGATCGGCTTGTGTATCAGACAGAAAACAATAAAATGTCACGACTAAGCAAACCTTTCATGTCCCTTGTATGCATGTACTCGATGAATTGCATAGCCTTTTGGTTTATTGTCTCTTTGTCAGCAACTAAACGAACTGGAGACACAGAAAAAGAAACAATGAATAAGCCAGTGAAGAGAGATTATACGGATCCTAAGTTAGAGTTGGTTAAGGAGAAAAACTCTATACCTAATCGCTATCTAACGTCTGCAAGTGAGCAAAAGTACACAAACTTAAAAAGTTAAATCCTAAATGGCACGGCAGACAGGCACTATGCCTAATTAGCCGTGCTCACCTTCAAATCATAGGCTTCCCATCGCAAGATGCATCACACCGGCTAGAGTTGCAGAAAAATTGGCTTTAATGTGGCCAATTTTACGGTTCTTGAACATATTAACCTCCCCTTACCAGGGAAAAATTTTTAACCAATTAAGAAAAGTTGCAAAGACTAAAGAAAAATACCAGGACACCTCGACCGATGATACTTATTTGAGAGCCTTTAAGGTAAAAACACAACTTTTAGCAACAACAAAATGCATGTATTAAAAAAAATTCAATAAGGAGAAAGCGTTACTAATACTCCCTAGATATTTACCCAGTGCAGGAAAAAGAATAGAAGTCCTGTTCTCTTTTTGTTGCTCGAAATAAAGACCAAAGGCTCAATGCATCACTGATCTTCTCAACTTAAAAGGGCTTGCTGTGCAGGCTGATCCCATCTTTGGAATTGTTATTGGTAGTAGAACATAGTTCCCCCCTACCAGGGATGTCTTAAATGTTAAACTTAAAAACACATACGACCTAAAAAGACCCATTCCAAGATCTCTAATGACGACTAGTGATAGAGAGCCAAGGATAAACGAACAAACCCGTAAGGCATTATGACCATATTGTCCGTGTGATACCTGAATATAAAAACCCGTGGCAAACACTCCACTAAGGGTAGACCTATATCAGGGCTACTTAAACTATCTTCCATCCAAAGTTACACAAATGCAAAATCCAACGTACACAGCTTGACCATCAAAATACTTACCATGCACTTTTTGCAGTCAAGTATTTTGCTCAAGATTGTAGCAATCAAGGTAGCCAAAAAGTAGATTTTAAAATAATTTTTGTGTATAGATGCTATAAAAAAAAAAGGCTTTGATGTTTCCTTGTGAAAAGAGAAAAGAAAGAACAAATTAGAACTTTTTTTTTTTTTTGGGTGGGAAATATATTTAGAACTTGAACCGTAACCTTCACTTAAAAATTGAGAAAAACTCAAGTAGGTTATCATTTATCTAGGATTTTCAAAAAACAAGGGATAAAGCTTTTTAAACAATGGAACCTCTTACCGAATCCCCTTAGGGATTGTTAAAATACCTACCCGCTTGATAGGACCATAAACGTCAAACTCCCTTTTCATTCTGCTCTCAGTTGTCTCATAATTCTGCAAGTATGAACACAAGCAACAAGTCACTTCGAGCACTATCCAGGCAAGAATTTGGAATACACTAGTCTATCAAATGAAGTTACTTACCAGCCTAGCCACAAACAGGGTCTTGTATGGGTCTCCAGATAATTGGGTCATTATGTGGATCATCTGCGAAGAAAAACAAATCAAAAGGCCATTAAAATAATAATGAGCTCAGCTCCACATTATCATAAGCAAAACAGAAAAGTGTCATTACACTTCTCTAGCTCCTCAGCAGCTTTTGCTGCACCCTTCTCAAGTCTCAACTGGTGTATTCTAGCCCTTCTTTGTACCTGAATCCACCAAACCAAATCACCAAAACAACCATATGAAAAATAATAAGTTAATAACAACGAGTTTGTTTAATTTTTTGCTATTGTTATCATTATTGATTCTAATGGCAAACTTAGTAAGTTTTATCACGAGTAAAGAAGTAAAACCAACAAAAAAAACTTCAAGAGATGTAAAAACTAACAGGAGTTTCAGCCTCTTGAACCGGTGGAGAATACTCGGGATCCCCGGGCTCTGCAAACTTATTCACGAATTGTGCAATCCCTTCACGACCAAGAGCAAGATAAAAATATTAGCTTGTAAAGAATGTGCATCTCATGTCTAATTGAAAAAAGAGGGGGAAAAAAAACATAAAGATTTTTGGAACCTGTCAAAGGAGGGCATTTTCTTTTTTCCGGAGGCGGCTTAAACTCCAACGGCGGTCGAGGCTCAAAGAGCTTCAAGAGATTGTTAGTAAGACCAGTGGGGTGACTCTGGCCAATCTGCCCAAATTAACCAAAAAAAAAATTTAATGAAAAAAAAAATTTAATCAACAAATAAAACGAACAGAACAAGAAAAGTGCCGAGTAATACATATGTTCAAGAAACCAATTTCCACAATCACGACGAATAATTAATTAATGAAACGAACTTTTCACAAAAACTAAAATCCAAACACAAACTAATAAACAAATAATATACGAACAGAACAAGAAAAGTGCCTGGTAAATACATATATATTGAAAAACTCAATTTCCACAACCAAATTCAACAAAAAGGAATAGAAACTATAAAACGAGATCAAAAAATCGAAAAAAAAAATAAAGATCAAGAAATTTGAATCCAGAACTAGGCTTAGAGAAAATTAATGGAAAAACCCTAACGAAAACCGGAACAACTGCCAAAGAAAATAAAAATAAAAAAAAAAAGAAAGAAAAGAAAGAAATTTGAAAGGTTGCCTGGGGCGAGAGTAAATCAGGAAAGAGGGAACAAACCAGCTTGAGCTGGAGGACATTGGCGCGATTCTGAGCTTTGGTGCGGGCCTGAACGGCGGCGTTTTGGTTGCGCATGAAGGCATCGTTTAAGTCTCCCATGGCGGAGAGCTAGAGCTAGAGCTAGGGTTTGGTTTTCTCAGATGAAGAAATAGGAGAAGATCGCGTGCGACTAAAGGGGTTTTGTGGGCGGGTTCGGGTCAAATCCTGAAGGTCCAGAAAGCGGTAACTGAACGGGCGAAAAGATTTTTGCTTGGCCTATTTATAGCCGGCTCAAAGCAGGTGGTGGTTTTCTTTCCTTTCTTTTATAAATTTTATAAAAAATAAAGTTTTTAACCAATTTCCCGGATTGTCACAAAACCTTTAGATATGAACGGCTTTTTTACTTAAAAAAAAAAAAGGGAACAGCTTTGTAAGCTTTTTGAAAATTACTTACATTTTGAAGATTTCTCTGTCTCTTTCGATGGATCATATCTTATCTCTGTTAATATCTTGTTCACGGCTACTTATCTTTGTATTTAACACCAATTTGGAACAAGAAAGGATCCTTCTCTTTCCAATCTTATGTGCGTTGGTTGTCGCTGGCGTTGGTTGCTTTCTGGACTAGTTCTATTTTTTTTGATTTTAGAGTACAGATGAAAATTTTAAATTATAATTAAAACACTAATGAATGTTTTTTTAGCGGTTTTTAAATAAATGGATTAAATTTTACAATTTGAACCTTTTTTTTTATCTCAATTTTTATCACATCATGCCTAACTTTAATAGACAGGCTCTTAACTCACTACAAAATCAAAAGTACAGTGCTTGAAAACTTTTTTACAGCTTAAATTGTGAAAGTAGAAATAATTTCTTAAAAAAAAAAAAAATGATGTAGAACCGTAGTAAAGTTTTATTTATCTGTTCTTCTTTGAGTTTGCTTGATTTTAAGTTTCCTAATTTATTTTATACTTAATTTCCTTTTTTTTTATTTTTTTTTTTTTTTTTACTTTCTTATTTCTCTTAGTTACTTGTTTCCCTAAATTTCTTCTTTAAATTTTTTTTTTTTTTTTGATAAGCACCACCACAACCACTAAACTAGCTTAACCTACACATTTTTTTTTATAGCATTTCCCAATGATTAAACCTTGAACTTAGTAGACCTAAATTTCTTATTACTAATTATCCAATTTCACTTTTTTTTTTCTTGTCAATGTCATATAAAGTCTCAAACTCTTATTATAATTAATTTTCTTATCAGTCAATTGATAATACATAAAATAAGCCTTCGTTTTGTTCGCAGTTGGGAATAAAATTTTTAAGTTAGAGTTGGTTGACTTTTCATAAACTAATTACAAATTTTGTTGATTTAAAAAAAAAGGACAAAAACTTATATGAAAATTTTGAATTGAAGATGGCAAAACAAATGCACCCTAAATCTTCTCTTACTCTTCTTGTTTTGTGAGGAACCTAATTTCAGTGTCATGTGATATCAAAGGCTCGATGAAGATCGTGGGTTGCTAGTCGAAAATGTTCGAGAGTTTTATTAGCTTCAACATAGAAAATAGGGATGTGCACAAAACATGCGAACTCACCCAAACCACCTGGCCCCGCCCCGCTCCACCCGTTTGTAAGGGTCCATGTCATCACCTGTTTGTTTTGGATGGGTTTTCTACCCACCTGCCATCACTTATGGACGGGTGCGGGTTTCACTTATTGATTTGCGGGTTCAACTCGCCCACCCGCCATTTTTTAAATTAATAATATATTTTTTATTTAATAATAGTATAAGATTTTTGACGAAATTACTAGTAGTTTAATTGTTTTTTAGATTTTATTATTATTAGTATTAGTATTATTATTATTATAGTTGTTATTTAGATATTGTGTTTGCAATTAGAATCAATTTTACTCTTCTTCTTTTTTTTTCTTTTTTTTTTTTCCGTCTCTCCAAGCTTAACATTATAGTAAGTTCAACAATTGAATTGAAGTTCCAAACTTGTTTCGGTTAAAAAAACAATAAAAAAAAAAAGGAAATAAAAAAACTTACAAAATTATTTTCAAAATTATCTACCCACCCACCACACCGCACGCCCCACCCACCACCAACCCGCCTTCATGATGGGTGGGGCTAGTTTAGGATTTTGAAAAAATCGTTATCTTCTAACCCGTCCGTCACCTATCCACCACCCGCTGAACCCACCCATACAGAGTCCTAATAGAAAAAACCACTGACAATACGACAACAACCTAAAACCGACACGTAGTAAATCATAGATAAACGACAAACATAGTAAAACAACAGAATTCGATTATGGATCGGCAATCAATTAAAGAGTGACCTAAACTAGCTCAAGAGACAAATAGAAAACGACAATTAAAGAACAAAAGGACGCAAAAAAGAGTGACAACGACAAAAAAATAATAAACAACAGTATTAGGAAACCACATCTAACAAACGAGAAGCGACAACAATTAGAGAAACAGGGCCATAAAGAAGAAACGACAACAGAAGAAAGAACGACAAATAGGATATAAACGAGAAGGACATAACGACGTATTAATGACGGAAGACAAAATGAAAAACTACCAGTAAAAAGTGTAGCCCCAACAAAAATATGACATAAACGACAAATGAAAACACAGTATTAAACGACACCAAAGCAAATTAAAGACACGCAAAGAACAACAGGGAAATATTGCAAGCATAATCTATCGATAATTCCACACTCAACTTCACCAAAAGTACAGAGTTCGAATCCCTTAACCTCAAATTCAAAAAAAAAAAAAAAAAAAACAACAGCGACAACAACAGGGTGACAAACGACAGTAAAGATCAAAATATCTGTCTCCATGCTAGGAATAAAATTATACGTATTTGTCCCACATTATACAAAAGAATAGTAACCAAACACAATCAAAGATCTGAGTCGTTTCACACAAGCACTTGGATTACATTAACGACACTCTTTGTACACACACGACCACTAAAGTGATCGCTGTCGTTTTCATTTTTTGTTTCATTTTTGAAGACTCCATAATTGTAGTTGCTCGGAGTCAAATGTGTTGTTGTTTTTGGTTCCCAGGATTGACCATTTCTCTTGAGTCACTACTAGAAGTCCCGAACTCACTGCTCACAAATTCCTGACTAGTCAAGGCCATCTTTCTGAACTTCTTCATGTCAGCGTTGTACGCATTCGCATCGTAATCCGAGCTTCCGCTCGAGGTGTAAATAGAGCTCTGACCAGGCCTCACCCCATCGTTCAAGTCATCCAGAGACACATCTCCTTCAAGTGCCCGCACAATCTAATTTCACAAAAACAGCTTTTACTTTTAGTGATATTATATCATGTGTGGAATTATAATTATCTTGTATCAAAAATAAAATTACAATGTGTCAATTATGACATCATGATATTTATATATGTGATGATTGCATCATTAATGGTGATAAATCATTTTGTCTTACCTGACTCATCTTGGGGCGCTTTCTAGCAGAATGGCGATGCTGGCTGCAGCAGAAGCGATCATGCGTGCCATCTCGTGAGGATTGTAGTTGTTGTCCAACCGCGGATCCACTAGCTCCTCGTAAATTCCATCCTCCATAGAACGTTGAAGGAGCGGCCGAGCCTAAACAAGTAGCGTTTGACAAAAGCCTCGGTGAGATTAAAACGAGGGGAATTTGGAAGAAAAGGGAAAGGAAGGCTTTTAAGGTACAAACCCAGTCGACCAAGCTATCGTCCATCATGCCAGAGGGATCCACAGGTCGCCGACCGGTTATAAGCTCTAAAAGCATGACTCCATATGAGAAAACATCTGACTTCTCTGTCAACTTTCCGCTTGATGCATATTCTGGAGCCAAATACCTGCATTACCATAGGATTTAAATAATACTAATGTTATTACTGACCAACTCATGATATCATAAGAAAGAAAAACTTAGACATTTAAAGTATTTATCATTTTTCAGTTCTTGGCTTCTAGAGTTGTAGTAAATGTTAAATCTACTAATGGTTTGTTTGGTGTTCCAATTGGAACTCAAAATTTTGAACTCAATTTTTATTTTTCTGAAAAATTAACAAAATTATAACTAATTTTTAAAAAAGTAACCAACTTCAACTTAAAAATTTTATGTCTAACTGACGAATCCAATGGAAGCTAATAAATTGCTAATTATTTATACAACGTACCCAAATGTTCCCATAACTCTTGTAGACACATGAGTGTAGTTGTCAGAAGACAACTTAGCCAACCCAAAATCAGCCACCTGAACAAGAAGTAGAGTACGATTTACTACATTCTAGCCATCACAAATTAAAAAAAAAAAAAAAAAAAAAGGGTGAAACAACTCGACTCCCTTTGAGTCGGGTTGCGAGACAAGTAGATGGGTCCCACCCGACTCTCCAGAATTATAAGACTTTGTACATACCATGGCTTCAAAGTTCCAATCAAGGAGAATATTCGCAGTTTTGATATCACGATGGATGATTCTTGGATGGCCTACACACATAGTTTCAATGCACCCCAAAAAATTAAAAAAAAAAAAAAAAAAAGAAGGAACATATTTATATCATAAACAGAATACGAACAGGAGTGTTTTAGTCAAAACATTACAATCTTCATGAAGATATGCAAGCCCTTTGGCGGATCCTGTCGCGATCCGAAGCCTAGTTGGCCAGTCCATGGTTGGAAGATCCTTCCCTGCAGCCAAAATACAAAAATTGTTTGCATGATATTGGAAGAAAAGAAAAAAAAAAAAAAAAACAGAGAGAAGCAAAATTCGTTGTAAGGGAAAAAAAAGGAACCATAGAGGTGATGTTCCAATGTTCCATTGGGAACAAACTCGTAGACCAACATTCTCTGCCCACCGGCAATGCAATACCCAACAAGCGACACAAGATGTCTATGGTGAACCCGGCTGATGATCTCAACCTCGGCTTGAAACTCTCTCCCCTTGCCCG
This sequence comes from Ficus carica, assembly GCA_009761775.1. NCBI lineage: Eukaryota > Viridiplantae > Streptophyta > Magnoliopsida > Rosales > Moraceae > Ficus > Ficus carica. The sequence goes on along the minus strand of CM019743.1, from coordinate 26,095,012 downwards.
CTCCCCGACTTGAGGCTCTTCACCGCGACTTCTTTCCCGTTGGCCAAGATGCCTTTGTGCACGTACCCAAACCCGCCCTGGCCGAGCAAATTGGCCTGCGAGAACCCACCTGTGGCGGCTGCAAGCTCGTCGTAGGTGAAGGTGTTCTTGTTGAATCCGAGCGAGAGTGCCGGCGAGGGAGGGGGCAACGGCGGGTGGCGTGGCCCCGAGAAATTTGCGCTCATCATTTCCCCGCTGTTTAGAGGTGGCAGAGGAGGAGGGGGAGAGGGCCACGTGCCGTGGGGTGAACCGGTCATTGCGCCTGGCGTTGACGGGTTTAGCCTTACCACATGGTTTGATCCTTGCGGACCCATGTGCCAGTTTGGGTTCTGTGAACCGTTGTAATACATATTATCTGTTCAAAACGTAACAAATTTCAACTATATAAGATCAATATGGCAATTCCCTTATGCTAATGTACAAAAGTAAATAATTATAAGGTACAAAATTCACTAGGAAATTGTCACCTAAAGTTTTATCACGTTAAAAACGTGAAAGTTATCTGAGATTGTACCTTTACGACCATGAGAAGGGTCAACATAATACTGCATGCGATCATGATCTCGCTTTCTCTTCTTCTTCTTCGCGCAAATCATACACACGACAACCATAGCTAGTAAAAACAGCCCTAATCCCACCGCTGCACCTATATCAATTGCTTGGCGGACGACGAAAAAGCATCCGTACTCGACGAGGTATTGGGCGAGTCCGACGTCGTTGAATTTGACGGCGGAGAGTTCTCTGACGGTGGCGGTGGCGGCGGTCGTATAGCGGCGGATGAATGGGGTGGGGGAGGCCGCGAGACGAGATCAGTCGGTGGAGGAGGAGAAGGGCTTGAATTGTTGTTGTTTGGAGGCGGAGGAGAGGCATTGTTGGAAGGTGGCGGCGGGGACGGTGATTTGTCCTCCGGAGGAGGGGGGTGATGCCTTTGGAGACGGGGAACTGGATGCAGGCGGCGGTGGTGATGGTGAAGATGACGGTGGCGGCGATGTTGACGTTGGAGATGGCGGTGGCGGGGGGTGCCCGAATTTGCGTCTGGGGACGGAGCGGCCTCGGTAGGCGAGGAAGACATTCTTAGGCGATGAACTTCCGGCCAAGATTTTTGTTACAGCTCATGTCATCAATCAAATTCTCTGTGAATAAATAAAATTATCACAAACATGCCAATCCTATCCTCTTCTTTATTGATCAGGACCATCAACCAAAATCCAACCCCCAATGCCAAGAAAAGTTTATTACAAATAATCTTTTCCTTTTGTTCTTTCCTTTTTGATTTGAGAGGAAAATTAAAAAAAATAAAAAAAAATAAAAAAATAAGAAGAGGACAAAAAACAAAAATGTTTGTAGGGGACAAAGGTACCTGACTGAAGAGGATGCATGGGGAGATAACAGAGAAATCCCCCAGACGCGTCCTACAAAGAAGGGCCTCTTAACTTTCTCAAACAACCTTCTTAACTTAGTTTGATTTTGTTGTCTCTTTTAATTAACCTTTGTTTCCAAACCCCCCCATATACATCTGTAATTTCCTAATTGATGACAAAATATTGACTTTCCAGTGCATAACTTTTCTCCTCAAGGGACGCTTGTCTTCACACTTGTACAAACACACAGCCCCAATATAGCAACATACAAGTTAAAAAAAAAAACCCAAAAAAAAAAAAAAAAAAACCTTAAAAATAGCAAAGAGAATATAGGAATTTTACTAAAAATCCTTAAAATCCATATTCTCAGAGAAAAGGCAGAAAATTAAGTCTCAACAATAAAAGCGTTTTTCATCTACATACATGATACATCACAAATCAAAGGCATATCTGTACCTTTTGCTTCAAATTAAGCAAAATGAAAAAAGATACAATAACTAGTTCCAAACCAGAACACCAAAAAAATGAGCTGTGAAAAAAAAGAAAAAGAAAAAGAAATTTCAGTACTGAGGCTGTTCACAGCAATATCTTCATCGCTCCCCTCGACCGTCCGATAACAGGTGCAAGGCTGTTCACATAAGGCGAGAAACGTCACATCTAGAGGAGCATTAGTAAAGAAGTTGCCGATTATTTCAAGCTTCCCTTCTTTCAGGTGATAAGCAAACACATTCTGTCCCGCAAGAAGCATCAGCAGTTCATCATTCACACAAGCCAAAACCCTCAATTCTCCATCAACCTCAAAGCAAGCTTCAGGACTTAAAGGAATTTTGGACTTCAGCTTCATTTTCAAATCTCCATAGATCTCCATTGTCAGTTTGTCTTCCTCTTTACGAGGCCGGATGTAACACAACTCCCCATGCATAGATGTCAAAGCACCTTTTAATCTGTTTCTTTGAGGAAGCGGAAGCGTTTCATTTTGCTCATCTTGCACGTCAAGAGCCAAAGCGCCTTCTGATTCATGTCTTTCAGGTAGTGGAAGCGTACCATATTGCTCATCCTTCAAATGAAAAGCCAAAACCGAACAGCGAGAAGTTTCCCAAAAGGCGACTCCGTTCAAGAAAAAGCCATCACCATTCAGGACCAAAGCATCCGGATCCCAGCACTCTGTCTGGGAAACTCGCCAGGAATTTGACCGCGAAGAGTATATCTCGAAATAGATGACTGGAGTGTCAGAAAAAGGGACGGCACAAACAAGGTCGAAATGCGCACTGAAATTGAATACACTGGGTTCAAAAGATAGCGCCACAGCCGAGTTTGGTCCGTGGTACAATGTTGGCTTGGGAAGCATTATCCATTCCTTATTTGCAGGGTTGCAGATGTAGTACTTACTGTCGTAGGCAAAGCGGCTTTTGCAGCAAAGCAAGCCGTTGCAAGTGGCACTGAGAGTGACTTCTTCGGGCAAGAAACCGAGGGTGGGACGGGGAACGCCATAAGAAGAATGGTTTAATGAGATGAAGCCGGGGATTACGTAGGGAATTTGAAAAAAAAGACCGGAGATTTCACGGAAAGAGTAAGACTGCAAGTGAGCTAAGAAAGGGCTTGTAAGCCAGTGGTTCCACTCTTTGCAAACACTTCTGAACCTGCAAATTGTTTTGGCTGGGAGATGACGAAGAACTTTCTCCTTTACAAGATCTTCAAGGGTATTATCGCTCTTATGCTTCGGGAAATTAGAAAACATAAAGATATCATCTATATCTTGATCCATATCTTCGCCTGCATGTTCTTGATCCTGCCATCATGAAAAGATATGTCACAACTAAAAATAAAAAAACCTAAAAAACACAACATGAGACCGAGCGGCTTTGATGAAAACATAACGAAATTTATTTTGAAACATTTCTTGGAAGTTTGATCCTTTTGCAGATTCTCAAAAGAACAATAATTTCATCCGGAAAAAAAAAAAAAAAAAAAAACCTATAATAGTTTGATGCTACAAGGCTGGCAAGAACTTTTCCTACTTTTGATGTTATGCCCAAATTGTTAAATTTAAAGAAAGATTCGGATAAAAAAATTTACGCCAAAAAATGAAAATTTAAATCAATCAATCAACTAAGAAGTGGTAACAAGAATGCGAAAGATAGAGTAGATTAACAACAACATAAAAGATCAAATTTTTAGCCTTTTTTCCCCTCTTTTTGTGCAAAATACTAGTGGCAATACACAATACTCAAATAACAATTTTCTTTACTTACCATTGCACGATCCCACTTGATCCTCGTTAAAGGAGGCTCAAATTTCTCCTCGTGTTCGCTTTCCTCAAAAATATCTTCTTCGAAATCAGAAATCATGTCCTCAGCAATGTCCATTGTTATCAGATTGTCGTCGTTTCTCTGTAAGAAGCCAAATTCAATCTCTAATTACGAACAAAACGGCGATATATCTAATTACGAACAAAAACGGCGATATATATACATAAACATATATAAGAAAAACTCAATCAAACAGAGCGTAATTCATTTCTTGATTTTCTTTCGTTGGGAAAATTAACAAAATTCAAGAACAATCAAATTCAGAGATGAAACTAAATCAGAGGAGAAATTGTTCAGGACTCGGAAAGTGTTCGAAGAAGCGTAAAAAGACAAGCCCTAAAAAGTGAAACTTACAGATAACAGAAGAACAGAAACAGAGAGAGATTATGACTTGAATCTTGGATTGTATGACAAGAAATTCTAGTCAAAACGAAGAAGGAAACGTACAGTGCAGAAAAAGAAGCGAAAAATGACGGCGTTACAGTGATAAGAGAAGAGAAGAAGCGAACCTTCGAAACCCTTGAAATGGCGACAGAGAATCTTTGGGAAGCGAGACTTTCGCAGTTTGCTTGGTATGCAAGTCAGTCGTCGCGGTTGGATCCTTTATTCGCGTTTGGTTATATGTATTTTTTTTTTCCAGTAATTATTCGCGTTATATATAAAAAAGAATTATTTTAACTGTGCCCCAGCCTTTTAGGGTATTTTCACTTTGTGCCCAAACTTTAAACATTTTCTTTCTTCCTCGAATTTTGAATTAGGCTCATATGCTAAAATTTTTATAATAACATTAAAAAAATAGAGGATTAATTAAGTGCACATTTGCACTTTTTTTCCTTTGTCGGATTTTTTTCTATGTTTTTTTTTTTTTTTTAAGACAAAGGGTTTTAATGAGACATCAAATTTGTCCAAATAGATTCTATGCAATAGTGCATAGCACTACCCGATTAACTATTTCTCTCTAATTTCTTATTACTTAAATATTTTCTTCTCAAAGTTGTTGAACAACTATTTTTTCATAACACCTCATAATCACTTTTTTATTTAACAAATGGATTAAACAAGTGGATGAAAATAAAAAATAATTTTAAAGAGTACAAAGAATAAAATGTGTATATATACATGCAACATTATAAAAAAAAATTGAGAATTGAGATGATTATAAAAAAATATGTTGAGAGAATTTTTTGAATAAAACAATGGAGAAAAATTTTTAACAATTAAAAAAAAGAATGAAAGAAAGGGAAAAGGGTAAGAATGAAAGAAAATTAAAAAAGAAAAAAAAAAGAGGAAAGAGTAATTATAGCCTAAATAGTCCCTGAACTCTTTCGAATGTGACGGTTTGGTCCCTGTTTTTTTTTTTTTGGCCGAGATAATTCTAAACTCTTATTTTTTGACCATTATAGTCCGTCAAACTCTATTAAATTTCAAACGGAATCTTGCTGAAATATACTTTTTTGTAGTAAAAAAACTCCCAAAAGTCCCTATCTTTCCCCTTCCCCTCCCTCTCTCCTCTTGTTGTTCTGATTCAAAATCAAAACTATCGAAGCTTTGGATCTGGCTCGCCCCCCCCCCCCCCCAATTTCCAAGTCGTTAGCCCCCCGCCCAAGCTTTCGATCTGGCCCCCCCTCCCCTGAGTTTCCAATCGGCCCCCCAAATTTCTAGGTTGCCGGCTTCCCCCCTAGGCTTCCGATCTGATTCGCCCCCAATTTTCCAATCTAGTTTGCCCCTCAAACCTAATTTGGATAGGAAATTACCTACTTAACCTTCAAAAAGCATGAAACGTACTTCTTGTGTGATAATCCGTTAGTTTTTTGACGGAAGGGACTGTAATAGATTAAAAATAAGAGTTTAGAGTTATATTGACAAAAAAAAAAGAGACTAAACCATCATTTTAAAAATTTAGAGACTATTTAGGTCAATTACTCAAAAAAAATGACATATGTGAAAAGAAGGAAGACCCTTTGATTCTTTTATATACGTTATTAACATAAGATTAAGATGTTAAGATAATTTAGAAAAGATTTATGAACACTTAATATATAAAGTTTTGTGGTGTTGTCGTTGTGTGTTTTTTTTTTTTTTTTAATTGATGACGTGTCATGGATTGAGAATTGAGATGGAGAAAGAATCTTCAGATTGGGAGATCTGGTTCAGAGACAGCCACCACGGCCAAAAGTTTCAGCCACAGAGAATGAAAGGAATCGTCCCTTTTTACTTCCCTCTTAATTCATAAAAAAATATTAAAAAAAAAATCTCCTTCTTCCTTTATTCTCGCTTCAGTTTCGTCTCTCTCCGTTATCTGGGAAATCTTTTACAGCGACTCAAATGTCGTCCTCGTTTTCTGTTTCCATGTCTCTCAGAACAGAGCTCTTCAACTCCGTCGCCCACTCCAACAGGCTCAGTTTTGCCCCCACTAGAACTTTTCAATACAGTAAGCTCTTCTCTGCTCTTTTCTTCATTTTTTTTTTCCTTTGGATGTTTGGTTGCTGAGAAATTCACTTTCTTTTCTTTTCTCTTGGAAAGGAAGCAAATGTGAGATGAATAGAAGAAGTTTTGCTCTCAAAGGAATTGTGGCTTCTGGGGTTTCAGTCATGGGCTCTTCTTTGGCAGCTCAGCCTGCTCAAGGTTGGTTTTTCTTTACCTACCGGGTACAGTTCTAAACCGTCGTATTTTCACAAGTACCGCTAAATTATCTTACTTTTTATCTTCGAATTCTCCATGGTTGCATTAGGAAAATGGGTTTTTTTCTATTTAAGCAAGAATTTTGTTACTTTAGTAGGTGTTGAGAGATTGGAGTTCAAACCGGATGGCTACAATTTTTGGACATGGCGGGGTCACAAAATCCATTATGTTGTACAAGGAGAAGGCTCTCCGGTTGTTCTTATTCACGGTTTTGGTGCTTCTGCATTTCATTGGAGGTTTGCTTTTCAATTTCTTATATTATGGCTGGTTTTTAAGTTCTTAGCTTTATTTATTGGATTCGGATGTACTTTTCCTTTTTACTATTGTTACATCTTCAAGAATGATTCTCAAGGAGTTTCTAAATTCAGGAATACAAGTAGAACCCCAAGCAACACAGTAAATCAATCACAAACAAGCATTCGACAGAACAAGTGATTTAAAGTGGTTCGTACTTATCACGAAGAAACTGATACAGAGAATTTGTTTTTCCTCACTTTCCCGCTTCCCAAACAGACTTAATTCCTTCAAGAAATCCACTCGAAGAATATCTGACAACCCGTTTGTTTCAAGATTGTCTCTCAATTCTGGTACCGTTATCATAATTTAGAATCAAGACTTAAGTCAACTAACTCCTCTGAACTCCAACTGTCAATTCCTTCTGAGAACATTCTTCTTACTGAGTTCCCAGCTTGTTCTTTTCAAGCTACGCCTCGTGTTTTCCAGCTATTGAGATTTTAGTGGACCGTACACAACTAATATAAGCAACATTATTGGGATTATGTTTTTTGCTCTTAGTCTCTTAAACTTCCTTCCTTAATTTCAATATGCAGGTATAATATACCAGAATTAGCTAAAAGTCACAAGGTATATGCCATAGACTTGCTAGGATTTGGGTGGAGCGATAAAGCAATTATTGAGTATGATGCCATGGTATGGAGAGACCAGGTGGTGGATTTCTTGAAGGAGATTGTGAAAGAACCTGCGGTTTTAGTTGGGAACAGGTAAACAATAATCTTCAACAAATGTTAGGAACAGAATCTACAATTTGTTCGGTTTGTCAAGGTTTTTGAAACAAGCAATTAGTTTTGCCTAAGGTTCAACAAATGAGCTTTGAGGTCATAAATTTCTTTCAGTGAGGCTTGTTTTTTGGCCTACATCTTGTATTCTGATTTGCTGCTTCTAGAGTTGATAAAATATTATAATATGATTATATGACATGGTCAATTTTCAGCCTTGGAGGATTTACTGCTTTGGTTTCAGCAATTGGGTTGCCTGAGCAAGTTGTTGGAGTCGCACTGCTAAATTCTGCAGGACAATTTGGAGATCCGAATAGAAAAACTAGTAAGTCTGAAGAATCAACATTACAAAAGGTTATCTTGAAGCCGCTTAAGGAAGTTTTTCAGCGTTTAGTGCTTGGATTTCTGTTCTGGCAATCAAAGCAACCAGCCCGAATCGAATCCGTCTTAAAAGTGTAAGTCACTCGCTAGACTTGTCCTTTGCAAACTTTCTAAACACAGTTATAAAATTAGCAGAATGATTGTTCTTTAGCCAAGCATAAAAATACCTGGTGCCATGAAATGATAAGAATACTTCAGAATACAATGATAAAACATTGACACTCCTTTTATATATGTACTTCTTTGTGCCGCACAGGTGTATATAAACGCTTCCAATGTCGATGACTATCTTGTGGAATCTATAACCATACCGGCAGCTGACCCCAACGCTGGAGAAGTTTATTACAGGTCTGTGTTAACATGTTCTTCTTTATTGTTACATGTGTAACATAAGACACCCTAATCCTCTAGAATCAAAAAAAACAAACAAACAAGCACACACGAGATTTATAGTAGTTCACACTTGACATGAGAGGTACATCCACTTTTAGTCGTTGCAGAATTTCAGTAATGATGAAAAAGAAGATTACAAGAGAAATTATACCTCACGCCTCTCAGACTCTCTTTGTTAATCACTCTAACAATAATCCCCAGAACCGTGCCCCCTCAATATAAGTAAAATCAGGGAAATGAAAATACAGGTGTGAAAATCTCTAGGCTAATTGCTTACATCATTAGGCTCCACACACTCAACTCTAGTTCTATAAAACCGTGTGTGTAGATCTCAAATATTGTAGACCCCTTTTCTATATCCACTTCTAAACGGTTTCTGATGTCCGTTTTTTTGCACAGATTGATGAGCAGGTTCCTGTTGAACCAGACCCAATATACTCTAGACAGTGTCTTGAGCAAGATGTCTTGCCCACTATTGTTGGTATGGGGTGATCTAGACCCGTGGGTTGGACCCGCCAAAGCCAATAGGATCAAAGAGTTTTACCCAAATACAGCTCTTGTAAACTTGCAGGCCGGACACTGCCCACATGATGAAGTCCCCGAGCTTGTCAACAAGGCTTTACTAGACTGGTTGTCGACTTTACCCGCACAAGCCCCTCTCCAAACAGTTTGAAAACTCCAAAGATTTTTGCAGTATTAACCTTCATCAATACTATAGGCTATAGTTGTGAGTTGTAACTTGACTGTAAATTTATTAAATGACAAGATTTTGTATTTTTTCAATCCATCGTCATACTCTTTAGAAAAACGCAGTTTGTCATAAAACTGCATATAGGCCATGGATGTATACTACTGAATATCTCAATAAAATACATATATTCAAAGTTTTTCTTTTTTATTCAGCCATTTTCTAGAAGTTCAAAAGTAATTGTAAGACTTGTGAAAGCAATGCAATGAATAAAGAAAGAAGTAGAGCCTTTGAAATTATTGTTACTTTATAAGTACGTCATCTTCCTTTGACAAACTAGCCATGAACGAAAAAACAAGATTGTCAATGTCAAGGGCAAGGAGCATTTTTAGACTTTGGCAAGTGAAGAACGAAAAAAACTACTTGAACTTGAACATGGATGGAAAGATTTCCATGTTCATGACATCTAATTCAGCAATTAATAATTCCATGATACGGAATAAAATAATATGATATTATCGTTACACTTTATTTTATACTGTCAGATCTATTAAAAAACTACTAATTTTGTAAGCATACAAATACCCTACCAAAGAAATTTCATTCAATAATATTGTATTAAACCAGCAAAATTATCTGATTGAACAAAGAGTTTAAACTTTTACATAAATTAGTAGAAGTTGACAAGTATGCAAGGACCAATGACAAAGTCAGAGCTACGCATGTATTTAGGCATGACTTTTGTAACTGAGGGAGGGAGGTGACAACTAATGGAATCTTGACCAAGGAATAGAGAACCGATAAGAGTACTTAATGTAGTTTAAGAATGCTAATGTTTAGCTCACCTTAAACTATTCCTAAGTTCCCAATTTCCTAAAATTTTCCGGTAAAAACATTTCAATGGCTGAGAAGAGCAAGATTTTGGTCATTGGAGGGACTGGTTACATCGGGAAATTCATAGTGAAGGCCAGTGTGAAAGCCGGGCATCCCACGTTTGCACTTGTCAGAGAGGCCACAGTTTCTAATCCTGAGAAGTCAGAACTAGTTAAGAGCTTCAAGAGCTCCGGAGTTACACTACTCCATGTATGTTCTAACAAAATTTTTGATTTTGTAGCACTTCTTAGGGTAGTTAATGAGAATTCTATTCACGGTATGAAGATCACCATCATATTGTACCATCAAAAACATCGTGCACTATCAATAGGGATATCCTTATAGAAAGCTCTGCTACTTAATGAGATTTGTTTCTTTCTTTTTTTTTTTTTGGCAGGGAGATATCTATGATCACAACAGCTTGGTGAACGCAATCAAGAAAGTCGATGTAGTGATCTCCACCGTAGGATCAGGCAGATAGCTGATCAGGTGAAAATCATTGCTGCCATTAAAGAAGCTGGAAATATCAAGGCAAGCCAATTTGTCACCCTTTCTCTCTTACTAGGTTCTGTTGTAGAATTGTTGAATTGACCCGAGCGGAATAAACGGCCATGCTAAATAACAACAAAAATGACAGAGATTCCTGCCATCCGAGTTTGGAGGGGATGTGGATCGTGCCAAAGCTGTTGAGCCAGCCGCAACCTTTTTCGGGCACAAAGTAAGCGTCAGGAGAGCCATAGAAGCTGAAGGAATTCCATACACCATAGTTCAGTCCTATGGCTTTGCAGGCTACTACCTAAGAAATTTGGGACAGCCAAATGCAACAGCTCCTCCCAGGGACAAAGTCGTCGTTTTAGGAGATGGAAATACCAAAGGTATACTCTTTGTAAACTAAAACCAACTATAATAATTGGTACCAATAATTTGACACGGTTTAAATTTTTTTTGCTCTGTTTTTTCAGGTGTGTTTGTGGATGAAGAAAATATTGCTACTTACACTATAAAAGCAGTGGGGACCCAAGAACATTGAACAAGACCCTTCACTTGAAACCCCCTGCCAATATCTTGTCCTTCAATGAAACTGTCTCCTTGTGGGAGAAGAAGATTGGCAACACCCTTGAGAAGATTTATATCCCAGAAGATCAACTTCTTAAGAAAATCCAAGGTCAGTAGTGTGTGATTACAAGTATAACCTATCAGTAATTTCATATCCGACTACACCAGAAGGTGTAGAACATGCTTTTTTATTTTATTTTATTTTAATTCCACACCTAACTACACCAGATGGTGTAGAGCATGTTGGCAGTTATGATTTATTTTATTTTAAAAAATTTTCCGCTGCAGAGTCTCCATTTCCGCTCAACCTGGCTTTGTCAATCGGTCACGCTGCCTCAGTGAGAGGAAACCCTTCAGTCTTGGAGGGAGAATCATCTTCAGGTGTGGAGGCTACTAAGCTTTATCCGGAGGTGAAATACACCACAGTGGGTGAATTTCTTGACCGTTTCGTCTAGAATTTATGAAGAAGGCCTATACAAATCTGTAACACTAGTCTTCAGAGTTTTATGCCTGTATGACACTTGAAAATTACGTACTTTTCTCTTTGTGCTTTGTTTATGAACGCAGTGTGATGACAATAATGATTGGGTTTGCAAATAAAAGTTTTAGTTTCAAATCCTTCCATTTAGACTAAAAAAAAAGAATTACATCTTTCCTCGAAGAATTGCCGTTACCTTTCGAGCAAGAATTGATTAGCTAGACTTTGACGTTGACTTTTGAACAAGACTTATTATTGTTATTATTATTATTATTTTTTTTGCTAAAATAAACAACTCTTGATTTGCTAGATCTGAATTGTCGTTGTAGGATAATGAATGGTTCAAGAGAACAAATGGAAAATGAATCTTTTAAACCCCTTTAAAAAAAAAAAAAAAAAAAAACTATTGATGGTACAAACGACAACAAATCCCGAAACGACAATAATTTCAAAAAAGATGGACAACGTAAAGTTCATGTTCTACAAAAACGACAATGATCTCTGACAAAAAAAACAAAGCCCAAAAAACGACATCTAACGAAGCACAAAAATATGAAAAACGACAGACTAAGGAGTAGTAAAAGGAAAAAAGGACAAAACAATACATAAAAAAACATGGTGCCATGAAAATGATTACTTCAGAATATGATGATAAAACATCGACACTCCTTTTATATATGCTACTTCCTTGTGCAACACAGGTTGTATATATAACACGGTCCAATGTCGACGACTATCTTGTGGAATCTATAACCATGCCAGCAGCTGACCACAATGCTGGAGAAGTTTATTACAGGTCAGTATTAACATGTCCTCTTTTGTTACACGTAACATTGCTTCTACATGTTATGTAGACACCCTAATCGTTTACAACTTAAAGAAAACACACGCGAGATTTGTCCCACTATATGAGAAGCTATATTCACTTTCAATCGTTACATAATTTAATATGATGTAGAAGAAGATACGAGAGAAATCACATACCTCATGCCTCTCAGACTCCCTATAATAATCTCTCTAACCATTCTCCCAGAGTACCGTTTACTTGTCCGAGTGCTCACATAATTAGGACTTGTATCCTCTGTCAAAACTTTGGTATTCCCAAAATTCTGTCTAACCACGTCAAGTCATTAAGAACTTTCACACTTTCACAGAATTTAAAAACACCGTTTTTCAAGGAAAAAAAAAATAATAATATAACCAAAAACCCACCTAGAGAGAGCACCCACTGAGAATTATGCACAAGAAAAAAATTTAAATTGAAAAAAACTGAAAAAAAAAAATTTTTTTTTTGAACAATCGCTCAAAATGAAATAAGAAAAATTAAAAAAATGGGATTAAACACCACCAACTAAAACAGAATTAGAAAAAATCAAAATACCAAAACACCAATAACACAAACACTTTCTTTCCTTTTTTTAAAATATTTTTTCCGCTTTCTCATCAAAATACTTGTCGAACCTAAACCCAAAAAAAAAAAAAAAAAACTTCCTTTCTCTTTCGAAACTCCGCTCAGGATTTACCAATTTTTTAGAGTCTTCTTGCAAAGGTGAGAGATTTTTAGTTTTAAATCTCGTTTTTTTCCTTTCATTTTTTTTTTCGTTGTAGTTTCAATTCATAGCTGTCAAATAATCCCATTTTTCTGTAATTTTTCAATTCTCTCTCTCTCTCTCTCTCTCTCTCTCGGTGGGTTTTCGTTATTTTAATTTTTATTTTTTGCGTAGTTCTCGGTGGGTTTTGATCCCACGTTTTCCTCTCTCTCTTGGTGGGTTTCTCCCTGTCTCTCTCCGCTTTTGGTTATATTATGTATCCTTTTAAATTTAGACAATAAAGAAATTTGAAGTCATGTAAATGATTCCTTTTTTTTTTATCTAGACAATATATATAGTATACATATATATATATATGTGTGTGTGTGTGTGTGTGTGTGGTGTGTTCAAGGACAACGTATAATTAGTGTTCAATTATATAAACATATTTATATATATACAACAACCAAGTTGGTTTTCTATGTTAGACTTGCATCCTATTAGCCTTGGATGGATAGAATTTAGGGCACCAAAGTTTTTGATAAAGGATGCAAGTCCTATATAAATAGGCCCCACACACTCAACACTACTTCTATAGAACCGTGTGTGTATATCTCAAATAGCTATAGATCCCTTTTTTATGTCCTCTTCCAACGGTTTATTGATGTCCGTTTTTCTGCGCAGATTGATGAGCAGGTTCATGTTGAACCAGACCCAAGGCTAATAGGATCAAAGAGTTTACGCAAATACATCTCTCGTAAATTTGCAGGAGGGGCACTGCCGCATGATGAAAGTCCCGGAGCTTGTCAACAAGGCTTTTCTAGACTGGTTGTCGACTTTTACCCGCACAAGCCTCTCTCCAAACAGTTTCACTCCAAAGATTTTTGCAGTTTTAACCTTCATCAAACACTATAGACAAGGACGGAGTCATGAATTTTTTTCAGTAGGGACGCATATTAATTTTTTTTAATATAAAACAAATTTTAATGATAATTATAGGATAATTTTTTATTTTAATGAAGATTAAATAATAATTGTATAGATTTTTTTTTTTATCAAAATTGATATAATAAAAATTACGTGAGAATTTTTATTTTTAATAAAGGTAAACTAGAGATTATATAAGAATATTTTATTTTTAATAAAGATAATTATAAAAATTAAAAAAATTTTGAAATAAAATTAAAAGAATAAAAAATTTAAGTGGGACAGCCTCCATTCGCACCCCTCTACATCTTACTCTAGGCTCCTCTTACTATAGGCTATAGTTATGAGTTGTAACTTTACAGTAAATTCATTTAAATACAAAGTTTTTGCAGTCCTTTTTTATTGTCATGCTCTTAGAAAACGCACTTTTGTCACAAAACTGTCAGAGGCTATAGATATATACACCACTGCATATCTCAACAAAATACTTGTATCCGAAGTTTTTCTTTTTATTTTTTATTTTTTTTTTATTTAACAAGTTCTAGAAGTTCAAAAGTATTTGTAAGACTTGAGAAAGCAAAGCAATGACTAAAGAGCCTTAAAAATATTGTTATTTAATAAGTACGTTATCTTCTTTTGACAAACTAGCCATGCCACCGTAGTCTTGAAGATATTATCCAATTATTATATATACTAGTTAAAATCACATGCCAAGTGTGTGAAGTGCATATGTACTTAAAGGCCCGTTTGGGGGATATAGGGAGATATTGTTTTAAAAATTGAGTTAAAATGTGTGTTTGGGGGAAAATTTTGAAAAAGTTATATGATATAGAAAACAGTTGTAAAAATTTGAAATGTGTTCGGAAAAAAAAATACAAAATGGATCTTGTCTTGTTCGTTTCGTTGATTACGAGTATTTTGACATAAAAGTCATCTTATTTCGATTTGAAATGAGAAAGTGTGGACTTTTAAGTTTGAGTTTTTGAAAATGGAAGAGAGAGAAAGTTTGATTTAGAGTTAGAATTTTTAAATCCAAAAATATTTATATAGAAATGGTTATCCCAAACGGGTCTTAAATTATTAAATATCTATTTTATAAACATAAATGTTAAAGTTTTCAATAATATTTTATGATAAAAAATAAGAGAATAAAAAAGACATTTAAAAAGGTTATTAAAGAAAAAAAAAAAAGAGTAAATCAAGAAAAAGTAAAAAAAAAAAAAAAAAAAAGAGAAAGACATTATCACAAAAAGATAAAATAAATTAGTCAAATTTTTAAATAGTGCTTTTAAGAGAACTTCAATCTTTTAATATAATTATAGAAATATATATTATGCTCAAATACTTCTTACCAATAAAAAGTAAATTGTCATTGTCAAAGACACGGAGCATTATTAGACCTTTGGCAAGTGAAGACGAAAAAAAATTACTTGAACTTGAACATGGACGGAAAGATTTCCATGTCATGATATCTAAATCAAACAATTGAGAATTTTGACCGTCAGATCTATTGTAACTATTTTGAGGGGAATGATTACTCTTACTAAAGACTAGGAGTACACGGATTAAATAGAATAAAGATCTGTCAATCAGAATCCCTAAAATCAAGTAACCAACTAAGCAATCAAATAAAATCAAAATACGATCAAAATAAAGATCCCCAATATCTCGAACCTATTTATTCGAGATTTATTCCATTATTCTCCTAGTAAACAATTCTAATTTATGGACATCTATTATAGAAATTATCGATTTTGTATATTTTTTAGTAAACCAACTAAATTATCTGATTGAACAAAGAGTTTGAAACTATGACATAAATTAATTATAACTTAACTTAGCAAGCAAAGACAAAGAAAACGTCAGATCCTACATTATATATTTTTGTAGACTTTCATACTGAGGGAGGGTGACAACTAATGGAATCTTGACCAAGGAATAGAGAACCGATAAGAGTACTTAATATACATATATATATATAAATATATAAATTTTTTAAGAAAAGCACTTAATATTATTTAAGAATGCTAATGTTTAGCTCTCCTTAAACCTATTCCTTAGTTCCCAACTAAAATTTTCTGGTAAAAAACATTTCTATGGCTGAGAAAAGAGCAAGATTTGGTCATCGGAGGGACCGGTTACATCGGAAAATTCATAGTGAAGGCCAGTGCGAAAGCCGGGCATCCCACGTTTGCACTTGTCAGAGAGGCCACAGTTTCTAATCCTGAGAAGTCAGAACTAGTTGACAGCTTCCAGAGCTCCGGAGTTACACTTACTCCATGTATGTTCTAACAAAATTTTTTATTTTGTAGCACATCTTATGGTACTTAATGAGAATTCTATGTGACGGTATGAAGATCACCAAATTTATATTATTCCGTCAGAAACAATGTGTATTATCAGTCGAGATATCCTATCGTAAAAAGCTCTATTATTTAATGAGATTTTTTTTTTTCGGCAGGGTGATATCTATGATCACAACAGCTTGGTGAACGCAATTAAAAGAGTAGATGTAGTGATCTCCACCGTAGGATCAGGGCAGATAGCTGATCAGGTGAAAATTATTGCTGCCATCAAAGAAGCTGGACATATCAAGGCAAGCCAATTTGTCACCCTTTCTCTCTTACTAGTTTCTGTTAGATAATTGTTGAATTGACCTAAGAACAAAAAAAATGACAGAGATTCCTGCCATCCGAGTTCGGAGGGGATGTGGATTACGCCGACATTGTCGAGCCAGCGGCAAGCTTTTTCGGGCACAAAGCAAGCATCAGGAGAGCCATAGAAGCTGAAGGAATTCCATACACTATAGTTCAGTCCTATGGCTTTGCAGGCTACTACCTAAGAAATTTTGGACAGCCAAATGCAACAGCTCCTCCCAGGGACAAAGTGTCGTTTTAGGAGATGGAAATACCAAAGGTATATACTCTTTATAAACTAAAACCAACTATAATAATTGGTACGAATAATTTGACACGATTTTTTTTTTTTTTTTTTTTTTTTGGCTCTCTTTTTTCAGGTGTGGTTGTAGATGAAGAAAATATTGCTACTTACACTATAAAAGCAGTGGAGGACCCAAGAACCTTGAACAAGACCCTTCACTTGAAACCCCTGCCAATATCTTGTCCTTCAATGAAACTGTCTCCTTGTGGGAGAAGAAGATTGGCAACACCCTTGAGAAGACTTATATCCCAGAAGATCAACTTCTTAAGAAAATCCAAGGTCAGTAGAATCCTATTACCAAGTTTTATTTACCTTTTAAAACTTACAAAAACATCAATTATTTATTCTTACCTATTTATTTTTTTAAAAACTTATTACAATTGGGTACTCAAATATGAAGAAATTATATGATTGCAAGTATAACTTAACAGTAATTTCACACCCGACTAAGGTGTACATCATTTTTTTTTTTCAACACCCAACTACACCAAAAGGTGTAGAGCATGTTTGCAGTTCTGATTTCTCTTATTCTCATCTTTTTTAATTTTTCTATTTAATTTTTTAAAAATTTTCCACTGCAGAGTCTCCATTTCCGGTCAACCTGATTTTGTCGATCCGTCACCGCGGCGTCAGTGAGAGGATATCCTTCAGTCTTGGAGACAGAATCATCTTCAGATGTGGAGGCTACTAAGCTTTATCCGGAGGTGAAATACACCACAGTGGATGAATTTCTTGACCGTTTTGTCTAAAATATGGGAAGATGGCCTATACAAATCTGTAACACTATAGTCTTCACAGCTTAATTTGGACCTGTGTGTTGTGTGACACTTTTACAATTGCATGTTTTTTCTCTTGTGCTTTGTGTCTGAACTCGGTGTGATGAAAAAAAAAATTGGGTTTTGCAAATAAAAGTTCTAGTCTCAAATCCTTCCATTTACTCTTAAAAAAAAAGAAAGAAAAAGAATTACATTTTTCCTTGAAGAATTGCCATTACCTTTCGAGCAAGAATTGATTTGCTGGACTTTGTCGTTGACTTTTGAACAAGAATCATCATCGTCATCATATAGTATTGCTAAAATAAACAATTCTTGATTTGCTCGCTTGATCTGAATGGGTCGTGTAGGATAATGAACAGTTCAAGAGAACAAATGGAAAATGAATATTTAACCTCCCCCCCCATCACCCCCCCCCCCCCCCCCCCCTCCCCCCCCCCCCCCCCCCCCCCCCCCCCCCCCCCCCCCCCCCCCCCCCCCCCCCCCCCCCCCCCAAAAAAAAAAAAAAACTATCGATGTGTACCAGACGACACAAATCCCGAAACGACAATAATTTTAAAAAGATAGCCAACGTAAAGTTAATGTGCGACAAAAACGACACTGATCTCTGACAAAAAATACAAAGCTCAAAAACGACATCTAACGAAAGGATTAAAACCTATGAAAAACGACGACCTAAAGAGTAACAGGAAAAAAAGGACAAAACGACACTGATCTAGACAAAATTACAAAGCCCAGAAACGACAAAAACACATGAACAAACGGGCAAATAAAGAGTCATTAGGGAAAAGGACAAAGAGTTCAAAAAACGACAAAAGAGAAACATATCACTACATAAACGACAGTAGACTAACTAAACGACATCAATCTGATACAGCAGCAGCAACCCCAAAAGGCCAAAACGGCACTGACCTGAAAACGACATGATTAGGAAGGGAAAAAAAAAAAAAAAAAACCAGAAATCTGGAAACGACATGACTACGACAGCCACCAACCTTAAAAATGATGACCTCATATAAACGACAGCAAAAGCAACTATTTTCTAAAAATCAACTCGGATAAAAAAAAAAAGCTAAAAATCAACATACTATTTTCTCTCTCCATAAGCATAGCCCCATTCCCAACTTAACTTTTCTGGGAAAATTTCCAAAATTTCCAATGGCTGAGAAAAGCAAGGTTTTGGTTATAGGAGGAAACTGGTTACATTGGAAAGTTCATAGTAGAGGCAAGTGCTAAAACTGGGCATCCCACTTTGGCACTTGTCAGACAGACCACAGCTTCTAATCCTGACAAGTCAGCTTTACTTGAGAGTTTTAAGACCTCTGGTGTCAAACTACTCTATGTAAGTATTCATCAATATCTCTAAACAACTACACACAAGATATATATATGTGTGTGTGTGTATTTTTAAAAGTTTTTGTGACCTTTTTGTGTGTGTGTGTGTGTGTGTGTGTGTAAGGGAGATATCTATGATCACAATAGTTTGGTGAAGGCAATAAAGGAAGTTGATGTAGTGATTTCAACAGTAGGGTTTGAGCAGATAACTGATCAGGTCAAGATCATTGCTGCCATCAAAGAAGCTGGAAACATCAAGGTATTATTAGCTTTGACTTTATTGCTGGTCAGATTGTGAATACAAAGTGTTTGATGAAATGGGTATAAAAAACTCTTAATGAGAAAATTTTACTTTCTTTCTGGTAGGAAGGAAAAGAATGATTATGAGAGGATTAGCAGATAGATATTAGGATATTTGGTTGTTTGGTAGGAGAAATTAGTGGAGGGAGTGTATTAATTGATGGATTTATTGTCTGCACAAGAACTTAATTTTCATCCCATTCAATTGTGATAGAGTAGGCAATATGTTTTTATTTTTTATTTTTTTTTTCCTCTCTCTCTATATTTTTTTAAGTTCCAAACAAGGATAAAACAGTTTCCCATCTTTTCCTTAGGTTTTTCTTTCTGTTTTTTGTACAATGGTTGAAACTGAACTGAACACGTGGTGAATTGAGGTATACTTGACAATGAAATGCCAGAGATTTCTGCCATCCGAGTTCGGATCGGATGTTGACCGCATCCATCCGGTTGAGCCAGCCAGAAGCTTGTTCCGGGACAAATCAAACATCAGAAGAGCCATAGAGGCCGAGGGCATTCCATACACATTCGTCGTGTCCTATGGCTTTGCAGGCTATATCCTGCCTAGCCAGGGAGACTTACATGAAAGAGTTCCACCCAAGGAGAAAGTAGAAATTCTAGGAGATGGAAATTGCAAAGGTATCTTGTAAGATCAACAAACAATTTAATCTTGATCCATAATTTTAGGAGTTAATATGATTTATCGATTTTCAGGAGTGTTTGTGGAGGAAGAAAACATTGCAACGTACACAATAAAAGCGGTGGAAGACCCAAGAACCTTGAACAAGATCCTTAAATTGAGACCCCCAACCAATTTCTTGTCCTTCAATGAGATATTTTCCATTTGGGAGAAGAAGATTGGCAAGACCCTTGAGAAAACCTACATACCAGAAGATCAGCTGCTTAAAAAAATACAGGGTAAGTAAGAACAACTTCACTAGTCAACTCTATGTTACTAGGAAACTATTGATTAGCTCGAGATTGTTATTTGGAAGAATTAACATGTTATTTAAAGGTCAAATTAATAATTACCCTTTAATGGGTAATCAGAGATCAATGAGCTATACACTATTCAACTGAAAATGAGTAGAAATTCTTTAAGGAGAGCAATAAAATAAAGAAAGCTAAGAAAGAGTGAAAATGGTTCACCTTCGGTGTGAAAGCTATATCCACATTTAGGCTATGTTTGGAAGGAAGGATGGAGAAGAGGAGGGATAGAGAGAGTTGGAGGGATGAAGAATGTGAAGGATGGAGATGATTGTAAGAATCCCTTATGTTGTTTGATAAGAGTGAGGGAGTTAAAAGGATGGATGATAGTTTTTTAGTTAATTACTATATTATCTCATTTTAAATTTCTTTTTCAAAAAGAATTAAGAACAAAATTGTCTTTTTAATAGAAAAGAGGATGGAGAGGGTGCATCCTTTCATTGATGGAAGGATGCATTTTGGTGGGCTCAGGGGGAGAGATTCTCCCTCCACCTCTCCTCTCCCTCCTCATTTCCGTCCAACCAAACAATGGAAGGGGACTCCCCCTCCCTCCATCTCTCCCTCCAACCATACACACCCTTAGCCGCGACAGAATTGCACTATGATATCCTGTGTCTTGGCGATAATTAGGCTCCACACACGTAACAAGTTAAACTCAAGTGGAGTCGTTTCTGATATCTGTTGTGGTTTGGTTTTTATGCAGAGTCGCCCTATCCTCTAAACCTGATATTGTCCATATTCCACGCAAAACAAGTAAAAGGAGACGATTCGATCTTTGAGACCGAAGCTTCTTCATGTGTGGAGGCTACGGAGCTCTATCCAGAGGTGAAATATACCACAGTGGATGAATTTCTTGACCGTTTCGTCTAGAATTTATGAAGAAGGCCTATACAAATCTGTAACACTATAGTCTTCACAGCTTTAGACTGTGTGACACTTAAAATTACATACTTTTCTCTTTATGCTTTGTGTATGAATAGATGTGATCACAATAAAGATTGGGTTTGCAAATAAAAGTTCTAGGATCAAATCTTTCCATTTATCATTAAAAAAAAAAGAAGAATTACATCTTCCCTTGAAGAATTTCAGTTACCTTTAGAGCAAGAATTTGATTTGCTAGACTTTTGAAAAAGACTTATTATTATCGTTATTATTATTTTTGTTTAAATAAACAACACTTGATTTGCTAGAAATGAAAAATGTACAACAAAAACGACGAAAACATACAAAGCCCAGAAATGACATAATAAAACGACAAAATACATGAAAAACCGACAACTAAAGAATAGATAGGAAAAGGACAAAAACGACAATGATCTCGACAAAAACGAAAACAAATCACAGAAACAAACATCAGAAGGAAACGACAAAACACATGAACAAACGACAACCAAAGAGTCGTCAGGAAAATGGACAAAAATTTGAAAAACGACAAAAAGGAAACATATAAAAACATAAACGACAGAAGACTAACTAAACGACATCAAGCTGATAAATTAGCCCCAAAAGTAAAAACGATACTTGCCTGAAAACGTCGTGACTAGGACAGCTGCCAACCTCAATATTGATTAGTTAATATAGACGACACTAAAAGCGGCTAAAAATCAACAAACCAACAGGACCTTTTATTGTTAACCAAAGAAGAAAAAAAAGATGTTTGATTTTTTGATGAGACGAAAGTGACAAGTGGACAAATAATGTAATCCTGACCATATCTATAATTGAGTCTACCAAAACCAACAAGCAAACTGGTCATCTAAAAAGCACTCATTTATTCTCTCTCTCATGGAGCCTATTTTTTCTCCCAACTGAACTTTTCTGGGAAAAATTCCAAAATTTCCAATGGCTGAGAAAAGTAAGATTTTGGTAATAGGAGGAACTGGTTACATTGGAAAGTTCATAGTAAAGGCAAGTGCTAAAGCTGGGCATCCCACTTTTGCACTTGTCAGACAAACCACAGCTTCTAATCCTGAAAAGTCAGCTCTACTTGAGAGCTTCAAGACCTCTGGTGTCAAACTAGTCTATGTAAGTACTCATCAAGATCTGTAACCAACTACACACATGATATATATATATATATATATATATATATACGTGTGTGCGTGTATTTAAAAGTTTTTGTGACCCTTTTATTTATTCATATATTTATTATTATTATTATTATTATTATTTTATTTATTTATTTATTTTTTTGGTAAGGGAGATATCTACGATCACAATAGTTTGGTGAAGGCAATAAAGGAAGTTGATGTAGTGATTTCAACAGTAGGGTTTGAGCAGATAACTGATCAGGTCAAGATCATTGCTGCCATCAAAGAAGCTGGAAACATCAAGGTATTAGCTTTGACTTTACTGCTAATCAGATTGTGAATACAAAGTGTTCGATGAAATGGGTACAAAAAACCCTTAATGAAAAAATTTTTCTTTCTTTCTGGTAGGAGGGGAAAAAAATGATTATGAGAGAAGTAGTGAGTAGACATTGGGATTTTTGGTTGTTTTTTAGAAGAAATTAGTGGAAGGGAGTGTATTAATTGAGGGATTTATTATCTGCAAAAGAACTTGATTTTAATTCCACCAAAAATTTGGCAGTCCTTTCCGTTCTCTCTGTTGCCCTCACCTAGATTAATTTCCAAGCAAGGATAAAACAGTTTCCCACCTTTTCCTTAGGTTTTTCTTTTTGTTTTTTGTATAATGGTTGAAACTGAACTGAACACATGGTGAATTGAGGCTTACTTGACAATGAAATGCCAGAGATTTCTGCCATCCGAATTCGGATCGGATGTTGATCGCGTCCATCCGGTCGAGCCAGCCGGAAGCTTGTTCCGGGACAAAGCAAACGTCAGAAGAGCCATAGAGGCCGAGGGCATTCCATACACCTACGTCGTGTCCCATGGCTTTGCAGGCTATATCCTGCCAAACCTGGGAGACTCTACTGCAAAAGTTCCCCCCAGAGAGAAAGTACAAGTTCTAGGACATGGAAATTGCAAAGGTATCTCGTAACATCAACAAACAATTTGTTTTCATTAACCCAAACTTTAAGGAGTTAATATGATTTATCTATTTTTCAGGAGTGTATGTGGAGGAAGAAAATATCGCAACTTATACTATAAAAGCAGTTGAAGACCTAAGAACCTTGAATAAGACCATTAAAATTAGACCCCCCACCAATATATTGTCTTTCAATGAGATATTCTCCATTTGGGAGAAGAAGATTGGCAAGACCCTTGAGAAGGTTTATATTCCAGAAGATCAGCTGCTTAAAAACAGAGGGTAAGTATGAACAACTTTGCCAGTAAGCTCTAAGTTACTTTATCTAATTTCAGCTGCCACGGAATTTCACTATGTTAAAAGTGAAGGTTGGAATTGTTTCTGATCTTATTGTGGTTTGGTTTTCATGCAGAGTCTCCCTATCCTTTAAACCTGATACTGTCCATCTACCACGCATTACAAGTAAAAGGAGACGATTCGATCTTCGAGACCGAAGCTTCTTCATGTGTGGAGGCTACTGAGCTCTATCCAGAGGTGAAATACACCACAGTGGACGAGTATCTTGATCGGCTGGTCTAGAACTCACCTGCTAAGACTGTAACATGCATTTGTCTTTTTTTTTTTTTTTGTAATGACAATTAAGGTGTGCTTGCGAGTGTTAACTATGTACTTTTTATATAATAAAATGATTGATCACAGCTTTTTCTGTAGTCTCTTGTCATTTGTTAATCTTGATGGATTGTGATGCATGGAAAGTATTTGTCTTATAGCTTGTTTGATACTCTGTCTCGAGACTATTTTTGGACACTATTTAAAAAGTTTTCTATTGTGTCTTTTCTCACATAAATTTGGATTTACTATATGAATTTACTTTTTCAACTAGATTCAAACGGGAGCTTAATTTATATATGAAGAGGGAGAGAGAGAATTGTTTCAGGGTAATGTTTGCGTACCACCTTTACAATCTCTGGAGATTTAAGTGCGGAGCTGAGATAAAATTAAGTTCTTGAGTGTTAAAGGGAATTTGCTTTTCCGAGATGGGAAAAGCTGTTGTGTTAAAAATAAAATCCCATATTGCACAAGATGAAGAACCATGAATTAGGGGCGTGCACAGTCCGGTTCGGTCTCAAATCGTTAGGTTTTTCAAATCAAACCGTTTTAAACGATCTAGAAAAATATAAATCAGACCGGACCATTTTATACACATAGACCAAACCGAATCAGACCATTTTAAAACGGCTTGGTCCGGTTTAATCACTGTTTGCACTTTTTTTTTGGTCCAATTTTGGCCCGATAGATTTTTTTAGATGATTTTTTAAAATCAAATTAAAATACTCTTATTAATAAAAGCTTGTTATTTGATTCTAATAATAAAACATAAATGTAAACATAAAGTAATCCAAATAAAAATAAAGACATCTACAGTTCAAAATCTAAACAAATATAAACACATTCAAACTACGAAGTTCAAAATGTAAACAATCATAAACACAACCAAACTATAAAATCCAAAATCCCAACAAATATAAACACATCCAACTTAAAAAGTTCAAAGAAACATAAAGAGATCCAACTACAAAGTATACATTTATAAAAAAAAATAAAAAATAAAAAAACATTATATATATGAAAAAACGATCCGATCCGGTCTAAACCGTTCTAAAAAATTGTAGACCGGATTGGACCGTTTAGAAAATGGTCCGGTCCGGTTTCAAACCGTTTTAAAACTGTTCTTGCGTGGAACTGGACTAACGGTTTTTAAACCGTTGGATTGGTTTTGTTTTGGTGGTTTACAGTTTTTCTTGCATAGCCCTACTATGAATCATATAAAAGAACCACGCAGATTGTTAAAACGACAATATTCATGAAAACGACAAAAAAAACTGATATACATATCCAGGAATTGACGGGGAAAAAAAAAAAAAAAAAAAAACTAAAAGTTTCACAACAACTTATATACGAGGACGATTCTATAAAATGAAAGGACAAGAAGAGCTGTTTGAATTTCAAACGACAGTGATCTTAATAACGACATCATTCCAAAATACGAAAACAACAAGGGAACAACATCATAATGAAAATGCCAGCAATTTGAACAGAGGATAATAACGAAAAATACCTGATTATCGACAATAAATTATATAAGGGCCTATAGATTTTACTTAAAAAAAAAAAAAAAAAGAGTTAAGGATACTTGACGCCATTTTCTGATTGCTGATATTTCTAGTTCCTGTCTTTCTAGACAAACGACAGAACAATGCTATGCGTTTAGACACATGGGAAAATGATACAGCCCCACATAAGAGGGCTCTCTCACATGAGGTTTGTCTATAAAATTTTTAAAACCAAAAATGAAAGTTTTGAAATGAAAAGAAAAATAAGCTACTGTTATAAAGTGATTTATTAGATAAAAAAATATTTTTGAACCAATTAATTTAAAAAAATTAAATTAATTAAATTTTTTTAAAATAAAAAAAATATTTATTGAAAAAGTTTTAAAAATTAAAATCAACAACAATAAAACAAAAGGCATACGTTACTAGAATTGAAAAAAATAAAAATAAAAATAAAAACGGGTACCTTTTTGAGTCTTGAGCACTTGACAACATTAACATTTGACAGTTGACACTATATTTTTGTTTATCTTTTTTTTTTTTTTTTCCTGAATAGAAAGATATTTTATTTTTATTTTTTCAACTTAAAAGATAAGAAAATTCAAATTCTGCATCTTATAAAAAAATTAAATATGAAATTATCATTAAATTATACCTATAATCACTATAAAGACATTTACCAATATATGGTATTCTAGTTCTTTGTTCTTGACGAACGACAGAAAAATGCTATGCGTACCGACACCGTGGGAGAGAGGACATAGTGGACCCACTAGCTTATTGTACTGATTCAAAAGTTTGTAATTTAGAGACGAGACAAAGACAAAAAGAGAAAGGAAGGAAAAAAAAAAACCAACAACAACAACAAAGAGGGGAAAAAAAAAAAAATCCTTCTCTATGGCGAGCATAGAAATTAGAGGAAAGACAACGAAGATATTGTTTTCACTTGGGAATCATACGGAGGACAAAACCAAACTGAGCATTACTCATTTACAGATTTTATTCATTCATTGTCATTGCCACCACCAACGATGCTCACAATGTGAGCATTGGACAGCTGAGATAAGCATGATATTTTTCATGAATTCTTTATATATATATATATATATATAACACGACAATAATAAAAATAAAAAATGACTTATTTTTCTCTAACCTTTTGCCTTGTTCTTCCCGTTTTCCCGTTTTCTTTCCTTTACTGTTTTTAGTTGTCGTTGAGATTCTTTGGTTTCCACTAGCCCAACCTTGGATTTCTTGTCTGTTACTAGGAATCTCATAACAACCCTCGTTAGATTAAATAAAGGGACTTGATTTTCTAGCAATATTTGAATCTGGGGTTGTTTCTTTTGAGCCTTTTTTTTTTTTGTGTTCTATTCAATTTGAAAGTGATAAAAAGAACTTGATTTCATTTTCATTCTGGGGTTGTTTCTTTCGACCATTTTTTTAAAATTTTTTTTTCAAATGTTCTGTTCTGTCTACGAATCAATTTGCTAAGCTCATTTTGATCCAAGGATGCAAACCTCTCCGCGCTACGGCAGAACCTCTCAACTGCATCATTTGTTGACGCCGTCGAAGCAGAGGCGCAGCGGCTATGAACCGTCCGATACAGAGACAGACTTCCAAGAAAGTCCCTGGCGTGACCATAATCCACCCAACAGAGAATTGGATTCTGAAGAGCCAAGATTAGACTCTGCCTTACCAAGAACCATTAGTCCCTTGAAGACCAACCGGAGACACTCCTCGAGGTTCGAATACGTAGAATCTTCTCAGATAAAGAACTCTTCGGAGACCTCAGCTCGTAGGAGGCACAGCAGTAAGTCACCTTACAAGCCGAGGAGGGAAGATGGTAATAATCTTCATAATGGAAATATCAGTCCATTGTCAAAGTCCCCGATCGGAACTTATCAGTCTCCTTACAAAGAAGAGCATAATTTGGATACTTATGATCTTGTATATTCACATAGAAGGCAAAATGACCGAGCTTTAGCGCAGCCTCCGCTGGTTGAGGTTAGTAGAGTGAGCAGGAAACTGAACTACACGATGAGCAAGAGAACGGTGACTGCCCCGAGGATGAGGCCAAGAGAAAAGGACCAAGAGAAAAAGTATGATCAGATGTCAAAACCGGAGAGAACACCCTCACCGTTACCAAAATCCATGGCTCAGAAGCTTATAAGAGAAGTTCCCAAACCGAAAGTGGGACTCTTAAGTGGCGAAATCAACGAGAGAGTTGCGTATGCGAAGCTTGCTAGAGATCAAACGAGTATTGGTATTGCGAATTTTGAAAGTACCGAGTCCATTTCACCAGGTGATATCTTCTTCTCTCGCGAGTGGACGGTCTTGGCACTGCCAAAGAAAGGTGGTTTAGAGAGCCAGTTTAGTTCGAAACCGAATATACTTTCCCAACGAGATTCTTCTTCTAACCCCAGAAGTAGAGCAAATGGAAATCTTGACCCCAATAAGGAATCGGCTAATGTTGGTTTATCACATACAGGTAGTTCTTCGACAAGCAGGGTGGGAAGTGGAAGGTTTAGCACCGAAAGTAGTAAGTTGAGTGATGCTAGTGGTAGGACTACTGAGAGCATGAAAAAGTTCACAGATGGTAGAAGGAAGAGCCAAAAGGAGGCATGGTTTAATTGTGTGATGAAAGGGCCTTGTAGGAATGCGAAAAAATCGCCTGAAAGAACTGCAAAAACCACATTCAATGAAGCCTTATACATCGAAAAAGCCCTTGTGGTTGAAAAGCTCAAACAGTTCTGGGCTGACAAATATCAACCCGGTTCCTTGAATGGATTCACTTTCCATAAACAAGAAGCTCAACTTCTCAAGCAACTTGTAAGTAATCTAGTTAGCATTTTTATCGATCTAGTTGCTAATACATGTCTTTGATTCATTTTTATTTTTGTTTTATTTTTTTTTTCTTTGTGGTATGTTTTTCTGGCATGAATTTTGCCTAAATTGTACACATATTTTTGAGATTTAGGTATCTGAAGACATATGTCCACATATTCTGCTCAAGGGACCGACCGGCTCAGGTAAAAGAGCACTAGCAATGGCACTTCTGCGCGAAATATATGGCGATGCGAGTTGGGATGTATGCTCCTGGCCATCAGATTGAAATATCTTTGAAATTTTTTACCTTAAGAGAATAACTTTAAGATGAAATTTATCATTTTCTTTTCTTGTTTCACAGGTATCTAATGATATAAGATACTTCCAGGTTCAGGTAAAACCATTTCTGCACTTCTTTTTTCTTTTCCCATTTCCTATTGAACAGCTTATCAGAAATAAATAAAATCTTTCCCAGTTCAAAAAATCAGATGCATAATAAAAAGTTACTAACAAATTAAGCCTATTTTGATAGGACCGGCCGATGCAAGTGGTTGTCCCGATAACATCAAGTACTCACCATCTGGAGCTCAATGTGCGTTTGGAATCGAATGCCAAGTATGCACTAATGGGTTTGGTCAGGGAAATAACAAAGGACTTTGCAATTACTCCTGAAATCAGCAATGCTAATCTCACCGCGAACAATTATAAAGGTGTTCGGAATCTTTGAAAACATCGATCTTATTTCCCTTTCCGTTTTAGATAGATTAGCCCTTTAATTAACTCAGAGCTAACATGGTTTATATCTTCTTAGTTTCAGTAATAGTCCTTTACGATGTTGACAAAGCAACTGATAACAACATTCAACATTTGATAAAATGGATATTGGATTGTTACGCCGATGCTTGTAAACTCATACTCTGCTGTGAAGATGATTCAGAGATTGTAGATTCGGTCAAAAACCGCTGCAAAGTTATCGAAGTCAATGCTCCTATAACTCATGAGGTATATGCATTACCAAGAATGTAGTTGAGTTTCCGAACTACAGTAATTTAATCCAACTGCAAAATTTAGCATATTGTACTAATCCTTTATTCTCTTTAGATCATGGAAGTTCTTATTCAGATATCGAGAAAGGAAGACTTCGAGCTGTCAATGGAGTTTGCAGCTAAGATTGCCATTAAATCAAAGCAGAACCTGAGAAAGGCGATCATGGCTCTTGAAGCATGCAAGGCACACAAGTGAGAGCTTTAAATAAAAAAGAACAAATATTAAAAATTTGGAGAATTCATTGATAGAGTATGAACTTATTGGCAAGTCACTGTTTTTAACAGTCAAACTATGTCAGAATCAAATTAGATTAAAAAAAGCATGACAATTCAATCAAATTAGTTAAAAACTGTGTCCTACTAATACTCTTTTTTTCATACGCTACAAAGAATTCTCCTAAGAATTCATAAGGCCGTATTATATTTAATTTGACTTATTTTGGTTAATTCTTTCCTTGCAGCTATCCTTTTGTGGAGGACCAACCAATTCCACTTGGATGGGAAGAGGTTCTGGTTGAAATGGCTACAGAAATCCTAGCCAATCCATCACCTAATACGTAAATACATAGTGCTCTTCATATACTTATTGGTTTTCTATATGTATATATTTATACATATATTTATATAGTGGACCTCAACTCTTTATAATATCATGCCAAAATCATTTTGTAAATTTTCTTCACAGGCTATTTCTCATAAGGGGAAAGTTTCAAAAGCTTCTAGCTGATTATGTTCACCCCAAACTTATTCTACAGGTATTGCGTAAGAACAATTTCATCTAAATTTTCAACAAGCCTTTTTTTTATTTTTTATTTTTTTGTGTTAACGGAGTAGCGTAATTTCAATGTGCAGAAGCTTGTGGAACAGTTCCTAAAGGGAATCGAGGCTAGTATTAAAAGACAAATTTATTATTGGCATGCTTATTATGTGAGTTCAGAAGACTATTTGTTCCTTATTTC
This sequence comes from Ficus carica, assembly GCA_009761775.1. NCBI lineage: Eukaryota > Viridiplantae > Streptophyta > Magnoliopsida > Rosales > Moraceae > Ficus > Ficus carica. Next base: position 26,065,012 of record CM019743.1, on the reverse strand, counting down.
ATCTTTTTAGTTGGTAACCAAACCGTGAAAATTACCCAAATTATCACCCTTTTTTTTTTTTGCTCCATCCATTGATCAATATGACACAAATTATCCCATTTTAACCAGTATGACACAAACATGAGTTTTACTTTGCGTCACATTAGTCTAATGCCAAATTTTTGTGTCATGTTAGAGTGCAATGGTCATTAAATTTGTGTTATTTAAGTGCTTTCCTCGTGAAATTAAGTAACCAAAAGTGTTTGTTACAGGAGAAGAGACTACCAATTGGACCTAGTGCTTTGCTTAAACTAGAAGGTAACATAATTTTCATGAGTTTATCCCGATTTCTTAATACTAACTCTTGTGACAGGTGAGTTTTAATTTATTATGAGTTATCATCTTTCTTGACCAAATAGTTTTTTAAAACACAAACTAGCTTACATGTCATGTCGGTTAGTATGAAAAAGTTACAGACCCTAGCATTAATTATTCAATTAACATTAAGTCATGTCGCGATTAATATGAGTCAGCTAGCGAGTTAGTAAACTATAATTTAATGCTTCTTCTTCTTTTTAATTTTTTTTATTACAGAATTCGTCACCAAATTCATGAGCATATACAGAAAGAGTTCAAGCAATATTCATCAATTTATGTAGTTTATATTGGGCTGCTTCAGAACTTTATCATGCTTTGTTAAGATTGTGGTTGCAAAATTATTGCTGCTTTATACTCTAAACTCAGAAGGATATACAAGATTAACTCAAGTCTTCCGGGGTTAAACTACAGCGGTTTATTATATGCAACTTTTCTTTCTTTTTGTAGAACGTAAAATAAATAGTCTATACACAAGTTTTCCCCTAAAAAACTTGTGATTTTCTGGAAAATTGATAAAATATGCTTGTGAAATGTTTTTGAATTCTGCTGCTTTCGTCATGTGATTATTAGTACTATTTTTTTAAAATTATATTAATTTGTCTCTGTTATTGTTGTTGTTTTAGTTATGACGTTGTCCACATTTTCACGACACGCTTTTTGTCGTTTTCCAACACATTCAAACTCTTAATGTCTCTTACCTAGCGTCGTTTTGAAGATGCTGTCGTTTCCTAAGATGATGTCGTATTTTCAGCTGTCAATTTCCAGAGATTTTGATTATAAATAATAATAATAAATAAATAACAACAATAACAACAACAAACAAACAAACAAATAGATAAACAAACATTTAACCAAAAAAAAAAAAAAAACTCCGAGACTTTGGAATTTGTTTTTTATATTTGTCGTTTTGCTGGACTAGGAGACGGGAGAAATCTTCTAAAACATTCAAGTTGTCATATATCTTTGTTTCCAAGATCTTCTTGTTTCTATAAGATGGTTTCCAAATATATTGTTTTTATCGGATGCAAAATATTTTTTTAATTTAAGTTATATTGTTATATCTATAGGATATATTATTTTTCAATTTCTATAGATTTTGTCTGAAATTGGTGCCATTTGAAATTAAAGAAAAGCCTGTGGAAAAAAAAAAAAAACAATTGTGCCATGAACAGTATCTCAAATCCATCCTTAGCAGCACAAATAACAACTGAAATCTTTCTACCTCAAGCGGTGGTGGTAACATAGTGACAAAGGATATCCTATTTAAGCTTTGTTTCTATCAAGTAATGAGTTTGAATCTTGTTACGTGTAAAGTCTGTCAGTATTATGTTGGCATAGACTAATGCTCCGAGTAGACTCTTGAAGCTTAGATCCCCTTTCAATTAAAAAAAATCGATAAATTGCTCATTGGTACTTAATTAACGTTTTTCTGATATTGTGATTTGACCTCTAACCTTTTTTAAGTGGCTAAAAAGACCCTAAACTCTTTAAAATTGGGCATTTTGATTCTTTTTACTAATAAAGATTAAAAATTACATGAAATAGATCATGTGTATGACACATGTATGTTGAATCATGTAAATTTTTTTTTCTCAATTACCCTTTTAAATAGTAAACATGCTTGATTAACATGATATTTTCCATTAAATTTTTAACATCTATCAAAAAAATTAAGGATCATTTTGTATCTTTTGAAAAAGTCTTCGTAAAAAGGTTTGGAATTACGAGCAATTTACCCTTAAAAAAAAAAAAAAAAACCATCCTTGACATATTTAATCTCTTTAATTTACTAGCAACGAGTCAAACGAAAATTTAAAACTCAAAAGCTAGTATAATATTGAAGGACCACCTATTGAAATTGAAGAGTCTGCATGATTTCCAACAAAGCTACATATATATATAGCTGGGCATATCTATCTAAACAATGTTGTTTCACAATTTCCCAGAGTTCCAAATATTGGTATTCAAAATTCAAAATACAGTTGTCTGCTCTTACATTCATTCCCTCTTCCTTTTGCACCTCAAGAACCTTCTAATTTGTGACCACAAGAGAAAAAGTATTTTAGTTACCCACCAAATGTCAAAAAAATCCAGATACCACGAGAGTATTGTTGTCATTACGTCCCTGTGAAGTAAGGAGGTCATGGAAATTGCACCAACCATAACCACTGCTATGCGGTGCCTGAAATCAATAGACCGTCATATCTCAAAGCAAAAACATAAATAAAAGTTATAGTAAGGTCAACTTTATTCTTAATTTTTTATTATCATATAAAATGATATATGAGTTGTTATTATTTTATTGTTATATGTTTCGAAAAATTTCTTTAGCAAATAATTCATTAACAAGTGAATTGGTATTTAAATAAGTTGGGATTAGAATTGAGTCACCTCATTAATGACTTCAAAGAAACAAGTGGAAATTTTTACGGAGTAAATACAACTGAAAGTTTCATTTTTGGAATCTGATGATTTGAGCCAAAATTACTACGGAAAAATTTCACTTTTAGCACCTGTGGGGAAAAGATTATTAAAATCAGCATCACTTTTTCATCCCTTCAGTTCTAGCACCGCCACGTCATCAAAACCCATGATCTGTGGGGCCAAGCCCCAATTAATGTATGTCAAATTACGGGTTTGTCCTCGTCTCCCTCGCATGTCCCAGAAAACCAGCATCTACAGTATTTTAGAGAGAGAAAATTGAAATCTAGAGAGAGAAAATGAAATCTAGAAAGAGAATTTGATGCAATTGCGCGGAACCGCACGGAAACCGTCCGTAACCACCACGAAAGGCCACCAACTTAGGATAGTTTAAAAAACCGGAACCAGAGATCGAGAGAATGAGGGTTGAGGGGAAATCGAAGTTAAGGAATCAAAGATGACGAAAATTAAAAAAAATTACTTTTTCGTTTCAATGTTTAAAAAGTCTGCGTTTAGAGCTTTGTTTGCAAAGGGGAAAAATAAATTTCCTCATTTGAATAGTTATTATTGAACAGTATCTCTTCTTACGGGTTCGGTCATTTTCATAATGACCGCCTGGTAATTATGAAAATAACCCCTGTAACTGTTATAACTCTCGCATATAATTTTGGTCATAACGGTTATGATCATGTGATCATTATAAAAATGACCCGCTTTTGGAACTCAACAATCCTTATGACCACACGGTCATAACAGGAATGACCTTCCCTTGAAAATGGCCTGAAACATGACTTTTCTAATTTTTTATTATTTTTTTGGACGAGAGGTCATAACTGTTATGACCACACGGTCATAACAGGAATGACCTTCCCTTGAAAATGGCCTGAAACATGACTTTTCTAATTTTTTAATTATTTTTTTGGACGAGAGGTCATAACTGTTATGACCACACGGTCATAACAGGAATGACCTTCCTTTGAAAATGGCCTGAAACATGACTTTTCTAATTTTTTAATTATTTTTTTGGACGAGAGGTCATAACTGTTATGACCACACGGTCATAACAGGAATGACCTTCCTTTGAAATGGTCTGAAACATGACTTTTCTAATTTTTTATTATTTTTTTGGACTAGAGGTCATAACTGTTATGACCACACGGTCATAACAGGAATGACCTTCCCTTGAAAATGGCCTGAAACATGACTTTTCTAATTTTTTATTATTTTTTTGGACAAGAGGTCATAACTGTTATGACCACACGGTCATAACAGGAATGACCTTCCCTTGAAAATGGCCTGAAACATGACTTTTCTAATTTTTTATTATTTTTTTGGACGAGAGGTCATAACTGTTATGACCACACGGTCATAACAGGAATGACCTTCCTTGAAAATGGCCTGAAACATGACTTTTCTAATTTTTTATTATTTTTTTGGACGAGAGGTCATAACTGTTATGACCACACGGTCATAACAGGAATGACCTTCCTTTGAAAATGCCTGAAACATGACTTTTCTAATTTTTTATTATTTTTTTGGACGAGAGGTCATAACTGTTATGACCACACGGTCATAACAGGAATGACCTTCCCTTGAAAATGGCCTGAAACATGACTTTTCTAATTTTTTATTATTTTTTTGGACGAGAGGTCATAACGGTTATGACCGGCTGGTCATAACGGTTATGACCACTGGTCATAACCGTTATGACCACACTGTTATGACTACCGGTCATAACCGTTATGACCACACTGTTATGACTACCCGGTCATAACCATTATGACCACCCGGTCATAACCATTATGACCACACTGTTATGACTACCCGGTCATAACCGTTATGACCACCCGGTCATAACCGTTATGACCACCGGTCATAACCGTTATGACCGGGTGGTCATAATGGTTATGACCACCCGGTCATAACCGTTATGACCACACTGTTATGACTACCCGGTCATAACCATTATGACCATCCGGTTATAACCATTATGACCTGTACTAAAAAATGACCAAAAATGTTAGATTTTAAAAATAAAAAAATTTAACATAGGTCATAACTATTATGACCGGATGGTCATAATAAGAATGACCTTTACTCAAAAATAGCTAAAAATGTTAGATTTAAAAAAAAAAAAAAAAAACTTTCGATGAAAGTTTCTCTCTCTAAATGAAAGTTTCAATGGTCATAAAAAATAAAAAAAAAACTTTCGATGGTCATAACAGGAATGACCTTTATTCAAAAATGGCTAAAAATGTTAGATTTAAAATAAATAAAAAACTTTCGATGGAAGTTTCTCTCTCTAAATGGAAGTTGCTCTCTATTATATGAAGATTTGGGTTTCAAAATGGGTGGGGGGCTAGGCGAAAAAGTGAAAAAAAAATAAGATTCCGGTGGGTGGTAACTCTTTCTCTCTCTAGATTTCAGTTTCTCTCTCTAAAACACTGTAGATGTTGGTCTGTGCATAAAATTTTTTTGAGCCATGCGAGGGAGAGAGATATTTGAGCTGAAGGAGATGAGGGTAAACCCGTAATTTGATATACATTAAATGCTGTTGGGCCCCACATTAAGTGCTAGTAATGAAGGGAAAAAAAAGTAATGCTATTTTTAATAATAAAATTTTTACAGGTGCTAAAAGTGAAATTAACTCAAATTACTACCAATGGACTAAGGACATTATCTATTAGATTGTGGCAAAACAATTGGCATATTCAACTTTTTTTTCTCCTACTAAATAATCAGTAATTTCTAGACTATGTATTATAATCAATGGCAGACTTAAAAGCATTTAAAAACATTACAACATTAATGGGTTGAAGATTTAAGGATTTGGTAAGTCCCCCCTAGTTGGACGATCTTTCACTAAAAAAGGCAACACAAATCTACATGTCTAGATTAAAAAAAAAATAAAAAATAAAAAAGGTCATTAAACAATGTTATAGCCATAGTTCAAAGATCCTAATAAACTAATAAGTTGCAATCTTAAAGTATGAGGAAGGAAATGAACATCATTTTAAAGATAGTTCCAAGAGTTTGATGCATTCATGTTGTTAAAAAAAATGTACATGTATGTTCATGATTTATTGCATATAGATTAACTGAATAATCAACACTAAATTTACCAGATCTCGGCTTCAATTCGAGGCAGTTCGGAAGCACAAGGCTTAAGCTCATTCCGCTTGGAAAATAAAATTTCCTCCCAAACTCGAATAAAAGCATCGAAAAGATAGGCGCAGCAACGGGGAATGATTAACGATGACATAGCTGCAACGACGGTAGGGGATGCGTTATTGGAGCGAAAGAAAGTCCTTGCCAACAACAGGATTCCCAGCCACTTTGTAACCCTCCAAACCACCCCGAAAAGGACGATCCTCCATGGAGCCATGAAGTTTGATCAGCTTGTGATTTTAGCCCAATTAAGAAAATAACATGAAACAAGTAAGATCATTATGAAACATAGTTAATTGAGAAACCGATGATACAGAACGTACAATGTGTGTGTTACTACTACTATATATATGTATACCATACTTTCTCCACAACCAAACAGGGAGATGTGCAGGAAAAGATAGAATAAAACACATCAAGAATATGGAAAATGGCTCTTTAGGAACATGCAAGTCAATTTCTAGATTTATTAGTACTTTTTTTTCTTTTTTTCAAAATTTCCTGGTAACCAAACAATATTTTTACATGCAAGATTCTCAAGAAAACTGCAAGGAACTAATACCATTAATTAACCGAAGCATCGAAAATGCACATGCAAAGACTATAAGATCAAATTGTTAATTTACCATTCACCAAATTTTTTTGTTGTTGTTAATTTACCTGTCTCTTCATAATTAGGATCATAATTATCAAAAACTCATGAAATGGATTTTTTTTTTCCTTTTTACGTAGTTTCATGGGTTGATTTCTATGTTTTCTCAGAATCTCAAGCTTTCCCTGTAACCAAACAATCTATAGCAAGACTAATTACAAGATCAAGTTTTGCAACTAGTAATAACATTAATTAGCCTAAGAAAAAAAAAATCTAAGAAATATAGTGAATATTGAGAAATGAAAAAGCTGATTACCAGAGATGATGAACTTGGAGTGATTTTGGCAGTAGAACGTACTTTGCAAAGTATGATGAATGACAAATGAGAAACAGTACTGAGAGGTGGGACAATATCTATATGTGTGTGTGTGTGTGTATATCTATATATGTATAGGGATTTATTAGTATTTTATTTATTTATATTTTTTTTAATTCTAATTTTTGACTGGGATGTTAAGCATTTATAAGGAGTCAATCTTGGTCAACATTTGTCGTTAGACAACTCAACGGAAAATAAGGAATTAGTTAAGAGTTTAACAGAGTTTTAAGCTTTCAAAGCCGTTCTAACTGTTCTACAAACTGCCTCGGCAACTTGTGTAATGGGAGCTGCCAGCTCAGCAGATTTACGAACTAATTTAGTAACTACTTACAGATTCTTGGGCCAAATTATTAAGATTCTCTCTAACATTAATTGTTAATTTAATCCTATTTAGAATCAGCAGGACTCATGAACAATTTTATTGTCATTTAATTACTAAATCCTTCCTTCTTCTTTTTTTTTTTTTTTTTTTTTTTTTTTTCTTTTCGAACTTGGGGTTGGAGATTCAAACCCTACACCTTAAAGTGGAGTTAAGTGTGAAATTATTACTAAGCTATATTTACAACCACATTACTAAATCACTCTTGGTGTTACCATATTTTCATTTTCGTGATTGCTTTCATTTTTCTCCTGTTATCAGTTTCTAATGTGTTAATTGTTGGTAATTATCATTGTTAGTAAACATCATGTCACTTTGGTCATTTGAATTTTTAATCTCCAAAGATTACTCTCTTGAACTTTAATTTTTTTCATGTTTCAAAGTGATAGAATACTTCTTGTTGGCTAATTACCCTTTTATCAAGATATTGTCGTTTTCCAAGATGATGAGGCATCCATAGATGATGTTTTGCAAGGTTTTGTTCTTTCCCTAATATATGTTGTTGTTGATGATGGTTCCCCCCCCCCCCCCCCCCCCCCCCCCCCCCCCCCCCCCCCCCCGCTTTTCGTCGTTTTCAAATTTATCACCTTTCATAGTTTCCTAGTTCCTATTGTTTCTACGTGTCGTTTTCACTGTTTTGTCGTTTCCAAGGATGCTGTCGTTTGATGAAGTTGTATGAAACATATATAGAGCCTTTTCTAGTTTTCACGTTTCTTGTCGTTTCTAGAAACTCACGTCTTTAAGACATTGTCATTTTCAATACATTGTCGTTTTCGAGGATGTTGTCGTTTTCACAGTATGATGTCGTTGTCTCTCACTTTGGGGTATAGCGTTTCTTTTTCTTTAATAGGTTTGCTCTCCTCTCAGGCTCTCTCTGTCTCTTTTTTTCCCCCCCTGTTGTTTTATAATATTTGTAATTTCCAATATGAGTTTTTCTCCCATTTAAACATATATAAATATGATTTTATCTCTGGTCGTTTTGTAATTAAACTGAACAAAGTCTCCCCACAAACATTTTCATATCTCAATTAATGGGATTTTGATTTGGAGGGGTCAGCTGAAAACTTTAAAATTACAAAACCGTGTACAATAACAAAAAGAAAGCTATAATTTTATTTTTTTTTTCTTAAAAAAAAGAAAGATTTAATACAGTTAAAGAAATTAGAAACAACTGGTTCTTATTTATTCCAAAATCATTGTCGTATTCCAGCTCATAGAAAAATAAAGAAAAGCATGTAATGTAAAACTAAAAAAAACTCAAAATCTTATTAAAATTGAAGAGTCTCCAACAAAGCTAAGAAAATCTAGCTAAACAATTCCACACAATACCCAAATGTTTTTGAAAAGTCGCATATATATTATTCAAAGTTCAACAGCACCAAACTCAATATCTCTTCTTATGTTTCTTCTTCTTCCCTTTTCTCTTCTTTTTCGGGTAATGGGGTGAACCGTCATTTCCACCATTATTTCCCTCTCCACGATCATCTTCTTCTTCTGATTTTGGTCCCACAGAAATTTGGTAATATAGCCCCACACAAAAACCAACCATGTAACTTAAGGTTAAATCTATTATCAAGTCTCTTGGAATAAAAGTTGTCATAATCCCAACAGTAATAATCATGCCGGTGGACCACCTGAAAAATCATTAGACAAATAATGATTAAACATGACATCACTAAATAATATAGCTCTTTAAATGCCAAAAAAAAAAAATTGTAGGAAAAATATATAGATATATATTGTTCGAATTGTAACATCCCCATATTGACAAGTATGTTAACTAAAAGATCAACAATTAATTTACCATATCTGATTTGCAATTTCAGTTAGTAGGCGAGCGAAAAGCCTAAGGTGATCTGGATCAGAGAAAGAAAATTTGTCCGGAGCTTGATTAACGACGTCGAAGAGATAACCTAACCAGCGGGAAACGACATGCATCTTGATGACCGAAATGACGTCGGTAGTAGATGGTACGTGTGGGTGCTGAGAGAGAGAGAAATTCCATTCCGAAGACTGGACCAGCCATTTTGGAATCCCCTTGACCACCTTCCTCCATTGAGCCATGAAGTTTGTGATCAATTTTGAGCTTGTGATTTTAACCCCCAAACAAAAGCACACGAAAACTAAGTGAGAAAATTAATCGGATGGTACAAAACAATATGCAAAATAAACAAACAATTTATTAATTATATGCAGCAAGATTCTCAAGAAAATTGCTAGGAATATCAAAACCTAACCAAAGCACCAAAATACACGAGCAAGAATTCCAAGATCAGGTTTTTATCATAGTACAAGGAAATAATTTTAGTCAACAAAGTCAACAACTAAAATGGGCTTTCGGTATGTGAGCCATTTTTCTACATTTTCTTTCAAGTTTTCCCAGTTACCAAACAATGTCGTGTAAAACTTTCGAGACAAATTGCAAGAACTATCAACTTAAGATTAAAAAATAATAATAATAAATCTATATGAACAATTATGAGTGAGAAAGATCAAGCGGTTATATATTGAGAAAGGAAAATTAGGAGAGAACTGGAATTGTAGAGGAAAGAGTTAATTACCAGACGATGAAACTTGGAGTGGTATTAGCGCTTGAACGTTCCATGAATGAAGTGGTATTGAAACATTTGTGTAAGTCACTACCTATATATATAGCTCTACTGATTTTTTTTTTATTTTTTTTTTAATTTTCAATACCTTATTGGCTAGGATGACGAACAACTAAGATATCACCGCCGTTGATTCTTTGCTGCAGTTCACAGGGGCCGTTTGATACATATTCCACACACACCGTTCTTTAATTACTCTCAGTTATATATTAGAGTTAAGAGTTCTATCGATAATACTGAAAAATTTGCCAGGTGTTACCCTTGTAAGATAATACTCCACCGTGCAAAAAGATTTTTTTAAATTTTTTTTTTTTTTAATGACCATCATGTCATTGAAAGAAAAAGAAAGAAAACCCATTGATCAAGGTAAGACAAAAATAACGAAATTAGTAAAAACGAAGATTTTTTCTCTCTCTCTCTCTCAGGATTTGGTCTTTTTTGTAGTTATTTTTATTAATGACATACAAATTATACGCCTTATGTTATATTTAACTCTCACATTTGATTTTACACATTATACACTCTTAAACTTTTCTATTATTATGCTAACGGTCATTCTGTTAATTATAATATTGTCAGAGATATTTTAAAAACATATTTTTCCTTCTAAAAACTTTTAATAATGATTTTAATTTTAATTAAAGCGCCTCACGCAATTCAAACGTGTTGCATTTCTATTTAGTCTTTTTACGGAATATTGATGTAGAGGACATTTGTGTAACGATAAAAAAAAATGATATAATGTGACTTTAAAATTAAAAATCATGGATTAACAAATTAGTAAACACAAGCACATATATTGAAAAAAAAAAAAAGAGGTTGGGGATAGAAACTAGCACCTAGGAACTCAACAACGCCTCAGGTAACGCCACGAGTATATAAACGACAATACATTAAAAGTACAAGTTCCTGCGGACGATAACACCTTCAAACGGTAATGATGTCTTACACAACAACATCATAGAAACACCAACTTCTCAGAATCCGACAAAGTCCATTTAAAAAAAAAAAAAAGATAGAGTTGTTTGTTTTGTTTTGTTTTTTTTTGTTTTTTTTGTTTTTGACACAAATGGTCTCAGATTTATATATTATCCGACAAAGTCCATTTAAAAAAAAAAATGAGCTGTTTGTTTTGTTTTGTTTGTTTTTTTTTTTTTTTTTTGACACAAATGGTCTCAGAATTATATATTATGTTAATTTATAACTTCTAATTTTACATGATATATTATCGAGAATTTTTTTACTATTAGGTAAACGACTCCTTACATTAATATTCCTTAATAATTTGAACGAAAATAACATGCATGCAGATCACGTGATCTTTTATTGATATTAAATATTAGTTCAAAGTTTTTAAGAGGAAAACTGTACTTTGATATCTCCATGATAATATTATATATCTTTGATAAAATTATAGTTTATTTTCAAAATATCACTGATTGTGGTGGAAAAATTTTTCAGAAAATGTTTATTGCGACTCTACCTTTAAATAAAGCTAATGTGATCAGAGCATTTTCAATTTATGTCTAATTTTTCTTTAAAAAAAAATTGATAGGGGAACTATTAACATAATAATTAATAGAAAGTTTAAAGTAGTGTGATGCATAAAATCAAATGTCAGGACCAGTACAAAACATGATTTATAGTTTGGGGGTTTAGTAAAATAACCTTACCACCCCCCTCCCCCCCCCCCCAAAAAAAAAAAAAGAAGATCTCATACTGGGAGTTTTTTATTCTTTTTATAAAATAATTTCGTTGTTTTTATCTTATACCTTGATTCTTCTTCTTCTTCTTTAATTTTTTTAAATGACATTATGACATTTATAGCCAAGCATTTAAGAGTACATTTGATTCTAAGGTTTAAACCTAAAATTTTCATATCAGTTATTTTCTTTTTTAAAAAATCAATAAAATTTATAATTAGTTTTTAAAAAGTCAATCAATTTCAACTTTAAAATTTCATTTGAAACCATACATTAAGGGTAACAGAAGGAAAAAAAAAAAAAAGCATTCCTTCTTGCATGGTGGGTACTCTCAAGTGTAACAGTTGGCACATTTGTTCAGTACTATCGATTCTATTTTGTTATGAAAGGTGTGCGTGTAGGAATCAACATCCTATGTCTAATTTTAATGCCTCAAATGATGTCTAACTAATTTTATTTTGACATGTCATTGAAAGAAATTTGTAGTTAAGGTAAAAAAAATCAGTTATAAATATTTTAAACTTTTTAACATGACATGACATAATATAATTGATTAGACACCATTTAGAACACAAAAAATTAGACGTAGTATGTGGATCCGTGCGTGGAGTATCTGTTATTTGGCCCCTATATTGAATTGCATCAAAGAATCAACGGTGGTGATATTAGTCTCTCAACATCCCAGCCAAAAAGATTAAACCAATAAAAGAAAGAAAAAAAAAATCACTAAGCTATATATATAGGTGACGTTAATGTTTCTCATTTGGCATTCATCAAGACTTTGGAACGTTCAAGCGCTAATACCACTCCAATTCATCATCTGGGTAATTAATTCCTAGAATTTTCTTGGAATCTTGCATATAAATATACTGATTGTTAATAGTACTGCACAAATTGAAAGAAACTTAATGCAGAAAATGTAATAACCCGAATTTTTATGACTCTAGATTTCCTTTGAATGAGGAAAACTTAAGTCTAAATCATGTTTGGAATAGAATATCGGTATAAGTTTGAGTTCTCGGTTAATTAGCTACGAGACTCAATGATGGATTACTTAGGCCAGTTTAAGGCATTTTAAGGAAAATGACGTGATGAAATTTCATGATTTCATGATGGTCAAAGTTTGACCAAGATAGTCAAAGTTGACCAAAAGTCAAGGTATGAGATCGCTCTAGAATAATTGTGAATAATAATTGGAGCAATGGGGATTTAGCAGTTTCAAGTTCTAAGAAGAAAAATCCATACACAGTCCAATTTTACGAAGATGAACTCCGGACTGCAATTTAGTGAAACAGTACTGTTTTAAGTGAAAAACAGTATTAGTATTGATTAAGTTAGTAGGGAAATGGACTGAAACCCTATATTTAAGGATTTTCGGGAATTTAGTGGACCATTAGGTATGGAATTGAAGCCAAGTGGCTCCACCAACACTGTCCACCTCACAGGGACTAAAGTGCAAATATTTTATCATTAAGGATTAAAGTGCAATTTTAAGAAAAGTAAGTAAGAATGTAATTTTTGAATTATGGAATTTATGGATATTCCTAACCAAGTTTCCAACTAGAGTTGAACTAAGCCAATGGTTGGTTACAAATTTAGTTAGCTTGGTTGCATTGGAACAAGCAATTAAGCTAGAGATAAGTTTGAGAAGATTTTTCTTTGCTTCCCACATGCTATGGTCGGTTTTTCATCCTTGGAAAACAAGGAAATATGCTTAGGTAAGCAAGGTGACACAAGCAAGGAGAGATAAGCAATCAAGAAGCTTGGTGAGCAAGCCAATTTTGGTTCACACATGGCTTGATAGCATGGTGACAAGTGTATGCTCTAGAAAGGCTTGTTGAGCAAGCCAACTTTTGGCTCCCACACATGTAAAGGCCGGTTGTGTGTGGCTTGGAAAACAAGCAAATTTTGCTTGATGATGTCAACAAAAGATGTCACCAAGGTGACATAGGCTAGGTGATGCAAGCATGGCTTGTTGAGCAAGCACTTGCATTCTTAGTCTTCATGGCCGACCACATCATCTAGGGGGGGACACCTCATCAAATTCTTATTGGATTTTAGGGAAAGAAGTCTTTCCTTGTTCTCCAAGGGAATGGCTAGCCAATAAGGCCACACCACATCACCTAAGGGGGGGGCTTGTTGAGCAAGTAAACCCTTAGATGTAATTAGGAAAACTTTAGCTTTTCATTCTCCTTTTTCCTTCCACTAGAAGCCGAACTTCAAGGGAGAAGAAAGACCATGTGTTGGTCGGTTTTTCTTGAGCAAAAAGCTAGAGAAAAATTAGAAGGAAAAGCTAGAAAGAAAGGAAGAGAAAGGAAGGTGTGGTGGCCGAAAATCTTGAGAGAATTCCATAGAGGAGAAAACCGGATTTCTTGAGCAAGGAGTTAGAAGAAAAGTTTAGATCCAAAGTTAGATCTAATCTCAAGAAGTAAAGGTAATCCTATTCTCCTAAACCCCTCTAGTTCTTTGATTAGGTTTTGATTCAAATTTTGTGTATTTTCATGTGGGAGAGGCCGAAAATTTGGAACCCCAATTGGAGGGGAAATCCGGACTTGTTGGCAGCCAAAAGGGAAGGTATAAATCCTCTAACCCTAAGTGTTTTATTTAAATTTCATTTGGGAAATTTAAATGTATTTCAAGCTTGATTTGTATGAGCATAAGCTCATTTAATTTTCTGCCCTAATTAGGATTTTAGGGTTGTGTTTGATTGATGTATGGTGTTGCAAACCAAACGTTTTGCAAACCCCGGTTTGGTGCAAGAACACCCAAGGGTTTTGCTTTGCATAAAGATGTTTAAGTGATGTATGACTGTATGTTTTACGTTAGAAAATGCTGCATGTTTGATCTTAGGCTCCCGCGGTGGCTGGTTGAGTTAGATTGCGCGTAATAGGACGTAAAACGAACTTAAAACCGAAAACTGCCATTTTCGGGTAAAACTGACCAGTTTCGGAAAAAGTGAAATTTGAGGCCCTTAGAGGCCGAATTTGGAGAAACTTAAAACATGAAAGTTGTTCAGAAGGGTTTTTCCTAGAGGGAAACGTGAACCGTTTTCAAAAATAAGGCCCCAATGGCCTCCGTTTACCCCAAAACCCGTGGCTGATCCCCAGACCCAGTTTTCGCTCAGTTTTTCGGGATCAGCCAGTTTCAAACAAAAACTGGGACGAATCTAGGCTGAATTGGAATTTTTGTAAAACACGAAAGTTTTAGTATTTTTCGAGAGCTACAACTTTCGTGAAGAAAACTTTTTCAGATTATGAACCGATTTTTAAACTGGGATCGTTTTTCGAAGGGTGCGCAGGGAATCCGAAAATTCCTGCACCACTAGCCTTTCCAATATCTCTAGAAAACTATTTTTCTACTACAAACTATTGTGTCGATTATGGAAAACTGTTCCAAGGGCAGTTTTCAACCTCAAATGATTTTATAAAGTACTAATCCAAGAGTTAGGATTTTTATGATTTAAGTAAAGGATTTTTATGAAGTTTTGGGATTAATTTCCCTAAATTTTCCAAATAAGGGAAAATGAATTTTACAAGTTGGAGTATAGCAAGCGACTAGTTTACGAAAGGTAACCGGGAGTTATACCCGAGTTACTGGGTCAAGCCCAAAGCCCAAGGTTGACCCAACAACGGTTGACCATAGTTGACCGAAGTTGACCATAGTTGACTTTGGTTGACTAACAAGTGGATTTTAGTATAACCTTAAGGGTTAGTCAAGATAACCCTAAAGGACACCAAGATTAATAAACTGGGCTAAGGTATAGGGTTACTATTTGTAACCCAGTAAGATATCTAGTATCAGGGACATACAACTAGGAATATGTAGACATGTTGGTTAGATCCCCAACATTCCACAATACTAATTAGACCCTTACCTATGTCCTTCAACTAGCAGGAGGAAACCTGCAGCTGTAACCAGAGGAGAAGCAGCACTACGTAGGACGTAACGAGAGAGGTAAGTACAACTCCGCCTACAGCATAGGCCCTTTGTTGCCTGATGTAATGTGCTGATATGTGATAATGTGTTATGCTATGCTATGGCTATGATATGCTAAGTTATGTTATGACATGCAATGCCATGTTTTCAAAAATGCCATGTTTACAAAAATGCCATGTTTTCAAAAAGGTCATGTTTTGACTAATGTTGATTATGTTATAATATTGTGACATCATGAAGCATGTTCACTAATATTAAATCACTTGGTAAGAACAAGACAAGTAGGATGTTGTGTCGTGCCGACTTGCCACAAAGGCGGGTTTAAATGGTATGGTTCATGGTTTGAGTTGGATTGGAAGGCTACCTAAACTACTCCATGTTAAACTTTGTGTTTCATGGTTTGAGTTAAAACGGACTGCCACCTTCAACCATTCCTTGGCTATGTACCACGGTACGAGCACACATGATATGTAAAGGAATAGAACTAAATTAAGTTATGAATCCATAATTGATTCATAAGAGATTATAATTGATTCATAAGAGATTATAATTGGTTCATGCACAATGATATGTTTTGTGTCGCGGATGTGATAGTTGTACTTGCTGAGCGAAAGCTCACGTCTTACGTCTATGCTGTAGGTAAGTATCCTGCCAGCAATCTCTGATGCAATACTGTGGAAGGCTGGTGCTGCGGACTGTGAAATGTGGGATGGACACTGCCACAGCTTTTGAAAAAAAAAATATATACTCTATAAAATATGTTGTAATGAAAAAGGGTTTTCATATTTTCATGACGTTTTAAGTATGGATGACAAAGTTTATATAAGGCAAGCAAGTTGCCTCTTGTGGTACCAACCCACATTAGTTCGGGTTTGGTCTACAACATGATTTAGATGGCCTTCAAGGAAGGTTTGAAAGTTCGGTACTCAAGGAAGTACCTACCAGTAAGTTGAAAGTTTTAAAATAAAATATAAAAAAAAAAAAAAAAAAAAATCTTTCCCAAATTTTCCGCAAGTTTAATTTAAGTATATAAGTAAGGTGACGACCCGACCCACGTCTACGTAGTCGTTCCCCTACGTAGATGGTGTAAGTCGGGGCGTGACAGAAAACGTGTTCCTAAAATCCATTTTACTTCTTGATGTATTATACATACATGTAAATATACAAAGATATTGTGTTTTCACTGATCTTCCTCATTTCACTTGTAGTTCTGACCCAAAACCAGGTCGAAGTTCCTCATACGTACTGGTAATTTTCTCTCCTAATTTTCTTCTCAAGTTGGTAGATTCTTCTGTCATTGCTTTTGATTCTTAGATTTTTTTTCCTAGCAACTTGATCTTGAACGTCTTGCAGAGAGACTGTTTGGTTACTGAGAAAGTAGAAAGAACATGTAGAAAACGACTGCACTTCAAATCTCTTTTACCTTTTTCACGTATTGTTCTTCTTCTTCGTCTTTTTTTACCCTCTTTTTCCTTCTTGTGGATTCTGAAGAATCTATAAACCAATAGAGACCAGATGTATATGCATATACTTGTGTTTGGTTGTCGAGAAAGTTTTCTGCTGCAGCTCCACAACATGGAAAATTAGGAGAATTTTAATATAAAATGTCATTCTTTATTATTATTATTAATATTTTTTTTTTGTATTGAAATCTTTTATTAAAAAAGAAAATTCGAAACTCAGAATATATAGTTGGTTTCACTTCATTTTTCTTGGGGTTTTAACAGATGTCATCTAACTCAGAATCACAAGCTTAAACTTTCATGGCCCGATTTGGCGAGTGGCCAGGGCTACTACTTCTCAATGACTTGCATGCTTCTGAGGTGGCTGGGAACCGTGGCGGCTGCGAGGACTTACTTGTCCAGCAAGCAAGCTGACCTTATCGTCACTATGGCTATGTCGACGCACGTCGTAATCAGTTCATTTTGTCATCTCTTAATTGCCTATGTTCGAGCTCCGTCGAAAATCTCCACCTTCAACGAGTTTAAGCATTTCTTCTTCGGCAAATCTCTGAAATCCAAATCTGGTATTTAATTGCTATTTACTATTATTTAGTTTCTTCCTAGTCAATTTTATTCTCATGCATGTTTGTCAAAATGTATTTTGTGTTGTGATATATCTATGTATCTAGTGTTTGAACTATCTTTAAACGACGTAGTTTAATCTAACTAGATATATGGATTTTTCGGTTTCCTTGTTTAGTGAAGGTTTGGCCTAATGAAATTGGCTACTTTGCTTGGTTCTGTACACATAATTAGAGCCTTTAAGAACATTCAACTTTTTGTCCAAAAAAAAAAAAAAAAGATTTAAATATTTGTAACTCTGCCATAAGTTAATATATATTATTGATCTAGTTGAGAAAATGAATTATATATGTCCTTGAAAAGTATAAATTTTGCCTCTGTATAAGTCCGTCGGAATAGGAATTAGATGTCAACAGCTTGGCAACATATATTCTAGTTTTGATCTCCTTGAAAAGTACAATTTCTCACTCTGTAATGCCTTTAAATTCTATATCCCAAATCATCGATTAGCCTCGGAAAAAGGAAAACTAAGTTTGGTAGAGTTACCATTTGCAAGGAGCTGTCGAAGGCACAATTTTTAAGTTTATTATTTTGATTGTATATTCGGAGTAAATTCAGGAAAGAACAAGGAAATGAAGAACCAGTCGTTTCTGTTTTTTATTTTGGTAAAGTTTCATGTTTTTTTTTTTTTTTTTTGTTATATTGTGGTCCATTTTTATCGTCATTGCAAGGCTGAATTATTCACTGCAAAATAACGTAGGCACTAGGCCGCAACTATAGTTTTCAAAACGACATCTTGGTGAAAACGACATCATACAAGGGAAGGAAAAGAACACACAGCTATTAGCAAACAGAAGCACAAATCTGAAAATACTAATTAAAAAAAAAAAAACAAAAGTGTGGGGATAACAACAACGCCTTACAAGATCCTATAATCGACAATCCACTAAGACTTATACAAAATCCTGAAGACGACATCACCTTCAAACGACAATGATGTGTTAAAGGATAAATCAACAAAATGTCAACATTATAGAAACACCAACTCCTCATAAAATGACAAAATTCATAAAAAGATGATTATCTTCACCATTGGCTCTTCAATCATACACTTAGTCTTAGTCTTATATTGATCTCTAATTTTTAATTTTATATGTCACACTTTTCTTGAATTTTTCTACTATTATACAAATGGTCCCTATATTGGTAATCCATAAAAGTGAATAAAAATTAAACACGTACAGATCGGGTAACTTTATTAAGGCTTAAATTGTAAATAAAAGTTTTTGTGAGGGAAACTTTGCTTTTAGAATACCTTTAATGATGCTATATATCAATAATAAAAGTATATTTTACTTCTAAATATCTTAGTGGAGGTTTAATTTCCCCTGAAAAAAAAATAATTACGATTTTGTCTATAGATAAAGCTCATGCAATCAAAACGTGTTCTATTTGTCTAATTTATTGATAAAACATTGACAAAGAGACCATTAGAATAACGGTAGAAAAATCTAAGAGAGTGTAATGTGTAA
This sequence comes from Ficus carica, assembly GCA_009761775.1. NCBI lineage: Eukaryota > Viridiplantae > Streptophyta > Magnoliopsida > Rosales > Moraceae > Ficus > Ficus carica. Next base: position 26,045,912 of record CM019743.1, on the reverse strand, counting down.
AAAACAAAAAAAAAATTAGAATATTATATTTGGAGTGGGAGCTTTTACACCCCTTAAATGGATATGGGGAGAAGAGAGAAGGAAAATGTAGTACAAACTGCAACTTCTTAATTGCAACACTATTAAAAAAGGGACCTTGGCCAAACGACAAAGTACTAGACATTAGACGGGAAAAAATAAAAACGACAAAAAAAAGGACAAAAAAAGAAACGACACGACTACGTTTTTGGCATGGAAACGACAAAAATGATCAAAACGACCAACAAGTAAAAACGACATATTCTCATGAAAGCGACAAGATCATGGGAAATCTGTAAGTTGACGAACTGATCGTCATGGGAAATCTGTAGGTTGACGAACTGAACTCAATGTTACCCATGCGTTGACTAATATTACAATTTTTTTTTTTATTTTAAAGTATTGCCTTCCTTTGCTTAGCTAGTAAGAATATGCCAGTTCTTCCAATCAACAAATCCGAAAGTCATTTAAATGAAACAAGAGTTAATCATCAATGAATCTAGACACAATTAAACACAAGATAACTCAAGAATTCAAATCTTAAATAAGATATCTAACAAGATAAAAACTTCAAGATTTGAAAAACAACCTTCAAAATTCAAACCACTTAAAATTCAAATGTTTGCTAGGGCGGTTATATATATATATATATAATTAAACATTCACCAAAGCAAGCTACAGAGAGAAAGTGGATCCAGTCTTTCCTCAAGATATTTCTTCTTGGTAAATTTCTATCCTATGCTTTTTATTCTTTAATTGATTTTCTTCAACTCCGTTGTAGTTTTCTTACTAAAGAATTCTTACCAAGTGGATTTTGAATTTTGATTCTTCGGTTTACTAATTATAAATTTCTTGGTAACCTTGCATGTGAAATTATTGTAGAAAATAAAATTATAACTTGCTAATGATCAATAATTGAACATGAATTCTTGTCGTGGGTTTTTCTTCTTATGTTAATTAACGATATTCTTGAAATTCTCGCATACATATAATTGTTTACTTACTGGAAAGCTTTTGTAATTAGGTGGCTATTTACGAACTGGTGGTGGCTGCAAACTTAATTTCCCGTGATCAAGCGCCCGCGTGGTCCTACATGATGATCTACGGGTGGCTTTATGACTTCTTTCATGTCCTAGATATATATATATATATATGTATGTATGTATATGTATGTATTATATCTAGTAAGAGGGCATGAAAGAAAGGACATATAGCCACTCATAGATGATCATGTAGGACCACGCTATGAATCCATCATTACCTCTGAAAAGAAGATCGTGACCACAGACCATAATATGAGAAGATTCTCATTATTTTTCAGCAGGGACAATTATATACAAATAAATATCAAAACCAATATATGTGTATATACATTAAATTATGACTAGTGGGTAAAAATCTCCCCCAATTACATAACAATTTGTAAGGTATTGAATTGTTATCAGGGCCTAAATTCAGGTAGACGCCAAACAAAATGCTGAAGCTCGTGGTATTCACAAAACGGCAAAGGAGCTCCCTAAGGATGACTGAGACAGAGTCTATCCAAGAAAAAGCAAGATTCATCGCAATGGCTGCGACGGTGTGGGCGGTTGATCGCAGCCATCTTTATGATGATTGAACTTTTGACTTAAGCCAGAAAAAAATAAAAGGAAACAAGTAAGAAAAAGAAGACATTAGAAATCGAGGCATTACGCTGCTCTTCAGGCATAGGTTTCAATTTAGTAAACATGTTTTTGAAGTTTGATTCTTGTAATTTCGCTGTCCATAATCTAATTTTATAGCATGCACTTTCTCAGCAACCAAATAAAAAATGTGATGCACATGGATTGCAAGATTTTACTGACAAGGAAAAAAAAAAAAAAAGAATTGACAGTTATATGAAAAGAATAAATTACTCAATTTCTTACAAGTTTTCCAGTAATCAAACAATTACATGTACGCAAAAAACCACCATTATCCCCCTTTCAGTCCTTAGGGTTTGGGTGCTCCGTGACCTTCAATGTCAATGTTAAGTTTTGTCGATTGCTCTACTGGTAAGATTCGTTGGTGAGATTGTTTATTCAATATATTGTTGAAGGCTTCATTGTTGTTTTAATCTCTCGATCTGACTTGACTCAACTCTCCCTCTATGAAAATTTTCCGACAACTAAGAATTTTCTGGCTTCTTCGCCGAACATAATTTCCAATAATTTTTTTTATATCTTTTTCTACAAAAGTAAACTAATTTTATAATTCATATCTCCAAATCTCTTTTAACAACTCAAACTTTAAAAGTTCAAAATTTCTCATTTCAAGTCAAAATGAGATGATTTTAATTTTGAAAAAAAATAATAATAATGCATAGAATGACGAGAGAAACGAAACAAAATCTATATTGTTAATTTTTTTTTAGTACATTTCAAGTTTTAATACTTTTTAACTCTAAATAATTCATTTTCAACCAACCACGTAACTCCAAACATTCAAAAAAAAAAATTCAATTAAAACATTTTCAAAACTCCAATTGGAGTGTATGCTCTAAACGGGCCCCATGTTCGTATACTTTAAAGGCAAAATTGATGGGAATTCGATTAGTACTTTCACAAACGAAAAGAAGAAAGAGGAATTAGGTGCATAACAAGTCAACACTTGCAACATTTTTTGTCTCTAAAAGGGATTTCAACAACATATAAATTGTACTTCAAACTCAATTGAAAGACATTTAAGTTGCATTACCATAATTGAAATCTTCATTTTCATTTTGAAGAATTTGCTTCAAATTTGTAACTTAGAATATCTTAATTGAAAACTTAACAAAAAAATTAAAGGTTTAACTCAAACAAAGAAAGATCAACAAATTCTAAATCATTTTTGTTTTCTTTTCGAAAATTAAAGAAAGGCATGAAAATTATGGCCTTAGACAGTATGTCACAACTATCATTTGCATTCTGTAACGATCCAAATGTAGCGTACAATGCTTCAGAAAACCCCCAATATGTGTTTTTTACAAGTCAGAATGAAATTCAAGAGTCCAAACTCATTTTTTGCTGTAACAATCAGTAGAGACAGAGATCTTCAGTGCTGTACTTAGTTCTTTTTCACTTATTGAGTGGTGTGTTGCTTCGAATTGTCCGAAACGCCTCTATTATTCGCATTATTGCCGCTCCGCCACGTCTTGATGTCCACCGAAATGCCAAAAAAACTGGGTAACCGTAGAAACCAGCAATGTAGGAGGAGATAGGCCACACCACTATGTCCCTAGGCCAGAAGAAGGTTGTCACAATCGCAACAACGAGAGCCGTTGTGGCAGTTTCCCTGAAACCATTAGAGTTAGACATATTATTACAATAAAAACTAATTAAGTGCAATATAATGATTTTCAATGCCAAATTCTTAAGACTTTCATCAAGTGTACAGAAAAATCCACATACCAAGTTAGATTAAACTACGATGTTTAAAGATAGTTCAAACATTAGATCAATAGATATATCACAATACAAAATACATTTTTGACAAACATGCATGAGAATAAAATTGACTCAGAAAGAAACTAAATAATAAAGAGTAGAAACTGATTACCAGATTTGTAATTCAGGTAGGCTGAAAAAGAAACGCTTAAACTCGTCAAAGTTGGTGATTTTCGACGGAGCTCGAGCATAGGCAGTCAAGATATTATGGCAGCAACTCACAATGAAGTGCGTCGACAAAGCAACAGTGACGGTAAGGCCGGCTTGCTCGCATGACAAGTAAGTCCACCAGGCCGCAAAGGTTGCCAGCCACCTCAGAGGCGTCCAAGTCATTCGGAAGTAGTAGCCCCAACGGCCAAATCGCGCCATCCTAGTTTAAGCTTGTGATTCTTACTCTAGATTATCTCTGTAAAAACCCCAAGAAAAATAAAGTGAAACCAACTTGATATTCTGACTTTCGAATTTTCCTTTTTCAAGAAAACATTTCAACACAAAACAAAATCAAGAATGCCCTTTTAGATTAAAATTCTCCTAATTTTCCATGGCAGAAAACTTTCTCGACAACCAAACGTACGCAAGTATATGCACATAAATCTGGTCTCTAATATTGGTTTCAAGATTCTTCAGAATTAACAAGAAGGAAAAAGAGGGTTAAAAAAATTAGACACAAGAACAATACGTGAAAAGGTAAAGATATGTGAAGCACAGTTATTTTCCACATTTTCTTTCAACTTTCTCGGTAAACAAACAGTTTCTCTGCATGACGTTCAAGATCACGTTGCTAAGAAAAAAAAAATCTAAGAATCAAAAGCAATGACAGATTAACGGTGAAGAATCTAGCAAATCAAGAAAGGAAAATTAGGAGAGAAAATTACCAGTATGAGGGACTTCGACAGGTTTTGGCGCTAGAACTCCAAGTCAAATGAGGAAGATTTTTACATGAATATGTGCGTGTATATCTCTCTCTATTTACGTGTATATATGTAGCTTCACTGCTTCACATAGCATTATTACTATTATTTGTTTAGTTCTTTTTTGGCTGGGTGGCAGAGCATCCAATCACCACCGTTGATTCGTAAAGGTCATGATGTGATTAAAGTGAGATTGTGATAGATAGATAGTCCACGTGTACAATTAGATGACATGCTTTGCAAGAAGACCAAGAATCAGTTATAGTCTCTTTGGCTAAATTAGATGAGATTAGACAACTCAACGGAAATTACGCAAATTAGTTGGAGTAACTAAATTTTGAGCTAACCCTTTTCTCTAACTGTACTAACAAATTAGGTATTGGGAGATTCCACAGTGAGTCTATTTTTCCTAAACAGATTAATCTTCATTTCAATTAGTTGCTAATTATTAAATCCTAACGGAATTTTTACTAAACAATATAGAGCCACCCATAATAAAATATACATATATATATATATACACACACACACACACACTTATACATAGGTATATTATATTAATCTAGTACTGAGTGGCAATAAAAGAAAGAACATAGAGCCACCCATAGTCACAGGTGCAGCAGATCATGTAGGACCATGCTATGAATCTTATTACTTCCTCTGAAAAGAAAGTCCTGACCAGGAGCCCTAGTATGAGAATCGTTGTGGTTGAACCCCTGCAGGGACAACATTTATACACAAATAAATATCAAAATAAAATTCTGGTCATATGATTATCAAAGTACATATATAGCGCATAAATGAACTTTGACAGCAACATAAATATCGGGCGGAATTATATTACCAGATCCTCAATTCGAGTAGGCGCTGAACAAAATGATGAAACTCGCGGTAATTAGGAAATGGTGGAGGAGCTCCGCCGAGGACGATTAAGACAGATTTGGTCCAAAAAAAAGCAATAAGCATTGCAATGGCTGCGATATTGTGGGGCGATTGAATGCGGGAAATGAAGATTACAGCTACCAACAATGTCAACAGCCACTTTAGAAGCCATCGATAAGCCATCGCGAAACTTCTCCTCCAATTTCCGCTGCCAATCCGGGTTGCTCCCTGATGTTTGAGCTTGTGATTTTTAACTCTAGAATGTGAATATCAAAACAAAGTCAGAAGGAAAAAAAGAAGTAATAAGAAACTGATGCATGACACTGATAAATAGCTCCTTAGGCATTAATTTCAATTAACAAAACAAAGTAACAGAAATTTGATTCTACTAACTTTCACTGTCAATGATCTAATTCTGGAACAGACTTTCTCAGCAACCAAACAAAAATGTGGTACACATGTATTGCAAGATTCTTCAGCCAAGAAAGAAAGAATTAACACGTGTGACATAAATCTATTATTTTCTTACAAGTTTTTTGGGAACCAAACAATTATATATATATATATATATATATATATCTTTTTTGCTTGGACGACGGACCAAACAATAATTTTAAAAAATTGTACGGAATATGTATATGTGTACGTATAATACATCAAGATGTAAAATGGATTTTAGAACATGTTTTCTACATTTAGTTTCTTTCAATTTGTGCAGAATTAAGAAACAATATATTTATATGTAAGATTCTCTAGAAAATTGCTAGGATTTACCATAACTTAACCAGAGCACCAAAAACACTAGCAAGAATTCCAAGATCAAGTTTTAATCATACTCCAAGGAAAGAAATTATAGCAGACAATATATCAAAAACTAAAATGGATTTTAGTTATGTGAGTTATTTTCTACATTTTCTTTCAAGTTTTCCCTGTACCAAACAATATGTACATGCAATACTTACGAGACCAAATTGAGAGCTAGGACTATCAACTTACGAATAAATAAATTAAAAATCTCTATGAAGAATTATATGAGTGAGAAATCTAGCGATTATTGGGAAAGGAAAAACTAGGAGAGAACTTGAATTCTAGAGAAAAGAGTTAATTACCAGATGATGAACTTGGAGTGCTACAAACTATACAATGTATATATTATATATATGTTCATATGTATGTACATATATTTATGTACGTATGCATGCATATATGTATAATGCATCAAGAAGTAAAATTAATGGATTTTAGGAACATGTTTTCTACATTTAGTTTATTTCAATTTCGCGAAATAAACAAATAATGTATTAATTATATGCAAGATTCTCAAGAAAATTGCTAGGAATACCATAACTTAACCAAAGCACCAAAAAACACTAGCAAAAATTCCAAGATCAGATTTTTATCAAAATACAAGGAAAGAATTTTAGTACAACAATATCAAGAACTAAAATGGGCTTTAGGTATATGAGCCATTTGCTACATTTTCTTTCAAGTTTTATCGGTTACCAAACAATGTACATGCAATAATTTCAAGACCAAATTGCAAGAACTATCAACTTAAAGATTAAAAAAGAAAAATCTATGAAGAATTATGAGTGAGAAATCTAGCGATTATTGAGAAAGGAAAACTAGGAGAGAACTGGAATTATAGAGAAAAGAGTTAATTACCAAATGATGAACTTGGAGTGGTATTAGCGCTTGAATGTTCCAAAGTCTGATGAATGCCAAATGAGAAATATTTGTGTAAGTCACTACCTATATATATAGCTCTACTGATTTTTTTTTTTTTTTTATTTAAATTTTCATTGTCTTCTTGGCTAGGATGATGAGCAACTAAGATCACCACCGTTGATTCTTTGCTGCAGTTCACAGGGGCCGTTTGATACAAATTCCACGCACACCGTTCATCAATTACTCAGTTATATATTGACTCAGGAGTACAAAATCAATCGATAATACTGAACAACGTGCCAGCTGTTATCCTTGTAAGATAGTAATCCACCGTGCAAAAAGTTTTTTTTTTTTTTTTTCAATGACCATCATGTCATTTCCAATAATAAAAAAAAAAAAAATAAAAAAAAAAAATAAAAAAAAAAAACCCATTGATCAAGGTAAGAACAAGATAACGAAATTAGTAAAAACGTGTATTTTTTTTTTTCCAAGGATTAGGTCTTTTTTTATAGTTATTTTTATATTGACCTACGAACTATACACCATGTCTTATATTGACTCTGACATTTGATTTTACATGTTGCACCCCTAAACTTTTCTCTTATGGATATTATGCTAATGGTTAATACTCTATAAAAAAATTTAACATATACTAAACACACTATGGTCATAGGAGTTTTATTTATAGATAGAGTCGTAATTAAATATATTTTTTGACGGAAATTATATATCTATGATCAAAGATATTTTGGAAGTATAGTATATATAGTAATATTAGAGATATTTTTAAGGTTTATTTTCCCTCCTCAAAATTTTTAATTACGATTTTTATCTTAATTAAATCACCTCACGCTATTCAAATGTGATGCATTTCTATTTAGTTTTCTACGGAATATTGATCTAGAGGTTATTTGCATTACAATAAAAATTCCAAGCTTGTGTGACATATAAAATTAAAAATTAGGGACTAACAAATTAGTAAACACGAGCATAGATATTGAAAAAAAAAAAAAAAAATTGAGGTTGGGGAACCTTAGAAACTAGCACCCTTAGGAACACAACACCACCTTATGTAACGACAAGATTATATAAATGACAAGACATTAAAACTACAAGTTCCTACAGACGACAGCACCTTCAAACGGCAATGATGTGTTAAACGACAACATTATATAAATACCAACTCCTCCAAAAACGGCAAAATCCATAAAAAAAGTTTTTTGTGAGGGAAACTGTACCTTTAAAATACCTCTAATGATGCTATATATCTCTAATAAAAGTATATTTCACTTCTGAAACATCTTGGTGTAGGTTCAATTTTCCCCCTAAAAAAGGTCTAATTATGATTATCTCTATAAATAAAGTTCGTATAATCAGAACGTATTCAATTTATGTCTAATTTATTTATAAAATTTTTGATAAAGAGACCTTCAGCGTCACAGTAGAAAAATCTAAAAGAGTATAATGTGTAAAAAAAACCAAAAACTTTTGAAAAAAATTGTATTTGGAGTGAGAGCTTCAAACACCCCTTAAATGGATATGGGGGAAGAGGGAAGGAAAATGTAGTACAAACTGCTAGTTTTTATTTGCAACACAATTAAAAAGGCCATCATCTTTGCCAAACGACAAAGTAATAGAAAATAAATGGAAAACCCCAAAAAAAAAAAAAAATTTAAAAACGACATAACCACGTTTTAGAAACGACAAAAGGATGAAAACGACCAACAAATAAAAACGACATATTCTCATGAAAGCGACAGGATCATGGGAAATCTGTAAGTTGACAAACTGAAGCGTAGTGAAACAGCTTTAATTTTTTAATTAAAAAAAAAAAAAAAAAACTGGTGAAGTGTAGAAGCCTACGTGTACAATCTGTCTCTCTCTCTCTGTATATATATTTATGAACCGATCATATGAAAATCAAGAGCAGTCATATAGAATTTTGGAAAATACGCCATGGCCTTTCCGTTGAACACAAATTACAAATTACAAAATTCAAACTTTCCTAATCTAAATATACTTTCTTTAAAGTAAGGATCTTAAAAAATCAGATAAATCTAGCAAATCTAAACTAGGAAACTAAGTATATATTTACAAGTATTTTTAAAATAATAAATATAATGATTATTTACCATTCTCTCCTATATATATAATAACTCCTCGGCCTCGCAGGCAAGAACAATTGTAAGCTACGGAAATAATATCAGAGCCTGATTTCAGGTACGGTGACGAACAAAACGCAAAACTTGCGATAGTTACGAAATGGTGATGGAGCTTCGCTGACGATGACTGATGAGATAGTGTCGACCCAAGGAAAAGCAAGAAGCATCACTTGATCCAATATCCGCCGCCTATATTCCTCTGTCTTATTCATGATGTAACAATCAATAGAGACAGAGGCCTCCAGTGCTGCTCTAAGTTCTTTTTTACTTGTTAAGCTGCTGGTTGCTCCGAAATGTCCGAAACGTCACTATTGTTGATCTGATTAGTTGCCTCTCTGCTACGTCTTGATGACCGCAATGCCTGAACAGCTATTTTGTCCTTAGACCAGAAGAAGGTTGTCACAATCGACAACGAGAGCCCTTGCTGTGGTACCCCTGAAACCATTAGGGTTAGACAAATTATTACTATCAAAACTAACACGGTAACACTAAATAATAAAAGTTCTTCAACTGCAGAATAATTGACAGATAAGAACGTACATATATACCTCTCAGAGGAAAATATAAGTAAATGAATGAATTATTGCACATTAGTACTTTTCAAGGAGATCCATACCAGAAAATTGTTGCAAACTGTTGACATATAATTGCTTTTTTGTTCTAAAAATTCCTAGGATATAAACTTTATTTGCGACAGACTAATACAGAGGCAAAATTGTACTTTTCAAGGACACATACAATTTGTTTTCTCAACTAGATCAATAGTGTAATATACAAGTATTTAAATCATAAAATTGAAGTCGAAAGTTCATAAAAAGGAATTCTCATGCAGCCAATGAAGTAAAGTTGAATTCTTTTTAATAATTCATAATAAAAGATGGAATGCAATGATTTTCAATGCTATATTCTTAAGGCTTTCATCATGTGCACAGAAAATGTGACGCCCCGACTTCCCAAGCCAGGTCGACACCATACATACTTGTTCTTTACTTGAAAATTTGAGATAAATTTTTTTTTTTTAAAACATATACACATAAGTTATCTTATAAAGAAAAGCTTGTTAGATAACGGACTATACTGATAGTAACTTTTTGTGTCTTTAAACTACTTACAAATAACAAAACATAATTTATTTTTAAAATATTAACATACTACTGAAAATCAAATGCGGAAAATTTATGCGTAGTGGTATCCCACACCGCCCTTCACCCGCCGCATCGTCCGCATAACCCACCAATTAAATTGCAGGCTTCTTACCTACAGTATGAAATATAAAGGTGAGCTTTCGCCCAGCAAGTTCAAACATAATCTCACAAAACATTTTAAGCATCTTGAGAACATGGCAAACAACACTAATTCATGCATGAACCATTTATGATTGATTGAATGTCTTATGTTTCATTATAGACTCAATCTTTATTATCTTGTCCTAACTGTGGGCCCGTAGTGTTCGTACCAAAAGCGCGCAGCCTCCAGATAAAGCTAGGGTTTGCAAGGCCCTAACAGTTCTGGGAATTTTAACTGGACCCTTCACGATCACGAATTTCGATCACGGAAGGTAATACTAAACTGTAGCCTCCTTGATTAGGGGAGGTTGGTACGACACCTTACTTGATTATCTTACCATGTGATTTAACATTAGTGAACATATTTCATGATGTCACTATGTCATATCATACTAACATTTGCCATAATATGGCCTTCTTGAAAACATGTCACTTCTGGAACCATGGCATTTTTGAAAACATGGCATTTCTGAAACCATGACATTTTTGTAAACATGGCACTTTTGTAAACATAGCACTTTTGTGAACATAGCACTTTTTTTTTAAACATAGCACTTTTATAAACATAACACTTTTATAAATATAACACTTTTGTACACATAATACTTTTATAAACATAGCACTTTTGTAAACATAGCACTTTTATAACATAGCACTTTTATAAACATAGCACTTTTATAAATATAGCACTTTTATAACATAGTACTTTTATAAACATAGCACTGCATCACACATCATGGCACAACATAGCAAGTATACTTGAAAATAGTCTTTACTATTTTCATACTGTAGGTGAGGTTTGATACTTGCCTGATCTGCTAGATTCCGGGTTCTGATGTCTTAACTCGGATTGCAATTGCAGGTTCCTTCCTGTTATTAAAAGAACATAGGATAAGAATCCTATAAAAGTTGGTAACCTTTCCAACATTCTATTTATATGTCCCCCCACACATGCCTTGGTATCCTATAGGATTATATTGGGTAACCCTTAATTAACTGTTGGGTTAAAGTCGATATCTGATCAACTCATGGTCAACCCTTGGTCAACTATGGTCAACCTTGGGCTTTGAGGCTAAGCCCAGTAACTCGGGTATATCTCCCGGTTACCTTTCGTAAACTAGTCGCTTGCTATATTCTAACTTGAAAAATTAATTTCCCTTACTTGGAAAATTTAGGGAAATTAATCCCAAAACTTCATTTTTAACTTATAGAAATCCTTTACTTAAATCGTAAAAATTCAAACTCTTGGATTAATGTTTTATAAAACCATTTGAGGTTGAAAACTGCCCTTGGAACAGTTTTCCATAATCAAAACGATAGTTTGTAGTAGAAAAACAGTTTTCTAAAAACATTTATAAAACCAGGGGTGCAGGAATTTTCGAATTCCCTGCGCACCCTTCGAAAAACGATTCTAATTTAAAAATTGGTTCGTAATCTGAAAAAGTTTTCTTCATAAAAGTTGTAGTTCTCGAAAAATACTAAAACTTTCGTGTTTTGCAAAAATTCCAATTCGGCCTAGATTCGTCCCAGCTTTTGTTTGAAACTGGCTGACCCCAAAAAATTGAGTGAAAACTGGGTCTGGGAATCAGCCACGGGTTTTGGGGTAAACGGAGGCCATTGGAGCCTTATTTTGGGAAACGGCCCACGCTGTCCTCTAGGAAAAATCGTTCTGAACAACTTTCATATTTTAAGTTTTTCCAAATTCGGCCTCTAAAGGCCTCAAATTTCACTTTTCCCGAAACTGGTCAGGTTTACCCGAAAATGGCAGTTTTCGGTTTAGGGTTCGTTTTACGTCCTAGACGTGGAACCTAGCTCAACCAGCCACCGCGGGAGCTCTAATACACACATGCAGCGGTTTTCTAACGTTCCAAACCATCATTCTTAAACTCAATTGGGGACATACAACTTATCAATACCTAGCATGCAATTCAACAAAATCAATCAAGCATAAGCATACAACCATGCAATTTCATAATTTAAACTCATAAATCAAACCACCCTTAATCTAAATCAAGCACAACCCTAAATCCAACTTAGGCAAAAACTTAAATCGAGCTTACGCTCTTACAAACCCTTGGAAAATACATTTAAATCTCTCAATTGCAACTTAAATTGAGAAGTTTAAAGTCTAAAGAGATTACCTTGATTTGAATCAAGAGTTTTGGCTTGGCTTTTGGGATTTTTCTCCTTTCCCTTTGGCTGCTCCTAGAACCGGCCCTAATGGTCAAAATGGGTCCCAAAATTTTTTTCAAAACTTTGTTGGTTTCTCACTAGAAATCCGACCACCCCTACACTCCGATTGCTCTCGGTTTTGCAAAATTTTCTTCCGTTCTTGCTCACCCTTGGAAGTCCGGATTTTTGAGGGATAAAATGGCAAGAGTTTGGTTGTTTTCAGAATTTTTTTGAAGCCAAAACCGCCCCCTATGGCAGCCTATTTATAGGTGGAAATTTTGGGCTTTTTTTGCAAATATTTGATTCTCCTTTGCTCAAAAGTCCTTGGTGCAAAACTAATTGCACAAAAATTTGCACAAAAACCCTCCATGTGGCTGCCCCCTATAGGAGAACTTGATGACCAAGTTTTGAATTTCCTAAGCTAATCTTATCTTATCTTAATGATGATGTCATAATTAGGGATAAGGTGATGTCATTCACCTTATGCCTTGTTTGTCTACTTCCTCCAACAAGAAATCCATTTTAAGCCAATACAGATATTTCTAATACTGTGTTCACTCAAACACAGTATTTATTTAACCAAAATTTATTTGCTGAAAAGAAAACGGACAGTACAAAATTTTTCTTATTTTCCTGAGCCCTTTTTCGTCTCTAATTCCTACTCGGGTGCTTGATTTTTCTAAGGTGGTTTGTAAAACCTAATCATGCTATCTCTATCATGAAGACGGTTTTTGCAATATTTTTCCATACTGCTTATCATAACACCGTACCGTCTTACTCTAGTCAACCTCTGACTATTCTGGTCAACTTTGACTTTTTGATCAAACTTTGACCAACATGAGTTTATGAAATTCCGTCATACCTTTTTCCATAAAAAGGTCTGTTACGGAGTCTCATAATTAATTTACCAAGAACTCAACCTCATACTGATAAAATCATGAATCTTGTATTAATATTCATAATTTTCATAAAATTACCCATAAACACATAATACGAGCTTTAGATTTCTTATATACAAGAAAATCATGAGTTCGTAAAAATTTTGGATATTACAATCTACCCTCCTTAAAGAATTTTCGTCCTCGAAAATCAGAACAATTCTGGGTAGCTTTTCTTCATGTCTTCCTCGCGTTCCCATGTTGCTTCCTCAACCTCATGATTTCGCCATAAGACCTTAACTAAAGGTATAACCTTGTTCCTTAGCACCTTCTCTTCTCGTGCCAAGATTTGAACCGGCTTCTCTTCATATGTCATATTCTCGTGGACCTCAATTGGTTCGTGGTCCAATACATGGGATGGGTCCGAAATGTACTTCTTTAGCATCGACACATGAAATACGTTGTGTACATATGCTAATTCTGGAGGCAAAGCCAACCTATAGGCCACATTACCAACTCTTTCCAGTATTTCGAATGGCCCTATGTATCTTGGACTTAATTTTCCCTTCTTTCTTGTCTCATACCAGTGGACTGGAGATCTACATCTTCTCCCGTACAGGGCTTCATAAGGAGCCATTCCAATTGAAGCTTGAAAACTATTGTTGTACGAGAACTCAATCAAAGGAAGCTTCTTATCCCAAGTCCCTTTGAAATCCATCACGCATGCTCGCAACATGTCTTCTAGGGTCTGAATGGTCCTCTCTGATTGTCCATCCGTTTGAGGGTGAAAAGCCGTACTAAAAGTGAGCTTTGTACCTATGGCTTGATGTACACTCTTCCAAAATTTAGAAGTGAACCGTCCATCACCATCCGAGATAATCGATTTCGGAATCCCATGGTAGCGAACGATTTGCGCGACGTATAATTCCGCTAGCTGCTCTACTGAAAAGCTAAGCTTGATGGCAATAAAGTGTGCAGACTTCGTCAAACGATCAACAACCACCCAAACAGCGTCGTTGCCACTGGGAGTTCGGGGTAGACCAACTACAAAGTCCATGGTCACTTGGTCCCATTTCCATTCTGGAATGGAAATTTTCTGCAATTCTCCCCCTGGACGTTGATGTTCTGCCTTGACCCTTTGACACGTGAGGCATTTACTGACGAAAGTTGCAACATCATTCTTCATTTTAGGCCACCAAAAGCTTTCCTTCAAGTCTTGATACATCTTTGTGGCTCCGGGATGAACGGAATATGGGGTCTCATGAGCCTCCTTCATGATTTGCTTCTTCAATTCGTCCTCGTTAGGAATGCATAATCTATTTTTCTGATAGAGTATGCCCTCATCAGATATGTTGAAATCCGACTCCTTTCCTTCTAAGACCTCATTCTTTGTTCTGAGCAGCGAGACATCTTCTTCTTGTCGCTCCTTCATGCCATCCAAAATGGTAGGTTGAAAGGTTAAGGCAGCTAAACTTTCCGTGATAAGCTCTATTCCAGCTTCCTCTAGCTCCTTCTGAAGAGGTTCGATCAACGATTGTAGGGACATTAACGTGGAAGATGACTTCCGACTAAGGGCATCTGCTACTTTGTTAGCCTTCCCTGGATGGTAACGGATGTCTATGTCATAATCCTTCACCAGTTCGAGTCATCTCATTTGCCTCATGTTAAGCTCCTTTTGTGTGAAGATATACTTCAAACTCTGATGATCCGTGTAAACTTCACACTTGATACCATAAAGGTAGTGTCTCCAGATTTTGAGCGCAAATACTACCGCCGCAAGTTCCAAATCATGCGTCGGATAGTTCTTCTCATGATCCTTAAGCTGTCGTGAAGCATAAGCGATCACCTTCCCATTCTGCATGAGAACGGCTCCCAATCCTATCTTGGAAGCATCGCTGTATATTACGAAGTTTCCTTCCTCCACATTCGGAATTGTGAGGATTGGTGCGCGAGTCAGCCTATTTTTCAGCTCTTGGAAGTGCTCTTCACATTTTGCAGTCCATTCGTACTTCTTTCCTTTCCGTGTAAGTGCGGTGAGCGGTGCTGCAATCTTGGCAAATCCTTCAACAAAACGTCGGTAGTAGCCCGCCAGGCCGAGGAAACTACGTATTTCGGTGACGTTTTTCGGAGCTGGCCATTCACTTACTGCTTCAATCTTAGCCGGATCCACAGATATGCCGTCCTTAGAGACCACATGTCCTAAGAAATGGACCTTTTCCAGCCAGAATTCACACTTAGTGAATTTAGCGTAGAGCTGGTTTTGCTTCAAAATCTGCAGAGTGATCCTTAGGTGCTCCTCGTGCTCCCCCTTTGACCTAGAATAAATCAAGATATCATCTATAAAGACGATAACAAACTTATTCAAGTAATCCTTGAATACTCGATTCATCAGGTCCATAAAGGCTGCTGGAGCATTTGTCAATCCGAATGGCATAACGAGGAACTCGTAATGTCCATATCGCGTACGAAAAGCCGTCTTGGGGACATCTCCTTCCCTAATTCGGAGCTGATGATATCCGGATCGTAAGTCAATCTTCGAAAAAATTGAAGCTCCTCTCAGCTGATCAAACAAGTCGTCGATCCGAGGCAACGGATACTTGTTCTTGATGGTTATCTTGTTTAACTCCCGATAGTCAATGCACATCCTAAGAGTGCCATCTTTCTTTTTAACGAACAGAACTGGGGCTCCCCATGGCGAGTAGCTTTGACGAATGAATCCTCGATCCAGAAGCTCTTGTAACTGAATCTGCAGTTCTTTAAGTTCGGCAGGCGCCATCCTGTAAGGTGCCTTAGATACTGGTGCTGATCCAGGAAGTAATTCGATCTCAAAAGAGATCTCTCGTTCTGGTGGTAACCCTGGCAATTCTTCAGGAAAAACCTCTATAAACTCCTTGACTATCGGTACTTCTTCCGGTCTGCTCGCAGTCTCTTGCATCTTATCCACCGCGTTGGCTAGAAATCCCATACATCCTTCTGCCAACAATTTTCTAGCCTTTAGCGCCGAAATAAACATCTTCGGCTGTTTTGGAGTAGATCCTCTGAAAATAAACTCCTCGCCTCCCATTGGCTTGAACATGACAGTTCGTCGCGGACAGTCGATAACGGCGTTGTACTTCCCCAAGAAGTCCATACCCAAGATGACATCGTAGTCGTATAGGTCAATGATGATCAAGTTGACATACATTTCCCTACCACATATAATTATTGGAACGTGACGTATCCAATAATCAGACAATAAAATCTCCCCGGAGGGTAATGCAGTCCTAAATGTTCTTCCGATTCTATCACTAGCTCTACCTAGTTTCTTAGCGAACCTAAGTGATGTGAATGAATGCGTGGCTCCAGAATCAATTAACACGTAAGCATCTTGTTGGGCAAAAGGAAGCTGACCTGTCACCACGGTGGAAGGTCCAGCTTGAACATCCTCCTTTGTATAGGCGTAGATCCGTCCCTGAGGTTCCGGAGCTTCCAGCCTGCCTTGAGAGATTGCAGGTCCCTCGAGCTTCATCTGTGCAGCGTGAAGTTGAGATCCCTGTCCTCTCTGTTGGTTCTGCGGACTCTGAGAATTGAGATTGCAGCTTTTAGCATAGTGGCCTTCCTTGCCACATAGAAAACAGCGACCATCTCCAGCACGGCACTCTCCCAGGTGTTTCTTCCCACATTTCTGGCAAGTGGGGTAACTATTGCTATTAGGAGTATTCTTCTTCTGGGGAAAATTCTGTTGATTCCCCTGTCTTCCTGCATTCCACTTCCTTTTCTGCTGATTGCTGCCGTATTGCCTGTTGTTGTTTTGACCCGAAGGTCCTCCTTGACCTTTTTGTTGTGAGGTCTGGCCTTGCTTGACTTGGTTCTGTTTAAATTGGGCCCTTTCTTCCCTCTTCTCCTGGTAAAACTTGGCCCGTTGTTCTCTGTTCTGCCCTACCCAGTATTCAGCTCGAACTGCTCGGCTGACACAATCTGCAACGGTGGTTGGTGGATATTGTCCACTGTTGATCACCACTGCCAAATCTGCGCGGAACATCTTCGTCATCTTCCGCACTTTGTCCCTTTCGGAACTGAAAACGTGAGGGCAGAGACGTGCTAGCTGTTCAAACTTTTGTACTGCCTCAGCTACCGACAGATTTCCCTGGCGAAAATTACTGAGTTCGTCCTGTTGAGCTTCCATATCTTCAATGTTGAAGTATTTCTCTTTAAATTCGTCCACAAAGTCCTCCCAAGTCATTTGGGTAACATCCCACCGGATCTGGACTGTTTCCCACCAAAGGCGAGCATCTTTCTTCAGCACGAAGGATGCACAGAGGATCTTCTCTTGATCACTGAGCCTAAGGAAGTTCAGGATAACCTGGAGGTCAATCAACCAGTTGTCGGCGTCAATTGGGTTTGTAGACCCCTCGAATTCTGGTGCCTTCATGCGCCGAAAACTGTCATATAGTTCCTCCGGAGTGCGAACTCGGGGTACTGGTGGAACAGCTACCGGTGCAACAGGTACTTCGGGAGCTATGGGGTTCTCTGGGATCACCGGGTCAACATCAGGAATTTCCAGTGCAGCAGGCTGATTCACAGGTGCTGGTGGTACCTCGACATCAGGAGGTCCCTGATTCCGCTGAGCCAACTGAGCTCTAAGCCCCTCTATCTCTTGCTGTTGGGCTAACATCATCTGTCTTAGTTCATTCAGCTGGGCCGCAAGATCAACTTCTTGGATCGGTGCTCTTCTACGCTTAGGTGGCATGGCTCTATACGGAAATAAGAAAATAAACTTAGCTTCTTTTATTATAAAATTAATAAAATCATTTCTTTTATATAGAACCATAATCTTCTTTCCATATAAAAGTATAATACGAACATATCTGAATTAATCACGATCTTGTTCATATCTCCTTCACATCAGGAGTACATAACTATAACTGTTGGAAAGATATAAAACTTTCGATTATTTCCGTATGTCACCTAATTGCCGTCACCAAGCTAAGGCACCACCCAACGTTATCCGCGTGTCCAACATTTTCCAGCATGATCGTTGAAGGAAGATACTTACTATACCCATAAGATCTTAACTAATTCTAATAGTAAGAAAACAATCATAACTTACTTGGACCGTTGCGGAGCGATGTGAGACGAAGTGAAGTAGGCTGGCAGGATACCGCTCTGATACCAAACTGTGACGCCCCGACTTCCCAAGCCAGGTCGACACCATACATACTTGTTCTTTACTTGAAAATTTGAGATAAATTTTTTTTTTTTTAAAACATATACACATAAGTTATCTTATAAAGAAAAGCTTGTTAGATAACGGACTATACTGATAGTAACTTTTTGTGTCTTTAAACTACTTACAAATAACAAAACATAATTTATTTTTAAAATATTAACATACTACTGAAAATCAAATGCGGAAAATTTATGCGTAGTGGTATCCCACACCGCCCTTCACCCGCCGCATCGTCCGCATAACCCACCAATTAAATTGCAGGCTTCTTACCTACAGTATGAAATATAAAGGTGAGCTTTCGCCCAGCAAGTTCAAACATAATCTCACAAAACATTTTAAGCATCTTGAGAACATGGCAAACAACACTAATTCATGCATGAACCATTTATGATTGATTGAATGTCTTATGTTTCATTATAGACTCAATCTTTATTATCTTGTCCTAACTGTGGGCCCGTAGTGTTCGTACCAAAAGCGCGCAGCCTCCAGATAAAGCTAGGGTTTGCAAGGCCCTAACAGTTCTGGGAATTTTAACTGGACCCTTCACGATCACGAATTTCGATCACGGAAGGTAATACTAAACTGTAGCCTCCTTGATTAGGGGAGGTTGGTACGACACCTTACTTGATTATCTTACCATGTGATTTAACATTAGTGAACATATTTCATGATGTCACTATGTCATATCATACTAACATTTGCCATAATATGGCCTTCTTGAAAACATGTCACTTCTGGAACCATGGCATTTTTGAAAACATGGCATTTCTGAAACCATGACATTTTTGTAAACATGGCACTTTTGTAAACATAGCACTTTTGTGAACATAGCACTTTTTTTTTTAAACATAGCACTTTTATAAACATAACACTTTTATAAATATAACACTTTTGTACACATAATACTTTTATAAACATAGCACTTTTGTAAACATAGCACTTTTATAACATAGCACTTTTATAAACATAGCACTTTTATAAATATAGCACTTTTATAACATAGTACTTTTATAAACATAGCACTGCATCACACATCATGGCACAACATAGCAAGTATACTTGAAAATAGTCTTTACTATTTTCATACTGTAGGTGAGGTTTGATACTTGCCTGATCTGCTAGATTCCGGGTTCTGATGTCTTAACTCGGATTGCAATTGCAGGTTCCTTCCTGTTATTAAAAGAACATAGGATAAGAATCCTATAAAAGTTGGTAACCTTTCCAACATTCTATTTATATGTCCCCCCACACATGCCTTGGTATCCTATAGGATTATATTGGGTAACCCTTAATTAACTGTTGGGTTAAAGTCGATATCTGATCAACTCATGGTCAACCCTTGGTCAACTATGGTCAACCTTGGGCTTTGAGGCTAAGCCCAGTAACTCGGGTATATCTCCCGGTTACCTTTCGTAAACTAGTCGCTTGCTATATTCTAACTTGAAAAATTAATTTCCCTTACTTGGAAAATTTAGGGAAATTAATCCCAAAACTTCATTTTTAACTTATAGAAATCCTTTACTTAAATCGTAAAAATTCAAACTCTTGGATTAATGTTTTATAAAACCATTTGAGGTTGAAAACTGCCCTTGGAACAGTTTTCCATAATCAAAACGATAGTTTGTAGTAGAAAAACAGTTTTCTAAAAACATTTATAAAACCAGGGGTGCAGGAATTTTCGAATTCCCTGCGCACCCTTCGAAAAACGATTCTAATTTAAAAATTGGTTCGTAATCTGAAAAAGTTTTCTTCATAAAAGTTGTAGTTCTCGAAAAATACTAAAACTTTCGTGTTTTGCAAAAATTCCAATTCGGCCTAGATTCGTCCCAGCTTTTGTTTGAAACTGGCTGACCCCAAAAAATTGAGTGAAAACTGGGTCTGGGAATCAGCCACGGGTTTTGGGGTAAACGGAGGCCATTGGAGCCTTATTTTGGGAAACGGCCCACGCTGTCCTCTAGGAAAAATCGTTCTGAACAACTTTCATATTTTAAGTTTTTCCAAATTCGGCCTCTAAAGGCCTCAAATTTCACTTTTCCCGAAACTGGTCAGGTTTACCCGAAAATGGCAGTTTTCGGTTTAGGGTTCGTTTTACGTCCTAGACGTGGAACCTAGCTCAACCAGCCACCGCGGGAGCTCTAATACACACATGCAGCGGTTTTCTAACGTTCCAAACCATCATTCTTAAACTCAATTGGGGACATACAACTTATCAATACCTAGCATGCAATTCAACAAAATCAATCAAGCATAAGCATACAACCATGCAATTTCATAATTTAAACTCATAAATCAAACCACCCTTAATCTAAATCAAGCACAACCCTAAATCCAACTTAGGCAAAAACTTAAATCGAGCTTACGCTCTTACAAACCCTTGGAAAATACATTTAAATCTCTCAATTGCAACTTAAATTGAGAAGTTTAAAGTCTAAAGAGATTACCTTGATTTGAATCAAGAGTTTTGGCTTGGCTTTTGGGATTTTTCTCCTTTCCCTTTGGCTGCTCCTAGAACCGGCCCTAATGGTCAAAATGGGTCCCAAAATTTTTTTCAAAACTTTGTTGGTTTCTCACTAGAAATCCGACCACCCCTACACTCCGATTGCTCTCGGTTTTGCAAAATTTTCTTCCGTTCTTGCTCACCCTTGGAAGTCCGGATTTTTGAGGGATAAAATGGCAAGAGTTTGGTTGTTTTCAGAATTTTTTTGAAGCCAAAACCGCCCCCTATGGCAGCCTATTTATAGGTGGAAATTTTGGGCTTTTTTTGCAAATATTTGATTCTCCTTTGCTCAAAAGTCCTTGGTGCAAAACTAATTGCACAAAAATTTGCACAAAAACCCTCCATGTGGCTGCCCCCTATAGGAGAACTTGATGACCAAGTTTTGAATTTCCTAAGCTAATCTTATCTTATCTTAATGATGATGTCATAATTAGGGATAAGGTGATGTCATTCACCTTATGCCTTGTTTGTCTACTTCCTCCAACAAGAAATCCATTTTAAGCCAATACAGATATTTCTAATACTGTGTTCACTCAAACACAGTATTTATTTAACCAAAATTTATTTGCTGAAAAGAAAACGGACAGTACAAAATTTTTCTTATTTTCCTGAGCCCTTTTTCGTCTCTAATTCCTACTCGGGTGCTTGATTTTTCTAAGGTGGTTTGTAAAACCTAATCATGCTATCTCTATCATGAAGACGGTTTTTGCAATATTTTTCCATACTGCTTATCATAACACCGTACCGTCTTACTCTAGTCAACCTCTGACTATTCTGGTCAACTTTGACTTTTTGATCAAACTTTGACCAACATGAGTTTATGAAATTCCGTCATACCTTTTTCCATAAAAAGGTCTGTTACGGAGTCTCATAATTAATTTACCAAGAACTCAACCTCATACTGATAAAATCATGAATCTTGTATTAATATTCATAATTTTCATAAAATTACCCATAAACACATAATACGAGCTTTAGATTTCTTATATACAAGAAAATCATGAGTTCGTAAAAATTTTGGATATTACAGAAAAATTCACATGGTTTAAAGATTATTCAAACACTAGATACAGGGGATAGATATATCACAACACAAAATACATTTAGACAAACATGCATGAGAATAAAATTGACTCAGAAAGACACTAAATAATAGAGAGTAGAAATTGATTACCAGATTTGTAACTCAGGTAGGATGAAAAAGAAACGCCTAAGTCCTAATTCCTAATTCCTAATTCCTAATGACCTCCAATGGTAAAACAAAGGACTCCTAATTCCCAAGAGAAGAAGTCATTTGAAATGCCTAAATTCTTAACCTTAGTAACGCCAGTCCCTACATAACTCGGTAGATTACACAAAACACCACCATAGAACTTAGCATATTCATGTAGTCATATAGGCATGTACGTATACATACAAGCAACTGTGAATTTAAATTAACATGGAAAGCAACTAAGACTTTGTTTATTTACCAGATGCTGAACTCCGGTAGGCGGAAAATGAAATCCCTAAACTCCTCAAAATTGGAAAGTTCTGAAGGATGTTCATAAAAAGCAGAACAGACAGAGTAGGTCCACCATAAACCGAGATGCGACCCCTTAGCCACCGAGACAGCAGTGGCCACTTGATCGGTGCGGCAGAAGTAACCAACCACCACCGCCATTGTCCCCAGCCACCGTAAAATCGCCTGAGGCACCTTGAAATCTCTCTTCCAGCCACCTAGTCTCTCCATCAAGTTTGTGCGTCGGATTTTGAACTCTAGATCTCCATAAAACCCAAAGGAAAGGAATATAACAAAGCGTGAGTAAGAAAATGACACAATATGTGTCTATATACAAACACATATACATGTATAATGTTGACCTAATTTTCAACATAGAGTAGCCAAGCATATCATCGAAATTCAATTTTCCTAATTTTCTTTCCGTCTACCTATAGTAGATTTTCTCGACAACCAAACAGGGGAACATTTGCGTTTATTCTGGTCCCTAAGCGTTTCCAAGGTTCTTCAGAACTCACTAGAATAAAAGAAAAACCAAAAAGAATTCATAAACACATTTCACTACGCAGTCATCTTCTACATTTTATTTTCTTTCCAATTTCTTGGTAACCAAACAACAATCTTATGCAAGGTTTTTCAAGAATGGAAATGCGAGGAATCAAAATCTTCAATCTTGAACAAAAAATCTGTGAGAAAACCTGCGAAATGAAAAGGGGAAATTGGAAGAAAATTACGAGAAGATGAACTTGTATTTGGTTGCGCGAGAAAGTTCCACTGAATGCAGATAGAAAATGAGAAACGGGGAAGATCGAAAGACAGTGGCTATAGGGCCTGTTTGGTGCACAAGTTCAGTTTGAGTTGAGTTGAAATTTTTAAGTTTGAATAGTAATTTTTGTTGACTTTTTCAGAAAAGACAAAAAAATTTTGGAGAAAAGACAAAAAACATGATGAAAAAAGTACAGTTTAGTTTAAACCAAACTTACCAAACAAACGGGCCCATATATATATATAAAGCTTTTTGGTGGTGATGTACTTGAGCAGAAGATATGATCAGGACCGTTGGTTTTTTATGCAATAATGATATCAGGTGATGGATGATCAACATATATTTTTAGAATATTGCACTTTGCAAGTAGACTAATAAAGTCCCGTCACTGGCTTCTTACCCCCAAACGGAATTTACGTAATAAATATCAAATATAGTTCATTAATCCATTTTCTTTAGTTCAATTAGTTAACTACCCTTAAAAACAAGACAAAATTTTTTTAACCTAATTGCCAATTAAATCCAGAATCGACAGGACTGATTGCCAGCTGTCGCTTTATGAGAACACTAAGGGTCTGTTTGGTGCACGAGTTGAGTTTGAATTGAGTTGAAATTTTTAAGTTTAAATAGTAATTTTTTGTTGACTTTTTCAGAAAAGACAAAAATCATGATGAAAAAAGTACAGTTTAGTTTAAAATGAATTGGAAAAATAAACGGGCCATAAGAAGGGAATTACCAAAGGGAGATGACAAAATGCATATTTCAAAACATTTTTAATAAATTATTATAAATAACATATTTAATTTATAGGTAATTTTAAAATTTGCACATGGATTATTGTCAATTTTAAGGATTACAAATAACATTTGATCTAGTCGCTTTTAAGGATTATTGTCGTTTATCCGACTTTGTCGTTTTCTATGGTGTTCTTTTCCGAAGTTCCTATTGTTTTTTCATGTGTTATTATTTCTTTACTAACTCATGGTCGTTTACACAAAATATGACCGTTTCTTGCTGCGTTTTTCAACCCTTGTCGTTTTTACCCGGTGTCGTCTTCCAAAGCTTCAATTGTTGCTTTCCTTATTTTGCAGACAACATTATAGCCTCGAAATGACAATTATAAAAACCACATTAAAACAACTATACATAGGTTTTTACCACATTTTTATCTCTCTAATAGCAGATTTAATGGCGATTTTACTTTAGAAAAGGCCGCTGAAATTATTTTAGTAAAAAAAAAAAAAAAAAAGAAACAGAGACAACTGGTTCTTCTTCTTTTTTTTTTCTTTTTTTTTTTGGGTATGAAGATTGCTAAATATAATTTCTATTGGAGACTCTTTTTTTCATATGATATCTTATTTTCTTGATGTGTTATCTCACTTTTCTCAAACAAAAGACAATTTTGAAAACAAACCACTTTGTCCTAACATATTTACAAGAGTATAATCCTTAATTACTCTTTAATACTCCATCCTTTTTTTTTTTTTTTTTTTTTCTATACACCAAGTATTTTATTAAGAAAAAAATAGGCAAAATTTTTTTCTTTTCATCCCTCCTAACTTATTATTTAAGAAATTAATATTTTTAAACCTTCTGTTGTTATCAAATATTAATCTGTGTCATTTTGAAACAATCTTATTGGAGCTTTTTTTTTTTTGGGTACCGAACCTAAAATTAGCTATTAAAACAACAAAATATATTAGCATGCTTGCGATGTATATCGCATAATCATCGATTAACATTGAAGAAACTCCAACTAATTAGAATGATTCACAAAATCCAAGAGGCTTCCAACATTTGTAATATTGCACATAAATTCGAGCAAAACCAAACCTATATTTGCCGTAACACAGTCACTAAAATGAGTAGCAATATAAGCACATGATCCAAGATATACAATCAATATATATATATATATTTACATATATATATTTCTAGAACTGAGAGGGCATTAAGGAAAGGACATATAGCCACCCATAGATCAAGATCATGTAACCCCACGCTATGTGACTCACTACCGCCTCAGAGAAGATGGCCGTGAGTACTAACCCATCTAAGAGAATCGTTGTGCTGGAACACCTGTACGGACAATTAATGATATGAGATTAATACATTCATATATATTTATATATTCAGTTAATTATATATATGACTTAAATAAAGGATGAATTATTGCTGTAACAAAAAAACAAAAAAAAAAACGACATAAATTCTTGAAGAAATTAATAATCACGGGGGATACATCAAATCATACCATGGGAAATTTCAGTCACAGAAAGATGTGTTAATGCACACACATATATATGTATGTACTGTTTCAAGTATTTATATAGTCTATCATGATGTGGCAAAACAAAAAAAGGAAAAAAAAAAAATCTCAACTAGATTACTTGAATAAAACCTTATAACTATGACATACTTCAAAGCATATCAAAAGCAATGATTCGTTCAAGATTCAAAAGATTTGGAATGTCACACAGTTTCTGAGCTATGACATTTATACATCTAAAATGCAATTTCAAGAATATGAGGAAGGAAATATGTGTGTGTGTATGTATATATATATATATATATATATTTATATATGCACAATATGCAAAGATAGTTCCAAATTCATATTACGTTTGCGCATAAATGAACTTATAAAGCAACAAAATCATCCGCACAAGTTGTTACCAAAGTCTATATTCAGGTAGATTCCGAAGAAAATGCCAAAACCCGCGGTAACCAGTGAACGGTGCCGACGGAGCTTCATTGATGGCCGCTAAGATAGAATCAATCCAAGAAAAGGCAAGACGCATCACGATGGCTGCAACAGTATACGGCGCTTGATTGCGGAAAATGGACCTGGCTATCAGCAGTGTCGCCAGCCACCTTAGAAGCACTTCGGCCACAGGCAAAACTCGTGATCTGATGAAGGTTACCAGCCACATTATAAGCGCTTTGGCTGCCGGAAAAATTAGTGCCGTGAACAATTTTATCATCATCCTTAGGAGCCTTCGAGCCACCACAAAACGTCTTCCACCTCTCCTCCGCACTCGGGGTCGCACCATGATCGTTTGGGCTTGTGATTTTAACTCTGTAATTGTGATCAGCGTAAAACCAGTACAAAAATTAACATGAGATATAAGAAATGGATATGCATAAATTTCAATTTACAAAAAAAGAAAGAATTTGTGCATGAGTAATTACTTGCAACTTATCCCAGTAACCAAACAATTTGCAAGCAAGAATTTCAAGAAAATGTTAGATATATCGGGGAATCTAATGACGACAATTGACGTTCAAGTAGCAATATGCAAATGCAAGATTTTCAAGAAATTGTGAGGAATATCAGCATCAAAATCTGTGAAAGTAATTATAGTTTTATCAATTAAGAAAAGAATATTAATAGGATGACTTGAAATAGGACAGAAATTTACCAGATGAACTTCAGCTGCTTAAATTTGAAAGTTCCAATGCAGAAACAATGCGAATTGAGGAAGAACCTGGAAGAAAACCACTTTCTACTCAGCTTTGGTGATTGTTTTACTTCTATTTTTTCCCTTTAGGTTGCGAGGTTGAGCTTGAGCGGTTATTATACAATCACAACATATATAGAGT
The DNA here is from genome assembly GCA_009761775.1 of Ficus carica. Taxonomy (NCBI): domain Eukaryota; kingdom Viridiplantae; phylum Streptophyta; class Magnoliopsida; order Rosales; family Moraceae; genus Ficus; species Ficus carica. The sequence goes on along the minus strand of CM019743.1, from coordinate 26,018,913 downwards.
GATAGTTTGTATATACGTAGCCAGGCGGTTAAATTTTTATTTTTATTTTTATTTTTATTTGTATTTTTGTTTTAATAAACAGCAAACAAGTTTTTTCCCTTGAGATTTTAGGTCACATTGAACATGCTATGCTGTTACTAAGATCATGTTTGTTTAAATTTGTCCTCGTTTTAATTTCATTTTGTCGTTTTTTAATACTGCCGTTTCTGAGATATCAGCACTAAAGTCAGCTACTATTTTTTATATTTATAATTATTGTTCTTTTTCCTCTTTTGCCGTTTTCTTGTCCTAATTTCGCCAAATGATATTCTTTTTTTTTTTTTTTTTTTTTTTTCGGGCAAAAGAGCTGCAATTAAAAAGTAAATAGCATCATTTTAAAATATTTGAAGTAAATAATAATAAATATAAAATTTACAGGTAAATAATTAATTACTAGAAGTATCTAGTAAATAAATCATTTACGTAGAATTTCTTTATTAAAAAAGATAAATTATTTACCCAGTAAATTTGTTAATTACTTCAATTAATTCGGATTATTTATAAAACATGTTATTTGTTTCAATTATTTAATTACTGTAAAAAGGCTATTCTCTTCTTTCTCTCTCTCAAAAAAAAAAATATTTAAAAAAAACCCACAGTTTAGGCCCTAAAATATGTAATTATAGCAATCTTTAATTAAAGACTTATTACATATCACAAATCTGCTTCTCTCTTAAAATTAATGATGTGGTTTAGAGACAAAAATATTGGTAGTGTCTCTAAATGCAAAATTTTGAAGATTTGGCATACAAAATAATTTTGGGACGAAAGAATCCTTTTTTTTTTTTAAGGGTCTCTATTAGAGAACAAATTTCAATTAAAAAAATAATTGCTTTGAAGACCTACAAATTTAAATATTCCTTAACTTCTCCTTTTTGTTTAACCCAAAAAAGCATAAGCATTTGCACTCGAAGTATTTGAAAGGCAAAAGTTAACGGGGAGTTCATTATTTCATCAAAAAAAAAAAAAATAGACGGACTACATTAAAATAAACATGTCATCCACTTGCAATTATAATTTTAGGGGGAGTTTGGCTCTCAAGTTTAAACTTGAGGTTTAAACTTAAATTTTTATCTTTTTCTGAAAAAAAATTTTGTCTTTTCTGATAAAGTTTTTTGTCTTTTCTAAAAAGTCAACAAAAATTTCTATTCAAACTTAAAAATTTCAACTCAACTCAAACACCAAACACCCCCTAGTCTTCATATGGGATTCCGTCATCTTAATTGTACTTCAAACTCAAGTGAAAGATGGTAAACTGCCATAACTGAATGTGATTGTTTTACTTTGAAAGAATCAGCTGAAATTTTTTCAGTTAATATTAAACAAAAGGAAAGGTTTAACACAAACAAAGAAAGAGAAAATAATAGGTTCATTCTATCTTTCATTTTGTTTTGAAAATTCAAGAAAAGCGTGTAAAGTTGTGCCTTTGCATTTTGTTAACACCTTCGTAACAACAACCAAAGCAAAACCTTCAGAAAATCTAGGCAAATGTAAAAATTGAAGTCTCTCTCCAGCAAAAGCTAACACTTATTTTTGCTTTAACAGTCAGTAGTAGAGGGAGAGTCAATATTCAGTTCTGTTCTCAGTTCCTTTTCCTTGTTGAAGTAGCTTGTTGCTCTAAGTAATCCAAAGCTCTTGCACCACTCTCATCAATTGACTTTCCACGTCTTGCTCGAAAGACCTCAAAAGCGAGGTAAAATAGCCATCCATGAAAGCCAGCAATGTGGCACGAGACTGTTAGTACTGCTATCTCCTTAGGCAAGAAGAAGGTAGTGACAATCGCAATATAAAGAGTCGTCATGGTGAAACACCTGAAACATTAGATAAATAATCACTATCACTATCACTATCACTATCCCAGAAAACCAACATGAGAAAAGTAAAGCTCTTTCAATGAAAAATCCAGAGAGATCAGAAAACGTGAATGAGTTCTTGCACAGAGAAAACTCCTTAAAAATCATCTACTCCAACTTAAAATTGTTACTACTTAAGTAACGCTACCAAACTTTCCCTTTTTTCCGGGGCTGGCCGATCAATTTAGATATAGAACTTTAAGGTATACAGAGCCTAAAACATACTTCTCAACGACATAAATATCTGAACATACTTCCCATGCTCTAAACAGAAGCCTGAAAAAGTTGAAAATATCTAATTTAGATGTATCAGAATGATACCCATTTTCAATGCTATATTCTCAAGGTTCTCATCAAGTGTACACAGAACCAAAAAAATAACACAGTTATGATATATATATATATATATATATGTATAGTTCAAGCATTGTGGGAACCAAGTTTCTTAATAAGAAGCCATCCCTTCACTAAAGAAGGCAACCGAAATTTCACAGATGGATACACACACACACACACACACACACACACAACATAACACAAAATACATTTTGAGTATAAACATGTATGAGTATAAAATTGACTCGGAAAGAAACTAAATCATATGAGAGTAGCAATTGATTACCAGATTTGGAATTCAGGTAGGCTGAAAAAGAAATGTCTAAGATCGGCGAAACTGGAAATTATCCATGGAGCTCGAGCATAGGCAAGAATGAGATAACAACACCAAATAATGGCGACGTGCATTGACATAGCCACGACGACAGTATGGTCAGCTTGCTCGCAGGACAAGTAATTCCTCACCGCAGCCACAGTTGCCAGCCACCTCAGAAGCATGTGAGGCATTGCGAAGTCGCTACCCCGCCCGCCATTTTGCTCCATGAAAGCTTAACCTTGTGATTCTGAGTTAGATGATTTCTGTAAAAGCCCCAAGAAAATAACGTGAAACTGACTGTATATTCTGACTTTCGAATTTTCCTTTTTCAAGAACTGATTTCAACACAATGTAAAATCAAGAATTTCACATAGTTTTTAAATTCTCCTAAGTTTTCATGTCGTTATAGCTACAGCAGATAACTTTCTCAACAAATAAACACAGGCAAAATGTCTATAAATCTGATCTCGGTTCCAAGATTCTTCGGCATTCACATGACAAAAAAATATAGAAGAAAAAAAGAATAATAGCAGAGTGATTTTCTCCATTTTCCATCAATTTTCTCAGTAACCAAACAGAGAAGAAAAAAGAACAACATCAGAGTGATTTTCTACATTTTCTCTCAGTAACCAAACAGAGAAGAAAAAAGAACAACAGCAGAGTGATTTTTCTACATTTTCTTTAACCTTTCTCAGTAACCAAACAGAGAAGAAAAAAGAACAGCAGAGTGATTTTCTACATTTTCTTTCAACTTTCTCAGTAGCCAAACAGTTTCTATGCAAGAAGTTCAAGATCAAGTTGCAAGGATTAATAATATTACTAGTTAACCAAAGAATAAAAACCTATCACAAATTAACTGTGAAAAATCTAGCAAATTGAGAAAGGAAAATCAGGAGAGAAAATTACCAGATGAGGAACTTCGACTGGTTTTGGCGCTAGAACTCCAAGTGAATTGAGGAACACCTATATTTACACACATATACATGTATACGTATGTACCTTTACATAGCTTTCTGACAACCTTCTTCTTTAATTCTTTTTGGCTAGGAGGCAGAGCATGCGATCAACACCGTTGAACATTTGTCAAGGAATTATCACGATATGATCAAGTGATAGCTAGATAATCCACGTGTAGTAAATTTAGACAACTTAACTGAAATTATGTACGCAATTAGTTAGAGTAACAGAATTTTAAGTTTTCTCTAACTGTTAAATTAATTAGTTATTGAGAGATTCCACAGTTATATTTATTATTCTTCCAAATCAGAATCTTTACTTCAATTAATAGCTAATTAAATCCATGCCACTAACACATGCCAGAACAATTGGCCTGACCTCTACTCACTGTTAAGGCAGTACCGTTATACGTATACGGCCCTTTCATAATATATTCTTTCGTTCATTCGTACAATCGTACTGCTGGAACGGTGCGCCTCCTAATGTATATATGTTTATATATGTGTATGTATATATATATATATATATATATTTTTAACTAGAGAAGGTGCCATTTTTTTTATGCTAGTTTAACAATACTCTTTTTTTTTTTTTTTTTTAATTTACCAATATTCTTCTAAAGTAAAGACAAGTTTTTTTTTCTTTAAGTAAAGAAATATAAAACCTTATTTTATTTTATTTTTCTTGCTGTTCTTTTCGAAAACTATATCGTTTTGAATTCACCATTCTCCAACCCAAAAATAATAAAAATAATTAAAAATAGCCATCTTTTGTTTTGAGAACTCTTTTGTTTATTGTTTCATTGGTTATCCATCTAATATTATTTTCATCTCCTTTGATTTCTTAAGTATTTTTAGTATTTACTATTTATCATATAGTCAAATTTCTAAATTTAGATGATCATCAAAAACAGTATTGAAGAACAATGAATTGGTGATAGAATTCGGGACAGAAGTAATCAAATTTACCAAGACAAGATTTCACAAAATGTCTTAAAGTGTGTCAATGGCGTGCATTCAAGAGGGGCCAAAATCACTTAGCTGGAGTCTCCAAAAAATTACCTACGGAAATCCAATTTCACAAAATCCAAATTCAAATAAACTGAAAGGAGCAAAGTGAACAACTGAATTCAAATGAAGCAATTAAGAAAGAGACAAAAGCTTGTGAACCAAAGAACCACGTACGTTTCAAATCAAAAAGTCTCGGACAAAACTAGTCAAATCTAGCTAATCAAAAACGTTCGTAACACCCAAATGGTTCTGAAAACTCAGTGAGTTCAAACTCAATTTGCTGTAACAATTAACCTGTTGAGACAAGATAGAGAGATCATCTGAAGAGCCGTTCTTATTCTTCTTTCTTGGGCGTCGACTCCTCCTTACCCTTCGAAACCTGGCTATTATCGACCCTAGTTTCCTGTGCCATAGCAACCCCAAAAATACCAAGCATATAGCACAAGGCCAAGTTTTGCCGTTATATCCTTCGGGAAGAAGGTTGTGACAAGTGCAACAAGAAAAGCCATTGTGGTGGAGCGCCTGAAATCAACCAGCATAAGAACACTAATTAGTCTTTTTCTATCTAGATGATATGGCATGATGTAATACTATTAACAAGACAGTCAACGAGACAAAAAATTTAAGACAAGATTTCAACTCCCGATTTTCATCCATTAGACTAGTCCCAACAGGATTTAGCACTATACTCGTATTAAATTCGAATATGAGACAATTGACTAATGATCCTCATTCAAGGAATTCGGAAATCCCCTAATTAGGGGACTACAACCTCTACCTCGAATGGTTAAGCATAGGCTTATTAGAAGATAGAGAATCTAATCAGACGAGTCATAATTCCCAAGACAGTAGGAATCAAAGATAGACTAAACTATGCATCATCAGCCACAAAACTTTAACACATGCATATTAATCGTATTAGCGCAAAAAATGTGAGAATAAATTAGCATAGAAAGCATTTAAGATTAGCTAATTACCAGATCTTATATTCAGGTAGGCAGAGAATGAAACGCTTAATCTCATCGAAATTGGAAAACCGTGATTGAGATTGAGTAATAGCAGCTCTGATATAAAAGAGCCAACAAAAACCAATATGCATTCCGGTGGCCAATGTGACGGTATGGGCAGTTTGCAACCTGTGCAAGAAACTGGCCGCTAGCACCATGGTTCCCAGCCACCGTAGTATCGCCCGAGGCACCTTGAAATCAATCCTCCAGCCACCGAGCGCCATCAAGTTTGAGCTTGTGATTCTAAATCTAGCTCTCCACAAAATCCGAACAAACAGCATTGGCCAAGTAAGAAAATGAGGATGATGATTAGTTATATATAAGAAAAAGATTGTACAAAGAACGAACAATTGACCTAATATGTCAATGAATTTCGGTTCTACGTATACTAATTTTCTTTGTCGTCAAACTATATATTTAGCAGATTTTCTCGATAACCAAACAGGGGAATCTTGCGTATAAATCTAGTCCCTAGTGTTTCAAAGGTTCTTAATTCAGAAATCACGAGAGCATAAAAAACAAAAATAACAACTAAAACAAAAGAATATGCATATTAAAGTACAAGAGATTTCACTCCACAGTCGTCTTCTACGTCTACTTTCCTTCGTATTTTCCGAGTAACCAAACAACAATAAAATTGATCGCATTGGTTAATATGCTTATATTAAAGTACAAGAGATTTCACTTACCCTCGTCTTCTACAATATCTACTTTCCTTGGTATTTTCCGAGTAACCAAACAACAACAAATGCAAGATTTTCAAGGAATTGATCGCGTGAGTTAACCAAAGAATCAGTGAGAAATTAGTACGGAAAAGAAAAAGGAAAATGAGAAGAAAATTTACCAGAAAATGAATTAGGAGTGAAGCGCTAGAACGTTCCGCAGAATGACAAAATGAGGAAGACTGAAAGGAGTACCCATATATAGAGAGAGCATTTTTTTTTTTTCAAATTTTTTTTTTTTTTAATCAGACAGCCCAAACGGTAATTACCTAATTAGTTGGAGTAACGGATTTTTAATTATAACTGATTTAGTTACTGGAGCAGCCAACTCAGAAGGTTGCTTGCTAAAAAAATTGTTGATTAAATTGTGGAAATCCTTCCCTAAAAAAAAATTGTTGAAATCTTTTTGCCAGCTGTCAGTTTTGTGAGAATACCGAGAAGAGAATTTTACTGCCACGATAGTACATCCGTACTTCAGGAACATGAGCCTCTATAACCATTCCATGATAGTATTGTCGTTTTCATTATACTTGCGTTTCGAAAGTAATTTGTCGTTTTAAATTTTTTTTCGTTTAATAGAGATTGTCGTTTCTATGACCATCTCATTTTCTACTGAGCTTCGTTTTTCCTGAGAGGTTGTCTTTTTTTTTTTTTTTTTCCCATGCATTGTTGTGCGCCTTTATGTCGTTTTCAAAGCTTCTATTGTTATTTACTCTTTTTTTTTTTTTATTGTTCTTATCCAAAAATATGTCCATATTTAAATTTAACCGTCTCCAACAAAACAAAGTAAATAAACAGATAAAAAGCAATCGCCTTCTTTGGATTGTCTGAACAGTTTTCTTTTTTTCTTTTTTTTTTAAAAAGAACTTGGAAAATTTTAGCTAAAAATAATTCATCAGAACCCAATTAGTTTTGCAAAATCCAGATGAATAATTGTGAAGAGTCTGAAGGAGAGCTTATTTCTTACCATGTTCTTGTATCATGATCTCGCTTTAACAATACATTGTCGTATTGCGAGAATTCTGATCATAATCGTCTTTTTGAATTATTTCATTGTCCTAATTCATTTCTTGTTGTTCAGATAATGTTGTTTTCCCAGTATTTAGTCGTTTTCATAAGAATATTTCTAAAATGTTGTCTTTTTCGTCCTTTTGTCGTTTCTATGTGACAGCATAGTTGTTTTGAAGGCAAAATTAAAGGGAGTTCGTTATTTTCGCAAACAAAAAGAAGTAAATACTAAGCTCAAAAGGGATTTCGTTATCTTAATTGTACTTCAAGCTCAAGAAAAAGACGTTAAATTTGCGCTGCCATATATTTGAATACGATTGCTCTAACTTGAACCAGCCCAAAATTTTTACGTAAACATCTTAATGGAATATAAAACAAAAGGAAAGCATTAATGAAAACAAAGAAAGAGAGAGAACTCATTGTTGTCTCCATTTATTTTTACTTTTTTTTCTTTTCGGAAAATTAAAGGAAAGTGTGTAGAATTGAGCCCTGGAAAGTATATAACAACAAAGAAAGGGTCTTTTACAGCAACAAACAAAGCAAAGGTTTCATGCCGTGAAGATCAACTCGTTAAAATTCCAGTCTCCAATAAAGCTAGGCAAATCTAGCAAACAAAGTCTCAAAAAATCCAAATGATTTTACATTTACAATTCAGAATCAAATTCCAGAGGCCACACTCATTTTTGCCGTAACAATCAGCACTAGAGGGCGAATCGATGTTCAGTTCTGTTCTTAGTTCTGTTTCCTGGATGAAGAAGCCCCTAACTCCACATCCAACAGTCTTTCATTCTCATCAGCTGCCTGTGCACGTAATGATCGACTCGACCGAAGATTTAGGTATGCGATCCACACATATAAGCCAATAATGTAGCACCCAACTGCTAATATCACTTCCCCCCTAGGCATGAAGAAGGTCACCACGATCGCAACTTTAAGAACCATTGCAGCAGAACACCTGAAAACAATAAGTACACAAACATGAATAATAAAGAGCCAAACTTTCCTTTTTCAGTGCTGTCCAATGATTTGAAGTATGGAAGTTAAGGAACACAGAACCAAAATTTAAAAAATTCTCTAAAAGCTCAATCTTCACGTACGCTACAAATCGCGATAACACAATCTCCACCTACACCTCCCATAGTAAAGAAAGTAGAAAATCTATTTTCTCAAGGTTCTCGTCAGTACATTTACAGATCACCAAGAAAAAAACACGTAAACCATTTCAAGATATATAGTTCAAGCATTGTATGAACCGAATTTTTAATAATATTAACTAAATCATCTTAAGATAGTTCAAGATTTAGAACAAGAAAAATAAAATACATGTTGACAAACAAGCATGAGTATAAAATTAACTTAAAAAGAAACAAAATAGCAGACAGTAGAAGTTAATTTACCAGATAGGGAATTCAGGTATGCTGGAAAGGAAACGCCTAAATTCGTTGGAATTTGAAATTGGCCGTGGAGTTCGAACATAAGCAAGCAAGAGATAACAGCACCAAAGTCCACCAACGTGCGTCGCCAGAACCACGGTGACAATTTGGCCTAAGGACAAGTAATCCCCCGCTGCTGTCACGGTTTCCAGCCCTCTCCGAAGCATGTTAGGCAGTTCGAAGTTCGAGCCCCATCCACCAGGTTGCCCCATGTTTGAGCTTGTGATTCCAACTCTAGATTATCTCTACAAAACCCCCAAGAAATAACAAGAAACCAATTATTCTGACTTTCCATTTTCCTTTCTTCAAGAAAAGATCACAACTCAGAGCAAAATCGAGAATTGCATTTAAATTAAAATTCTATTAATTTTCCATGTACTCGTCTAGCTATGGCAGAGAACTTTCTCGACAACCAAACAAGGTATGTATCTTGCCTCTATTGGTTCCAAGATTCTTCAGAATTCATGAGAACGAAAAGGTAAAACCAAAAAAAACAGAACAATTACAGGAAAAGAAAAAAGAGATTTCAATCAAGCTAAATCGTACGTCTTTTACGTTTTCTTTCATTTTTTTTTCCCAGTAACCAAACAGTTTCGATGCAAGAAGTTCAAGGTCTAGCTGGTAGGAACAATCTAAGAATAACAAACATTGAAGAATCAAACAAATTGAGAAAGGAAAATTAGGAGAGAAAATTACCAGGATGAGAAACTTTGACAGGTTTTGGCGCTAGAACTAGAAAATGAAACGAGGAAGATCAGTGAAAAGAGAAGTATCTGTATGTGTGTGTGTATATATATATAGAGAGAGTGAGAGAGAGAGAGAGAGAGAGAGAGCTTTTTCTTTTTGATTTCTTTTTGGGTGGGAGTGAGAGTAGAGCAAACGATCACCGCCGTTGATTTTTACGCAATCATGATATCATTGATGAATAGTCCAAGTGTACATTTACATCACAATAATGGTCTTCGTTAATTAACCGATTTTTTTTTATAGAACGAATAATTAACCGATTTTTGGACATCAGACAACGCAACGGAAATTGCACAATTAAGTTGGAATTAGTAACAGAATTTTAAGCTTTCCCCAAACCGTTCAATTAATTAGATACTGGGAGATTCTATAGTTTGTTTTATTCTTTCAAATGAGATTCTTTAGTGGCATGCTTATATATTTATATTTTGCTATCTCTTCTTCTAATGGGTTAATTGCATAAATATACCTTCTTAATTTAATTATTCCTATTCCATCTATTTCATCCCTCGTACGGAGCGACAAAAATACTCTTAAATAATTTATGAAAATAGTTTATGCAAGTTTAAAACATGAAAATACCTAAAAAAAAAAAAACATCTAATTAAAAAAATTGTGAATTATGTGTTTTTAAAAATTAAAAATATTTTTCAAATTTTTTCTCTCAAGAAAATAAAATGTATTTTTAGAAATTTATTCCTTCGAAATAAGGGTTTCTACGTCTTTCTCCCTTGCTTTTTCTTCTACAAAATATGTTAGGCATGAAATTGAAACAAATTCTTCAAATTCGTATGATACCTTTGTAATTTTTGAAAACAGAGAGACAAATTCAGAAATAATTAAACCTACAAGGTACAATATATAATTAGCCCTTCTTCTGATTGTTTATCTTAAACCAGTTTATCAAGAAATTTATTTTGGCCATTGCCTGCGTGATTAAACAGTAAGCGCTAATTATTAAAAGGTAAAATAAAAGTAGCATTCTTCCCGCAAAAATAAATAAAAATGTTGATTTTACGTGGTTGTTTTTATAAAATGCTGTCGGTTTCTAAATATTGTCGATTTCTAAATGCTGTTGTTTTATAATTAGTTTAGAAAACCCGTCGTCGTTTTGTAAGACATTGTCGCCTTTCCCATACATTGTCGTTTCTTAGATGTTGCCGTTTTTTTGAATCTACGAGTCAAAACTCAAAAGAGAAGCAAAACTCATCATTCTAAAAAAAAAAAAATTCCCCCCAAAATTCAAATATAAGCTTGTAAATCTTTGCCCCTGTACTGTATGTCTCAACTTCTCATCTTTAATCCCTCTCGCAACAGCCAAAATCAAACAAAGCAATTAAAAGAAAGAAACAAAAGCTTGTACACTGAAGAACCATGGTTTCAAATCGAAAAGTCTCAAACAAGGCTACTCAAATCCATCTAACAAAATTCATAACATCCACATGGTTTTGTAAAAACACTTAACCAGTAGAAACTAGAACGAGAGGTCGTCCCCAAAGTTGTTCTTATTTCTCTTTCTTTGGTGAAGTCGACTGTTGCTCCACATCTTTCGGAACCTCGCTATTATCGATCGACGCCACTTTCATGTCCAAGTCCTCAGCAGTGAGACACCGCATAACCGAGAACTATCCACACACAAACAACAACCGCAGAGCACAAGGCCAGAAATGCCATTATATGCCTAGGGAAGAAGGTCAACACATGTACACAAAAAAGAGTCTTTGTGATGGAGCACCCGAGTCAAATAACCAACCCAAACCAACATTTTTATCACTAAATAAACTAAGGGACAGAGAGCAACAATTTCTACTTTTCAAGAAAATATATCAGATTGTGGCAGAAAAACAATACGCATCTAGTTTCTCCGTCAGTCCATACAGTTTTCCACGTACCAGTAGAAGATTCAGCAGCTACCGCTGCCCCTGCTTCTTCAGGAGGAACTCCAGGTTGAGGAGTTACTCGAAATGCTGCCAAAATATCACTATCTTTGACTTCATATTCGGGAGTGTAATAAGTCAAGTTATAATCTTTAACACCAGCTTTGAATCCAACACTTGCTTTAGTCTCTGTTTGTGGTGACATAAGTCCCTCCCTACAACTCATGAATTAAGAATTCTCGCAATAACAAGGTCTACTTGACATGAATTTCTTCCAATCCAGATTACTAAACACATGCTTAATTGGACTTATTAAGATCATTTTAAACTATAATTCATCGACGTATAACGCAAGGAATTAGGGAAGTTCCCTGATTAGGGGACTACAACGTTTACATGCAATATTTAGTCATAATTATAAACCTCCAAAGGTTAAAGCAGAAGCTTACAGAGTAGACAATCTAACTAGACGAGTGATAACAATTCTCAAGACAAACATCCTCAGAAATCAGCATGCTCAATCAGAATTTTCCTTGGTTTATATATAGGAAAATGCGAATGTAAATAAACATAGAAAGCAACTAAAGACTTGTCCATTACCAGCTCCTATACTCAGTCGAAATCTGAAAATTCTGATTGAGTGTGAATGGAAGTAGCACCAATTTGGTAGGACCTAAAAGTGTTATTCAGCAATATAGCCTCCATGGAAGTAGCACCAGAAGTAACTGACGACCGGCACCAAGGCTTCCAGCCTCCTTAGCATTAAGGGAACGGGTCTCACCATGAGATTTTGAGCTTGGGAGATGTAACCCTAAGATCTCCACAAAACCCAAGGAAAACATCAAGAACCAAGTGAGAAAATTTAACAAATACTACTGATACGCCGTACTACTAATTTTCTTTGTCTTCTAGCTGTGTATATATAGCATGTTTTCTCGAGAACCAAACAGGGGAATATTGCGCTTAAATCTGTTTCCAATTTTTTCCAAAGTTCTGAAGAATTAACAAGAATAAAAAGAATGTATATATATATAAATATATGCATCAGAAGTCGAGAGATTTCACACCAAAGTCGTCTTCAACATTTGATTTCCATTAACCAAACAATAACATGTCCAAGATTTTACATCAGGAACCCTAAGTATAGGACAGATTTTCTCCAAAAACATGAGATATAAATTCTACTCTAGTATACGATTTGACCTAATTTTCAACACTAAGAAACTAATTGCGTGTTACTGAACTTCGGCTCTCCTAATTTTCTTTGTGGTCTAGCATATAAAGCAGATTTTCTAGGGAACCAAACAGGGGTAAATGTGTATAAATCTGTCCCGTACAGTTTCCAATGTTCTACAGAACTCACAAGAATAAAACAAGAGAGAGAGAGAGAGACAGAGACAGAGATTTTTTACGCCATTGTCGTCATTTCTACAATAAGTTTCTTCCAAACTATTTTCCCGGCAACCAAACAAACAATAATCCATGCAAGATTTTTTAAGTTGCTAATTAAGTCCTAATTGGAATTGTCCCTTTATGGTCTATTGTAACACCCGAATTTCTTCGGTTCATATTTTATAGAAATTTCGTGTAAATATTTACCGTAATCGGTATTTCATGAGGAAGTTCGTTTTAGAACTTAATTTTGTGTCACGAGTTCTTAAGATTTATTAAGACTCAAAAACAAATTGCATGAACTCGCAAAAGACCTTTATGAGTGAAAGGAGGTCGTATTTGCACATTTCAAGACAAGTCGACGTTGACCAATAAGTCAGTTAGACCTAAACGGTCGAAAACGTCAAGCAAGAATTTTATGATCGCAGTACAAGTGAAATTACTGCTAAAAACTCATTTCTTGATCAAGATGAGTTTGAATAGAATTAAAATCACCTTAGAAAAATCAAGCATACTAAGCTAGAGTTCAGGGCGAAAGGATTCGGAAAAATAAGAGAAAAATTTTTCCGATCGAGTTTTTCACAGATCGAAATTTTAAATGCAATGTAATTTTCGATATTGGGTATTTAAGCAACTCAGTATTAAAATTTATTGCAATGTGTTGAAATTACACAATTTTTCAAAAAGATTGAACCAAACAAGCCATTAAGCTTAATTACATCACAATTAAGCTAAGTTAGGACATAACCCTTCACACACTTGGACCAATGAGCATGTGACACCTCATCTATGAGTTGTCAACCACTCCCCACTTCTCTCCCCTTAGCAGCCGGCCACTTAGCCCCTTGGGCAATGGCTTGCAAAAAGTTGAGGACCAAATACCAAGATTGGAAGCAAATTTGCCTTGGAAAAGAAAGCTAGGATTTCCCCTAGCTAGAGACACTATTTCTAGGGATTTCAAACCCCAAAAAGACAGCAGCCCTTAACCCATTATCAGCCATACCATTGGCATTTCCCCTCCAAGAAATCCGAAGAAGTGAGAGAAGAGAGAGAGAGAGAGAGAGATCAAGAAAGTTCAAGCCAAAAATTGTGAGAAAACCCCCTAAAGCCTTTGGTTTTCTTGTGAGTTCAAAGAAGAGATTGTTCAAAAAAAATTTCCCCTCTCTTTCCCATCTTGCCGAGTGTTTGGGAGCTGAGAAAATCCAAGAAAAAAATTTTCGGGTTTGGCTAGAATCAAGGGTTGAGTGAGGGTGTGATCTAGAGCCAAGAAAAACCAACCATTTTGGTGAGTTGATGCTTAAGGAGATCCACGGATTTTAAGGTAAGATTTTTGGGTATTTTCTTTTCTTTTGCCAAGGTTGGTTAGGGGAGGAAGTTAACAAATTTTTGTGACCATTTTTGAGGTCCAAACCGTGCACTTTGGAGGCTAGATTTCGACTAGGATCAAGCTAGCGACACCCCGGATTTTTGAGGTAAAAAATCCGAACTTTACCCTAGTTCTTGGTTCAAATTTTTGGTTCATTTTCTCAAGGGTTTTACCGTGTATTTCAAGCCAAAAAGTTGTAAGAGCTTAAGCTCATAATTTTCGGTTTTAGCCCTAAATAGCTTAGGTTATATTTTTATGCTTGATTTAGGTTTTTGAGGTGATTATTTTGCATGTTTGGTTGGAGATTTGCTCTATGATTTTTGTGTGCTAGAGATGCATGCTAGGGTTTCTATTTATGGGTTTTATGTCCCTAATATGTTTATCAAATTTCTAGATGCATGTTCTAGGGTTTGTATGATGTTATGGTTGAGTTATGTTGTATGTATGTTTCTCTCTCAAAACCGTAGACCAAGGGGTCTCGGCTTTGAATCGAATCTGAAAACACGGGATTTAAAATTTTATGTGTATGAGGGACGTTAGAGGACGTACATGTGTTAGTAGGTCCCGCATTGGGCGGTCGAGCTAGAGCGACGCATAGGGACGTAAAATTTGGACTAACACCAAAACTGCTCTCGGGTCCAACACCCGGCAGCTCGGAAAAGTGGGATTTACAGGTCCTTAGAGGCCGAATGGGTAAAAACTTAAAACACGAAAGTTGTTCGTTAGGGTGTTTCCTAGGGGACAGCGTGGACAGATTTCAAAAATAAGGCTCAATGGCCTTTGTTTTTAATAAAAACCGAGAACTGGTCAGGGTGACCAAGTTCCAACGATTCACATGTGTTCAAACAAAAACTGGTATCAACTGAGCCAGAATCAGAAAATGTTCAAAACATGAAAGTTTTAGATATTTTTGTTAGCTACAACTTTCGTGAAGAAAGCGTTTCAAAATTCGTTTTATATTTTAAGTTATGAATTTTCAAACAAAAGCCGTGCAGTGAGCAAAATCTCATGCACGGGATTTTCTAGACCAATGACTAGGAAAAACGTTTTTCTAACTTTCAAACATCATTTTCAAACCCGAAAACCGTTCCAAAGGCGGTTTTCGATCCCCAAATGTTTTATAGAAATATTTTCAAGTGTTTTGTAATTTTCAAGACAAGTTTGGGTGTTATTCACCAAACTTACTTAAATAAACAAGAAAATGATATTTTAAACAAGTTCAAGGTTTTCAAGATTAAAATGAGTAAGATACTGCGTTAATAGCCGGAAAATTATTCCGAGTTACTAGGGCCTTGCCCAAGCCCAGAGTTAACCTTGCGGATTAAGGTTTAAGTTAAGATTATGATTCTCTACATGAACCCTTAATTAATATTCCGTTGTGGGTTACGCCGTGTGACCCCTTCATATGTGATAGTAGAGGGACATATAACCAAAATATATATATGTTGGTTTAATCCGACATTAAACGATCCTAGAATAGAGACCTTACGTGTAAACGTCCATGGGCAGGAGGTGACCTGCGAGCGTGCTCGGGAACGGAAATTCGATCACGCGAACAACGAAGACAAGGTAAGTACAACGCCGCCTACAGCATAGGCTAGAGTTGTATGTTTACCTAACATGTTTGCTTTACACTGTTTAAGTGTTATTTGATGAATTGCTCGATGGTTGCAATATGCTTACTATATGATGAATGTTTCAAATGCTAATGCCATGCTTTAAAAGTATGTTTCAAGTATTGTTATTATGCTTACATGAAAAAGTACGCATGTCCATGCATTGATAGAACATGAGATTAGGAGACATCATATAAGTATGCTCACTAATCTATCAAGTGAAAAGATGTCAAGAAAGACATACAAACAGAACGTTTGAGAAAAGGCCACAAGAGCCAGTGTCGTGCCCCCTGATGACGATCGGGTCGAAAGCTTAGGTAATCTCCTCAAGCTGCGCGCCGGGTACGTGCACATCAAGTTAACGGGCCCACAAGTAAAATCAACAAGATAAAGTGTGATACAAGAAAGCAAGCATAACTGGACATAAACGGTTCATGCATTTCACGATAGAATGTCATGTTTATGCTTTCATGTTTAAGATGTCATGTAAAAGGTTATGTATGTTTCATGTAATTGGTTAGCGGTATAGGAGTTGTACTTGCTGAGCTTTCGCTCATTGTTTGAAGTTTATGCAGTAGGTAAACAGCCTGTTTTGAATTAACTGCATGGTGGAGGGTGAAGCCGGTGGCTGTGAAATGATGAACGGGTTGGGGTTCGCAACTCAGAAGGATTTTATTAATATATCTATTTTGAGAAAACAGACAGTTATTTTATTTACGTATGAGTGTATGTAAATATTTTCTAAGTATAATGCTTCCGCTATTTAAAAAAAAAAAAAAAATCCACATTATTTTCAGGATTAAAAATGGGATAAAACAAGTTTAAGTTCAAGCAAGTTAAGTCAAGTGACGGCCTGTGCAAGGCGGGTCGTCACATCTATAATGTTGAATGCCTCAATTGAAAGATTTTAGAAGTTTACCTCCACTTAATTTCAATTTAAATTTGGAAAATCAGCTGAACATTTTGAAATTCCAGCCATTGAAAAGCAAGGCTTAACAAATGAAACACAAGCTTGTTAAAACTGTGCCTTGAACAGAACACAACTTTAGATCCTTGGCATTGACAAAAACCAAAACCAAAAAACTAAAATCGAGTACATTGAATATCCATCTATTGAACTCGAATAGTCTCCAACAGAGATATAACCAAATTTAGCAGGCAATATTTCATAAAACCCAAATGGTCTGAAGGCTAATTCAAATGAATCTTGAAGAGGACCAGACTCATTTCTGAGTCTCCAACAAAACTAGGCAATTCTAATCAGTTTTGAAAATTCAAAGGCACAACTATTCAACAAGTCCAATCTCAGTTTTGTGTTCTAACATTTAGTAGAGAGATCAGAAAGATCTGCAGTACTGTTCTGTTCTTAGAGTTCTTATTCTTTGTGTGAAGAATTGGCCTCTGCCCCTGCCTCTGCTTCTTTAGAAATGTTGCCATTTGCCCTTCTACATCCTGCTGATCGAGACGCCACAATGTCGTGGACAAAATCGAACCTACAAAAAAGGAGAAATAACCAACCATGTAGCACAATTAATGGCATCATAAATTGTATCAGCAAATAAAGTTCTTCAGAATTAGGCTAAAACCGCAAGAGCTTGTTGATGCAGGAGCATCTGTGGCTGTCTGTCTCTTTCGGAGTGAGGAAAATTGATACAGGAGCATCTTTTGCTTCATCATTTGTTGTTGAGTAGAATACAATTTAAAATTTAAAAAAAAAAATTTTAAATCGTGCCTTGGATTGTACATTCACAGCCATTCTTGGTCATTTTTGTTGCCATAGTTTTGAAAGTTAAGTGTGTCAAAACAGCTATCAAAACCAGTATTAAGCATGATCAACAAACAAAGCTCTTGGGATGCTAGAATATTCGGAGATATTTAGTGTGTGGAGCTTAATTATTGTCCTAATAAAAATTCAATATGTGAATGAACTTTTCTTATATAATTTAATGTGTTTTTGTTATATGAATGTGCGCTTTGGCCGTGGTTCTTCTTGACCATTTTTGGGTTGCTTTCAAATTGTAGTGTAAAATTATTGGGAGTTGTACTGTTATTGAAGGGGAAGCCTTGGCTTGTTTGTTGGCTATTCAACTAATGCAAAATACAGGGACTTGTAGTGTGTGTTTTGGGACTAGGAGGACCGGGAATGTGGCGGCGCACAAGCTTGCTCGGTGGGCGATTTCGTCTTCTTGTTTGCAATTGCCTTCTCCCCTTGAGGTCCTCTATTTTCTGAGTTTGTGTGATGCCCTTTTTTTCCTTTTGGTGGCCTTGTCTCGTGGCCTTGGTCGACCTTGTCTTTTTTTTTTTTTTTTTCCCGTTATACAAGTACATACACAAATTCCCACGAAACAGATCGATCATAATGACTAAAGTAATTGTTGACTGAAAGATAACTCATATGTACTTGTATACCACAAAAGATTATCGCTCATTGCCGATGTGGAACTCGTCAAGATCCAGCTTGTCTTTTAGCAAACATGACTTTGTCCTTTGGAATGGTAGGTTCATGTCAATCAATATTGGAATGGAGAGTAAGATATCCACTCAATTTTCCACTACTCTCTCTATACAAGTATATTACTTAATTAAGTCACCAAATTAAAATGGGTCGAAAAAGAACAAAAAAAAAAAAAAAAAATACTCCACAGTTGGCTTTAGCCTCATGATTTCGCACCATTGGCTATTTGATAATGTATATATACCAACCGTCCTAAGCTTTTTTCTGTCCATTCACAAAAGGGTCAGAAAGCCAAAATTAGCTAAAAGCCAATGAAATCCCACATCTTCACGGGTGTGGTTGAGGATTTAAGGAATAATAAACAATATACATTATAAAGCATTATAAAGCATTATAAAAAGACAAACGCTAATTTCTCATGTTAGCTCATTTATTAGTGTATTTGTTTAAAGGGATTTGAACAGGAAATTGAAAAAAGAAGTAACCATTTATATATATCATATCTGGTTATATGTTTAATTAACGTACCTAATTACGTATTTTGCTCATAGGACTAATTAATTAAGTTCTTAGTGTTAGACCACTTTTCTTAAGCTTATATAAAGCATAACACGTGTCTATCAAATTTTAATATCGACCGAACGTCGATATTCCAGCAAGGCCATACAACAACGCCTGCGATACATCGTGATCCCGTACTCGAGTTTGGAACCCTCGAGGCTTGAATCCTACATGTTTCCGCCCTCATATTCCTTCTCTATGTTTGAGGTAGACGAACCCACGACTCATCCTGCGGGTTTGAGCGTTCGCGTGCCTATGATATGTATCTCGAGGTCAAGGTACAAGTATGTACGATAGCGAGGATATCGCTACAGTCCCATGCGCATACAGGTAATCCAAGGTATGATCCTGACAACCTTCTGCATCAGTGCAAGAGACACTGGATATCGGAGGACGACCACTAAGTGCTAAAAGGATGAACTGACACGTCCGAGGTACAAATCCCAAAGGGTCCCCATGGTAAGTCTAGGGTTTCGAAGTCCAAACATCAATTCTACTATAAATAGGGAAGGGTTCATAATCAGACACACGTTGCACTCTACTGTAGCATTCGACACCGACGATCGAGAATCCGACATACGATAAGGTGAAAGACGAGGACCATCGGTGGAGGCGACGGGGTATGGATTGATTACGTCTCATATATAATAATTGAAATGTTTTCTTTTTTGAAAAAAAAAAATTAAATGTATATCTTTCTAGATAAAATGTCTATTAAACTCCATTAAACAAAAAAAAAATCTTCAGCTAATGTTCATATACATAATAGACATATTCCCTTCTCTCCTTTACATTTTTAGTATTCTATCCAAATAAAATATTAGGGGGAAAAAAGGTCAAGCGTAGGAAGCAGCATCGAGAATATTACGTTAATATTCTGTTTCATTCTAACGCAAGGGTTCCCATTATTTTTTAAAAGAAAATATCTATATTATTTTTAGTGGAAATTGTATGACAGCAACACCCTACTGTCTGTAAGGTTATTGTCTTAATCATATAATTTAAATTAAATGATATCAATGAAATATTATTTACAAACTCTATATTTTAATAATTATTTAAAAATTCTTTTTTAAGATCCAATCATATACTATACACACTATTTTTTTCAAACGAGAAACATATATTATACTCTATTTGATATTCACTATTAATACTAAAGATACAGCTCAACTTTAATCCTAACTTTTAAATAACAATTTATTATATTTTTATTGACAGATATAATTTAATCAATGTGTTATCTTATCTCATTCACGTTTCCCAACAGCCACTAATAAACAAAAAAAAAAAAAACCTCACTAGTTAATAACGTAACGAAATTATGTTATGTACAACATAATTATATATAACATTGTATTATGAAATGAATTAATAACGCCGAATATTTTAAGTGGATGGGAAAACGTACGCAACAAAAGAATATATTAAAAAAATAACTTTACGTGGAAAAAGTGCGCCAACGTGTAACTACATAATTGGTCCTTCACTTAAGTTCCAGTGGTGTTACATTTTTTTAATCCAATTCACCTAGACTTGTCAGTTTCGAGAATACCAAGCTCTGACATGAACAAGAGACCACGACCGTCCGATCTGATTGCTTTTTCATCGGACGACTCAGATTGACCTCTGACTGACCGCTGAGATATGACGCAAAACAAATTCATATTCTTTATAATATTCTAATATTCCAATTATTCCCACACTTCTAAGCAAGCTAAGAGAGCTTTATAGCTCACAGTGCTCTGAAGTCTTTTTTCTCTCTCCGTTTGTGTGCTGTTTTTTGAGACGAAAATTAAAGAATTTTCGGCAATATTGGTGCTCTGTAAGTGTTTCTTCAATAGCTTCAACTATTTTTTTATGCCTTTTTGAGGATTTGTGTTGTGGGTTTTCTCTGTTGAGCAAATTTAAGTGATGCCATTTGATTAAAACGCTCGGATATTGCGTTTTGTGTTGGATTTAAGGTATTCTTTTGTGGGTTTTTGAGCATATAATCTGGGTAATCTCTTAGGTTTTGATTTATGTGATTTCGTTTCACTGAGTGGTAATTTTCTTATCAACAATTGGGAAAAAAAAAAGTTGGATCAGGGTTTTAAATAAACTGGTTGTTTATGTGATTCCCATTTTGTGTATGGAATCTAGATATTGATGTAGCGGAAGCGTAATAAACACGCTTCGTTGATTCTTGAAGAATACTGAAAATTGCATGAAGGTTGAGAGAACTCCCAAAGGGGTTTTTGTTAACAATCATCAAAACTCAGCTTAACTCCTAAGTTTAGGGAAATGAAGCAGAAGTTTTCCTCATTCTTCTAAAATCATTTTCTTTTTTCAATGTTGAAAGAACTTCGACCTTGTTGATGGCGAATCAATTTTCTACCTAACGTGTTTTAGTTCTTTAACTGATCTTTTTTTTAACACATTTCAAGCTATTTTAAAGGTTGAGTATGGCTGACAACCATGGAGAAGCAAGTGAGAAGTATGGACATCACAATGTGGCTCTGAATGAAAGGATTCTTTCTTCAATGTCACGAAGATCCATGGCGGCTCATCCCTGGCATGACTTAGAGATTGGTATTGTTTGTTTGCCAGCTCTTGTCCTTTTAGTTCCAGTTTGAGTTTGGTAGATATTTAACTACTGTATTTGAATTCTTGTCTAAGGTATCTACTTAGAGTAATGATCTTGTTTCAGTAATCCAAATACTTTATGCAGTAATGCTTGGTGTTTACTCTATGCAGGACCTGGTGCCCCAACGACTTTCAACTGTGTATGTTTTCTCTTATGTGTACCATTCTAATAAAACCACATCAGTATTGTTGTTGAGAATTTGCATTTCGAAATGATGAGGGACATATAGAACCAAACCTTGTGCTTTTCATCTAATAGTGACCAAACATATATAGTATGTGTTGAAGGTTTTGTGTGATATGTTGAACATAGTTCCACTAAATTGCAACCATGTAGATACTTTATTGATAGTCTTGCGCCGTGTCATATGGTGCATCGTAGAGGAGGGTGATCAACATCAAGAATTTTCCACACTTGGAGCTAATCCATACATGTTTTTCCATTGCAGGTTGTTGAAATTAGCAAAGGAAGCAAGGTTAAGTATGAGCTCGACAAGGCGAGTGGCCTCATAAAAGTATGTCCAGTCCTCCGAAATCTCCAATTCTAGCATCAAGTCTGAACTTTTTTCTTTTTTAAAAATTTTAGTTTTGATTTGGAATTAATCCTGTTATTTCTGGATACAACAGAGAAGAAGTGACAACCTAAATTTACTGTGTTAGAAGCAAACTGATGCTTTTACTTTGTAGAATTTTCATAATGATGTCAAAATGCTTGTTGTCACTGCAATCCTAATGTGTAATTAAAGTTTTCTCCTCCAACAAGCAAACAGATTATTTCTATCCCCATATTGCTCCGGCGCATTTATCAAACCCAAAAATTGCATGCTATTATAACGAGGCTGAAGTTCATTTATCATAATTCTGGTGTAGAATGCATTGTAGCCTCTTTTCCTAATTCTGAAATTTTTTTTCCTGCAAATGTATTTGATGAATGTTTTTGAAGAACCAATTTCTTGTCCCCCCATTCAAAAGTGTATATATATATATATGTATACATATATATATATATTTTTTTTTTTTTAAGAATGTTGGCATTTAAAGAGAATACATTTTTGAATTCTAAATGATGAGGATGGCTAATGTACAAAGTTGTTCGAACTAGGTTGATCGAGTTCTTTACTCGTCAGTTGTTTATCCACACAACTATGGCTTCATTCCCCGAACCATTTGTGAGGACAGTGATCCCATGGATGTCCTGGTACTGATGCAGGTACTGTTATGTGGTTGCACAAGTTTTCATTAATTCCTACTAAACCATTTACACAATCTTCTTCGAATTTCACCTGCAGGAGCCTGTGCTGCCTGGGACCTTCCTCCGTGCTCGGGCTATTGGATTAATGCCCATGCTTGATCAGGTAAACCACCTGCCTTTCCAAGTCCAACGTTGTACTATTTGAATAAAATTTTCACTCACGTTCAACTGCTATGGTTCCTTCCTGATGTCTAGATTATAAAGTTCCGTTAAAGTAGTGGTTCCTTTGTGATGTCTATTTATGGAGTTTGCATTGGATTATATTATGGAACTCAATGGATGGGACTTTTTTCCTTATCCACTACTTGATTGGGTTCTTCAATTCTCAATTCTATGTTGCATCGGGTACTCGTTTTGAGGTTGATGTGCGTTGTTGATCTTAAACCTTTCACAAACGGATAAATTAAAAGTTCCTTATCTTAGCATTGGTATAGCCATTAGTAACCTCTATAAAGATTCTACTCCTTCAACTTTGTCTCTCTCTAATCAGCTATAATACTGGGCTATTTATAGATGGAAAACAAGTACAGCAAAGAATTTGAGGTGCTTGTTCACAGGCTTAATGATAACATGTACCAAATTGCAGGGCGAAAAGGATGACAAAATCATTGCAGTGTGCGCTGATGACCCTGAGTTTCGCCATTACAGTAGCATCAGTGAGCTTCCTCCGCATCGTCTTCAAGAAATTCGTCGATTCTTTGAGGATTGTATCCACCTACATGCATCATTTACGTAAATCAGTCTACATCATTTAGCAAATATTCTGTAGCTCCCTCAGTTTCTCAAGAGTTCCTATTATCCATATAAACCTATACTCTTTTGCACAATGTATGCTTAACTTTCATGAATAAAAATAGACAAAAAGAACGAGAACAAGAAAGTCGAGGTTGAAGAGTTTCTTCCTGCTGAAGCAGCTGTCGATGCCATAAAGTACTCGATGTGAGTGTTCCTATTTCTTTTTCTTACTTGTGCGTAATCTATTGATGAAATATCAGAGTAACAAGATTTTGATATTGAGAATTTTAAAGATATGTTTATCTATTAGGAGCATCTAGATTTGGTAAAGTCTATAAATTGGCCTAGTTATTATGTTTTCAATTCGGACTTGGTTGAGAAATGGATATTAAGATTAACAAATTTCCCTCGTCTTGAATTCTTGTTCTCTCTGCAATTCAATAATCTCTCCCATTCTCGGTTTTTTTTTTTTTTTTTTTTGGTCGTGAAAATCTCTTCGGTTTTCTGTTGCAGGGATCTGTATGCATCGTATATCATCGAAAGCTTGAGGCAGTAACTCACAGAGAGAGTACTTAGTGGATGGATTACACACTTATAGTTAACTACTTAGTAGCAAGGCTGATTTGGACTTCTTGCAAATGTGCCTGTTTAAGCAAGTTTTATTCGAATACATGAAAAAGACGTACAATTGACTGTCTTTATTAAATTAGAGCTTATGTTACATTTTGATATTATTATGCTTCTTTCTTAATAATATTATGTGTTAAAAGTGGTTTAGTAATAATTAACCGAAAGAGTATTACTAATAAATCAGGTTACCACAAACTATTGGTTAGACTATAGCTCATTTTTAACATGATAATAAGTTAAATGATAAACATAATACAACAGTTGATACATATCTATAATCAATGACCATTGTGTTTTCCTCTTCTTTTTTTTGGTGATGAAGATAATACTACGTTTTTAATCATTTTTCCTAGTCTTTTCAAATAATATTTCATCTAATGTGATCAAGATTTCATGAAAATAAATAAATAAATAAATAAAAAGTCATATTTCAGCTATATCAGTCGATTGTCGAATTAAATTGGATAATTTGTTCATGCTGACTGTCTCATGGATTCCTCTGTACTAGTTTTACATTTGGGCCTTCATCATGGGCCTTGGATTCTGTACCGAGGCTGGGCCACCTTGGCCCATAATTCAAGCCGAGCCTATTGTTTTTGTGCACCGGATCCGAGAGAGTAGAGGGCAATTTGAGAAAATTACCCAATTAGCCACTTTTCCCTTGTGGAAAATTTTCAACATGGTTGGATGTCTCTAACTCTGATTGCCGGTATTGATTATTGGAGTATTCTCATAAAATATATTTGGTACCTATAAGAATATTTTTTATTTGAACATAGATTGTCTAACGTGTCCGGCTTCAGACGTGGAGCCAACCACACGGAGTATTTTGGTATAATATTCTTTGTAGATTACCAAAAGTATTCTACTTGAATATTTTGGTAACTGGTGTCAACGAATCAGAGTTGAAAATGTTCTATGATCTATATTAAAACAAAAATGTTCCGATAGATTATTAAAAATATTTTACTAGATTATTTCAGCAATCGATCACTTGAAAACAAAAAAAAAAAAACCGATAGATTGTAAAAAATATTCTACTAGAATATTCTAGCAATCGGTCACTGGAGTCAAATACGTCTGGTTATCTATGTTGAAAACAAAAAATATTCTAATATGTTATAAAAAAATATTTAACTAGAATATTCAGGTGACTAACACTGGTATTCAATACTATCAATTGTCTCTGTGAATTCTAATGATATCTGGTAGAATATATGTAATATCTTTTTTTTTTTTTTTTTGGTCAATAGGGGAAATTTTAATAAAACATATTAGGTTAACCTTTGAACAATACTCTTAGCGCAAAAAAGTTAAAGTGACCAAAATAATGACAAAAATATCAAGAGTTTTTAAAGAATGTTATTTGCGTAATCCCCCTTTATTTATTCGTTTATTTTTGCAAAGAAAGAACGCAATTATTGATATGCTAATAGATTATTGCATAATCTTCAAGTAAATAATGATCTATCAAGCGCAAAAAGAAAAGGAAAAAGAGTTAATAATAAATGTTAAAGTAGCAAATAGAAGGAAGTTACGGCTACCATTCACTATATACTTCAAAGTTAGACGTGTCGGGTCCATTGAAATTTTTTTTTTTTTTTTTAAAACTTGGCAAGGATAATTTAAATTATATACATTTTAGTGGAGTTAGGTGTGATTTTACTGTTAGGTTATATCTGCAATCATGGGTCTATTAAAATTTGATTGAACTTGAGTTTCATTTGAAAGAGGGTAAATATATATATTTTTTTTTTTGTAACTTAAGGATATAAATAACAAATTTTAAAATATTTTTAAGTAAAAAACATATTTACAGTTTAAGAATCATATTTATTATCTTATAAATATTATGCTATTAATTGTAAATAAAGATGACATATATATTACAATTTTCCTTCATTACATAATGACTAACCTGTAATCCATGGAACAATAATTAAGCAGACTATCAGTTAGTATTGGGCATTGAAGATCATTCGACTCTTCCTTTGATACTAATTAACGTTTTCCTTCGTAATTCGTCTTTAAATTTTTTGTAGTCAGTTTTGGTTATCAATATTCAGTAAATTTGTACTCTTCAATAACCCATCACTTGGTGAATAAGCAAATTAAGAAGCTAGAGTAACTTTCTTTAAAAATAAATATATATATATATAATAACATAGTGAATTAAAAAGACACCCTACCTTATCATGACAGTTAGATTATAACTAAATCACATCATAATCAAAATAATACAAGTATTTATAGTTGTAAGTATAGCCTAACTGTAGATGCTGGTTTTTCTACAGTCAAAATTTAACAGAAAGTTAATGACAATGAATAAACAAACAGTTGAATGGGCCCCTGGCAATCGTTATTGAAACTCATGAAGCAAAATAATATGAAAATAATCAGAAACAAAAGTAAAAGAGAGAGAGAGAGAATTATCAACACCAAGATGTAGAGAGGTTCGCCAATCGGGCTACGTCCTCTGTGAGTATAATGTATTCACTATGTATGGATATTCTCGAGTACAAAAAATGATTTCTGGGTACGTTTTGGCAGAGTAACAGCCTGTGAATTCAGAGAAAGAGTCCGATCCCTTTCTGAAGGGGGTCCTCCTCCCTTTATAGAGGAAGGACCAATAACTGATGTTGAGCGGTTTTCACTTGTTGTCCTCTGGGGACACCTGTCATGATAAGAACTCAGCAGTTATTGTAATGTTCCACAGATTATGAGCTTAGCGGTTATTAATATGCTTCCTTTTGTCAGTTATGAACTGATCAGTTATCATAATGGCATGACACATCACCGTCGACATTGGGTTCGACTGTTACAGAGAGTATAACCATATAAGCTTTGTTGGATATGAACGACGAACGACAGGTAGAAAATAAGGCTTTGTCCTTATGATCTATCGTTCGCGGCCGATAAAGTCAATGGATGAAAGATCAATTTTGATCTGTTAGTTCGATGTTCGATGATTAATTTCGAACGAATCGCGTTGTCATTGGGTCCGGCCCAATCATGCGGTCGATGGACGTTCGTCATTGACTTTACAATGAGCTGGGTCCGGCCCAAATACGAAGGCGTTAGAATCGGGAGTTCATCGTTCGTTAGATAAACAGTTAAAGCTAACGATATTATTGGGAAGACGAAGTCTAACCCCAACAATAACAATAATTCATAATTCCTCACTTAACTACTTTACATGGTGTAGGACTCAAATCCTCACTATCAAATTATAATATATATATATATATATATACAAATTTTTGTATAATTTGTTGAAAATACGACAGTTCAAGAGTATGCATTTCTGTAATTTTCTTTTACCCTATCGTTAGACTTTTCAATTTTTTTAGGAGGAAAAGATAAATAATTGCATTCAAGTTAGCCGATGGAATAGTCCTTGTTTTAGAAAAAAAATTTCTTTGGAAAAAAAAAAAAAAAGGCTTGTTTGCTTGCCATCTGTCCTGCAACTATTTTCAAAGGTATGAAACACAAATCTCATAGATTTGCTATCTCACAGAATTACCAAGTCCAATTTATCTGCTAAACACATTTGGCATACTGTAAATTTCCTTGGCTACGGTAAGAATATTGTACCAAAGCAATAAAGAAAAAAGGACAAGGATAAATTCTTTAAACATCTTTCCTCACATTTTAAACCCCCAAAAAAACAAAAAAAAAAAAAAACAAAATCAAACCGCATAAGAAAGGGTGGGGTGAGGTTTCAATTTAGGAAGGACGCAAATTTAATCCAAATTGTATTTAAGGAAAAAAAAAAAAAAAACTTGCAATGATATTGGCTTCATCAACACCTAAAGGCAAAAAAGAACCTTTGACGAATCTCAACTATCGAATAAAAAAAAAAAAAGAAAAGAAATACTTTGACTAACATTTGAACGGCTCAATCAAGAAGAATGTGCTTCCCCACTCAGCAAGTCTGAGTGTCTGACTTGTGAGCCAAGATTTTTTAAATTTTTATTTTTTTTAAGTATTCGTTAAATAATTCTTCTTCTACTATTTTCCTCATAGAAAGTAGAATAGAATAACATGGATAAGTGTAACGTAGAGTGCCCTAATTTCCAACTATCTGCTACCCACTAAGCATGCCCACCAAATTCAAAAAGCATATTTTTATATAATTATATTGAGCACAATCGCCTGGTTTTTTGCACTCTGGAGGAAGACCTTAGTATACAAAAGGATCTTGTAGAAGATGACGTGTCATGGCCAGATTGGCTCGGATATAGGTTGTAGAAAAGCATCCTTGGTGATGAGATGCAGGGGATAAATCCCTTTGTTTTACAAAGCTCAATAATTTAACGTGTATTAATTGGAATTTCTACATGATTAAACGGAAAACAAATTGATTATTTTTTAAGGGGCGGGAAATGATGACAACGGTAGCTTTTTGCTCAAATGGGGCTGTCATAAAGTGGCCAACATATGGGCCCATCAGGCCCACTCCTTTTGCCTTGGTGTTTGGGAATTGGCATGAAGCTTGCGAGTGAGCCAACCTGGGACTTGGGGTATCTATAATCTTAAATTTTGAAAAATAAAATAAAAAAATAAAAATAGATAGAGAGAGAATCCCCTGTGCAACTGTTTGAAAACATTGTGAAATGCTCTTGAAGGCCTTGAGGTCAAGTTGTTCCGTCAGAAAAATTGTGTATTATTATTTTATGTGTATATTAAAAAAAACATTGTGAAATAGGAGAGTGACTGCAGATTATTGAATAGGGAATTTTTATTATATGATACAACCGTTGGATTAAATTTTTAACTATCTAATATATAATTAAATTGTTTTATGTTGTACACTGCAAATGTTTAATATGAACATTCATAAATTAAATTGTAGAGAGATTAATCTAACGATTAAAAAGTTATTCATATTAAGAGGTCTGTTGTACAAGGATCGTGTTAGATTTGAACTATAGGCTTTTTGTCCCCTCCCTTCCTAGTGTGACATCATTCCAAATCAAATGCCAAATTCTTTTTTCCACGAAAAATAAATGCCAAATTTCTTTGAATCTTTGAATCAGAAAAAGAAAGGGAATTTAATCTGTTGGAAAAGGAAAACACTAGTCACCAGCACTTTATTTTAATACCAATTGAAATACACACGCAAAAACAAACAAAGCAAAGGAAAACAAACAAAAAATTAATTTTTAAAAATTAATTTTTTTAATTTAAAATTGTCACATGACGGGTTTAAGATTCATGCGGAATAGATAAACAAAACAAAATAAAATAAAACAAAAAATTAAAAATTAAAATTTCATTTTTAAAATTTTTAAAAATTAATTTTATATTTAAAAATACCACGGTACGGGTTTAGGACCTGTCACGTGGTGAGAATGTAATAATAAATAGATAAAAATGTAAAGTAAAGTAAAGCAAAAGAAGTATAAAAATTAATTTTTATATTTAAAAATGTCATGTGACGGGCTTATAACCTGTCACGTGACAGGAAGATAATAATAAATAGATATGAATGTGTGATAGAATAGGGAGAGAAGGTAAGAGAAAAAAAAAAAAACAAATAAGTAAGAAGTTAAGGCAAGAAAAAAAGGAGAGAGAGAAAAGAAAATGACAAAATAGATAGATGAAGTTTTTAAATTAAAAAAAAATGTAACTTTCCTTCGTAAGATAATTATAGATCATAGATATGCATATACATATCTGGATCTGACAACAGACATTGTGGGAACAAGCGTCCAAAGTAATGAAAGAAGATACTGCCACCAAATGCAAATGTCTTTGGACATTCGGATTCTGAGCAACTTTATTTTTTCTTTTTAAACACTTCTTTCTTGTTTCAAATTTGTCCTCTTCACAAGGAAAATAAGAAGTTTTCCTTTAAAGTAGAAATCATGTTCACTCTGTGTTAGTTATTGTTAAGCATCACGACTGTCTATAACTATTTACGTTAATAGCATGTTTGATCCTTTTTTTCAATCTATTTTTTAAACTTTTTTTATTCATATTTTCTTTCCAAATATTTTTAAATATTGTTTAAATTATAAATTTGAACCAATAATTCAAATGGGATCTAAATCTACACAAATCTATATAAAGCAATAGTCATTTAATTGCGTTTTATAGCTACTCGTTCTCATAAACAACTTTTGGGTTCAATTAGCATTATTGTGTGGGGATTACTTTGTCATTAAGAATTCATATGTTAAATTATGGAGTCTAATTAATGTTTTATTATAGAGACAATATATAAATTGACCTTCGTGATAAAGTCACCGTGAGGGTAGGAAAGACTCGAAACCTAAATTTATTAAAATAGTATTTCATTAATGGTAGTTTAGAAATTTAATAATTATTATTTCGGTTGTCCTAAACTTTTTTTTGTAAATTAGGACACCATTATTAGTGTTTATTATGAAAGAGGTTAAAGGCGGAAAAAAAGAACACAAAGAGTTTGTGAGTGTGCGAGTTTTTCTTATAAATTTATTGATTATCATAATGAATTATTAGAGCAATTAAAAGAGGATATAATTTCACATTAAGATGAATCTTGTAAAGCTTAAGATGTTCATGTTTTTTTTACGACTTTTATTACTCTCGATAATATAAAATTAAAACAAATAATTCTCTGCGTTTACTTCTATACTCATAATCCATTTTTACAGGGAAAAAGTTACAAACCGATGATAAATAAAGATTCGAGAATCAAGATCTAAAAATCAGAATAATAGCGTGTAGATATTACTTTGTCAAGCTTATCATTTACATAAACCTTGATGGGCAAACCTCCTCTGTCTAGATAGATATTCTTTGTAATAATTAAGCTTTTAGATTTGCTTTAGTTCCGGCTCCAATTCGCAGTGTGAATTAAATTGATGTAGACTAGGATTGGAGAGACTTGTCATAGTTGTCTATGGTACCAAGTGGAAGCTTTTAACATTTCTGCCAGAGAGTTGGGGACCATCTAATAATTGATCTAGATGTATATCAACTTAAAACTCTCATTTTGGTGCCACCAATTTGAATGATTGGCTTTTTTGTCTTTCATTGAATCCCCCAACAAATGCTCTCTCCATTTTGCCACCCCCTTGGACAGTTAGCCTTCTCTTTAATGCTCTGTTCTAATGTTACCATCAGTTTTTTATTTTTTTTATTTTTTATTTTTTTTATTTTTTAACTTCCAATATAGAGAAGTTGAGTTGTGCATGTCATCCTTATTATTATTATTTGGCTCCAACTACCCACTTTCTTATAATTTCACATATTTAAATGCTGTTTTTTTATTTTTTTATTTTTTATTTTTATTTTTTATAATTTTTGCAAGCCTAGGAAAAAAAATTATTGGGAGATCCCACAAAATCAACTCTCATTATTTTACTGCCATTCTCCAATGAGAGTTTCATCTAACAGTTTCAACTAACAGTTGACATAGACACACACACACACACACACACATATATATATATATAGCACAGAAAACACCATTGTAACTGACGGTTTGGACAATCTTGAAAGCATTGTCCCCTTTTTTATAATTGCTTAGGTGGCGTGAAAGAAAGACACGTTAGAATGTTTGCCATAAACAAAAACAAAAGAAAGTGAGAAATTTCTTGGCTTCAAGTTTTCATTATTCCATATAACCGAAACAAGTGACAAATCAGAAGCGAAATCAAACCAACTGATTGTGATTTTTAATGTCCTAGGACACATAAGCTTCTCTAAACCACACCTTATTAGTTACTACCAACTCCTCAAGAGCCATTCATTCAACAAATGTTTTACTATATTTTATTTTTCTCACCTTGATTAAAAAAAATATTAAGACCTCGTTTGGAAAAACTTTTTCAAATATAGTTTTATAACTGATTCAAAACTTCCAATTCTACATCTTATTTTTCTCTTTTTCATTTTTTTAAATTAAACTTTAAAAGTACATAACTTTTTCACAATGTCGAAACGAACAAAATAATATCTATTCTACATATTTAAAAAAAAACGTATTTCAAATATTTATATTATTTCCTATGTTACAGTTTATTTCCAAAAGTTATTTTCTTAAATACATATTTACAACCCAACTTCTGAAATTTCATCTCCAAAAGTTTCCAAACGGACCTAAAGTAATTGTTTAGCAGACACAGAATGGGGTTCACCAACGGCCAAAATTTGGAGGCAAAAGTTTACATTATCATGTTAAGCCAAAGTTTAGAAGTGATTTGAAGAGAAGACCGGACACCACCAAAGGGCTGTCCCTTTACACACACAAACTCAGACACACACCAAATCTACAGTCCTGTTATGGGAGCCAGTTTGATCTTCCGTTCCTAATTTGGGACACTTCTCGTGCAACATGGGACGCTGTATGAAAGATTCGATCTTTGTCAAATTACATTGTACCCTTTGTGGGACCTCCACACCTTAAGTCTAGCTAAAAAAACCTTGCTATCCTAATTCCCGCGTTTTTACCGGTTTTACCGGCTCTGCCTGTCATCCTCCACTTTCATTTTTGTCAAAATTTTGTAATTTTATGAAAAAAGAAAACTTTTATTATAAACGAAAAATTAAAACAAATAAAAAAAAAAAAAGTTATTCAACGCCGATTTCTGTGAGATATGTTTAAAAAAAACTTAAATGAGGTAAAAAAAACAATTGCTAAATGATCACTTTTGTTTCGTTGGGACGTTTGAATTTATCTGAAGGTAAATTATATATATTTTTTTTTTCTTAAAAATTAATAAAATTTTTAATTAATTTTTTAAAAATTAATCAATTCTAAATTAAAAATTTTATCACCAACTGACTTACTAAATAAAGGTTTTGTTTTCGTGTGTTGAGTTCTGATTGCTCAGTAAATATATTTTTTATTACAGCAATACTGCACTTTACTCTTTATTTTCTTCGTATCTCTAATTTTTTAATATAAAAAAAAAAAAAGGGGGAATGCGAAATGTCTGTAGGAGAGTCCTTTTTGGTAATTTGGCTACTTTCCTTTTTCTGCTCTTTTCGTCGTCGTTCTCCTTCAGAGTTCTGACTATGCAGCGGAGCCTCTGGCAGAGAGAGAGAGAGAGAGAGAGACAAGAAAGCGAAAAGAAAAAATTGTGACGCTCGAGAAAAAAAGAATAGCGAAACCCTAGAAGCTCCATTTTCCGAATGGAGAATCTCTCGCATTCTCGGCATCCAAACAGGGCTGCCGCGGCGCTGTCCAAGAAAATTTACGGCAGTGCCGGTGGCTTTCCGGCGGCGGCGACTGCCAAGAATCTGTACGATGACGTCTATGGAGGCCCTCCGAAGTTCGGCGTCTCGAACCTCTCTCCTCGAATGGAGGACTACAGCGAGATTTTCGGCAGCTTCCAGACGTCTCGAGCCTCGTCGATTCCGGTCTTGGATCTTCCCGCCGTCGACGAAGCCGAGGTCTTTTTCGATGTCCGGAGCTCCAGTTTCGACTACTCCGAGGTCTTTGGCGGCTTCGACGGCCTGGATTTCGCCGTCTCCCACGAGGAGCTGGTTGATCAATCCAAGGACGGCGATGGCAATTCCTCCGACGAGGCTTGGTACGATCACGTCCTCTTTTGGTGCTTTCATTTTTGTTAAATTCGCAGTAATTTGTCTGAAACTGTAATTTTAAGAAATATTAATTGGTTAAAATAAAACTTTTTAAAACTTTTGTTTTCTTCCTCGTATTAAAAAAAAAAAAAGTTTTGTTTTTCTTAGGCTTTGGATTCTTAATTTAGGTAGTACTTTTGCTGCCGGATTGTGGAAGCTAAGGTAAAACAACGCTTATGCTTTTGAGTTTTTGAGCATTTTGGGGTAAAATACTTGGTATTTCTGTGAGGTACTAGAGTCAAACCTTGGTCACCAGCAACAATGTTTATAAAATCCAGCCTTGAAAGACCCTTTTTTTTTTTTTTTTGCGTGGTGGTTTTTTTTGCGTGGGTGGTTTGTCAAATTAGTTTAGTTTAGTTTCCATTTATTTATTTTTCTGGTTTCTGAAATTCTTCGAAAAATCTTCATCCTCTATTTAGATGAAAGAAATTGATAAATTTGCTATACAGTAACAATTTGTATAACTCTGTGTGTGTTTTAAATTTTGGGGAAAATGGAGCTATTTCATTTGAGTGGATAACGTTTGTTTCAAATTCTGGAACGAAATGAGAAATAATATTTTTTTTTTTAAATTTTTTCTTAAATCTTCGATAAAGATAAGAACTAAGAAACATACTTTTATCTTCGTTCATAACCACGTTTATTACTGCGTATACTTAATTTTGTATATCTCTTGGAATATACTATTTTATTTTATGTTTGTTTGCCACATTAAATAGCGGTGTTAGAATTTATATGTCTTGCTTTGTTATTCATAGGTCTCCTGCAGAATTTGAATCTCTGTCGGAAGAGTCGGATATTTCGGGCAGGGATCAATGCTTTTCGAATGGAGGTCCTCGACAGTCATTTGATGGAACTACGGAGTTTAGCATATCGTATCATAAAGCTAATCAGATAATCAGTGAAGATATGGCAAGTGGAATGACACGCGTTACTCAACTTCATGCTGTTCCTGGATTCACTTACATGGTTGATTCACCATTGCAACGGATAGAAGATCAGAACGCATCCCTGCAGGTGACTGATGATAGCAATCTCGGTGTGGATTTTAGTGTTGACAAGGTGAAGGCAAAGCATCTCAAAAAGACAATGTCACACCCCGCCAATGTTATGCTCGGGGGACATGCATTTGAGAAGATCTTAGACCTCAAAAAGAATATGGACAGAATGGTTCGTGCCATAGTGATGCGTTTTTAGGTATATCCGAGATCAGCCTTCGAACGCAGCCATCTGAATTGCCACCACCCTCTCGACCGCCTCCTGCAGTAGAAGGCAAGAAGGGATACTCCAGTAAGTTGGTTTCACACCGGAGCAGTCTTGCTTCTGAAGGAATCTCAGGTGATTGTTCGCCACCTTTCTTTGATGTAGAGGTTGATGCCAGTTCATCTGCTGCGGCCTCTGCTGCAGCTATAAAAGAAGCAATGGAGAAAGCTCAAGCAAAGATCAAAAGTGCAAAAGAATTAATGGAGAAGAAAAAAGAGGGTCTCCAAAGAAGCCATAAATCAGGTTCGAGAAAGGATATGAAAGTGAAGGAAATGAAAGAGATGGAAGGAAAGACAGGTACGATTATCGATGGATCCAACAAAGCAAAAGATGAGAGATTGAAGGGCGCTTGTGAAAGAGAAGACACTGCAGTGAATGTGCTTGTTCGGGAGAAGCAAAAGGTGAGTAAGACAGGCCTTGAAGTTTCAGAATCTTTAGAAGGAGAAAGCACTTTCGTTGCTGCTGGAGAATTTGTGAAAGACAAGCCTGAGAATGAATCTTGGTCATCAGGAGGATATCACAAAGTTGATGAAGCTAGTGAATGGAAAGAAGCAACCGAGTTTTTTGAAATAGTAACAACTGATGAGTCCAAGAAGGTCTTTGAGCAGGCAAATAGTAAGAAAATGTTGGTGCAGAATATTGAAAGTCATGAGCATGGGCAGAAGAAGGCAGCCCTGGAATCATTCGAGAAGAAAGCAGAAAATGATGGTAAAGTAAAACCAGCTAGAAAAGATCATGAACTGGGGGAGTTTGAGGAGAAACGTGAAGAAGTAACAGAGCTTTGTGGGCACAAAGAAGACACGGTAAAAGCAAAAGCAGCAAAGGAGGCATTTGAGCAGAAGGATTGTGAGAAGAAGGTGAAAGTGACTCAAGAAGTTTGCAAGAGGGGAGAAAACAAGAGTGTTACGACGGCCAAGCATATTGTGGACAAGCGAGTAACTGGAGCTGGTCAATCAGTTAAAGAGAAAGAAACCAAGTCCAAAGTTGAGAAGGCTATAAAGCAGAAGGAGAATAAGAAGAAATCAATGGAGGCTGAAACAATGATTGAAATCGAGAAGAAACTAAAACTGTCCCATAAAAAAGCAGACAATGAAGAGAGACATAAAGAGGCTTTTATAGAGGTCATAAATGGAATTAGTTTTGAGAAGCCATTTGAACAAGCAGAAAATGAGAAAAAAGTACATAGGGTCCTTGAAGAGGAAGAAAATGAGAAGTGGTTAAAGGAGATTCTCGATAAAGTAGAGAAGGAAAGGAGGCAACAAGAGGCTTTCACGCAGCAGGAGAATGAAAAGAGACTAAAACAGTCCCTTGAACAGGATAAAAGCAAGAAGAAACAGATAGAGGTTCTTGAGCTAGAAGATAAGAACAAACGTGAAGAGACTCATCAAAGAGAAGAAAACGATGAAGGAATTAAATCTGTTTATGGACAAAAAGAGACTAGGAAACACGTGGTGGTCAGTGAGCAAGAAGAGAACGGCAAAATATTAACAGATGTTCAGGAGAACGAAGAAAGACATGCAACACTGTGTGAAGCATCTGAGCAGTTAGATACTTGCAACATGTCTAAGGAGATTCTTGAGCAGGAAGACACTAAACGGATGGCAAAAGATACTGTTGACCCGGTAGGTGAGAAGGGCCTGGACCAGGCACACGGAGGAATGGAGAAGGATGAACATTGCAACGAAGTGAAACTGGTGAAACCATCTCAAGTGCATGTGGAGGGAGAAGATCTTGTGCAATCTGATACACAACCGACTCAACTAGCTTGTGATCGTGACGAAGACAGTGGAAAGGTGAAAACATCTCAAGAGACCCATGCTCATGAAGACAAGAAAGATATGAAGGCTGAACCTCTAAATAGTGAAACACAACCAGCAGTTGGAAGAAAAAATGAATCCATTGATGACAATGTCGAAGCATCTAGCATCAGCGGAAAGCACCACTTTGGAATGGAAGATAGCAAAGAGGCCCTTCTTTTGAGAGGCAGTGTGAAGAAAACAAGTGGGGAGATTGAGATTGAACCCGAAGTAAGTGAAAAGGAGTCGGTGGCATTTGAGATAGAAAATGGGATGCTTGGTGAAAGATTAAAAACGTTTGGAAAGTCACAGGGAAACTTTGAGTTGCCTCATTTAGATAATCAAGTAAAGAAAGCAGGAGAAGCTATCCCAGTGGTTCGAGAACCAAATATTGAGAACATTAAGAGTTCCTCACAGATGGGCTATGTTCCTGACAATCAAGATAGAGAATTTGCTTACGAGCTCAAAGAGAGGTCAGAATATCGCACCCAGGCCCAAGCTTCCTCAAATAAGGAAGAGAAGGAAAGAACAGTGCCAACGCAAGCAGTAAAAGAAAGCATTGAAGATAAACGAACAACCGAAGCTCAGCCACCTAGGGCCGAAGAGAAGCAGAAGAACCAGAAATCATTTCATCAGGTTAATGCAAACCAGAGTACAGAGAGAAAAGAGAAGACATCTGGAGAGGTAGAAACTGAAAGGATGAAAAGAGAAAGAGAGCTAGAAAATGAAAGACAGAGAAAGATTGAGGAAGAGAGGGAGAGAGAGAGAGAAAGAGAAAAGGATAGGATGGCTGTTGATCTAGCAACACTTGAATCTCGTGACAGAGCATTTTTAGAATCCCGTGAGAGGGCAGAAAGGGCTGCTGTGGAGAGGGCAACAGCTGAAGCTCGGCAGAGAGCGATGGTGGAGGCTCGTGAAAGACTAGAGAAAGCTTGTGCAGAGGCGAGGGAAAAGTCGTTAGCAGGAAAAGCGGCTATGGAGGCTCGTATCAGGGCTGAACGTGCTGCAGTAGAGAGAGCAACTGCAGAGGCTCGAGAGCGTGCTACTGAAAAAGCAATGGCTGAAAGGGCTGCTTTTGAGGCAAGAGACCGTATACAAAGATCTGTTTCTGATAAATTCACGGCTTCATCGAGAAACAATGGAATGAGACAAAGCACCTCCTCCTCTGTGAGTAATCTTTTGTCTGCTGTATTCTCCTCCCTTTAGTGTAATTCGTATTTTCTACAACTCTAACATGGATGGTAACTTGCAGGATCTACAGGATTCGCAATTTCAGAGCACAGGGCTTCCGAGATATCAGTATTCCTCAGTTTATGCTGGTATGTAAATAACTTTAGTTAGTTGTTACTGACTTTAAGGACTTTCCTTAGCTTCAATTTCCTTGGATGTTTGTGTGATTTATGCAGAGAGATATGAAGGAATTGAGGGTGAATCAGCTCAAAGATGTAAAGCTAGAATGGAACGGCATCGTAGAACAGCTGAACGTGCGGTATGCAATTTAATTATTAACGTTTTTTGAGACAGTTTGTACTTGTATTTTAACTTAGTAACACCAAGCTCTTCATCTGTTCCAGGCAAAAGCTCTTGCAGAGAAGAATATGCGCGACCTACTTGCTCAGAGGGAGCAAGCAGAAAGACATGTAATAAACTTTACAGCAGTATAGAACTTGCGGGTTCAAGTTTCCTTCATATGTTTCTTGCTAATTGCCCATTAATTCCATTTGCAGAGGTTAGCAGAAACTTTGGATGCTGATGTCAGAAGGTGGTCAAGCGGGAAGGAAGGGAACTTGCGTGCACTGCTTTCGACTTTACAATATGTGCGTGTTATTGCTCTCGCATTCGTAGTTTCATAGAGATAGCCTATACTTATTTTCTGGGCCATTTTAAAATTCCATCTCTGAAATTTGTTTTGAGCTTTTTCCCTTTCTTCAAATTAGTGCTCTTCATTTTTCATTGAACAACAGCAGTATATTGAAACAATCTCTCTTTACTGGCAGATACTGGGGCCAGATAGTGGTTGGCAGCCTATTCCGCTAACGGAGGTTATAACTTCTGCTGCTGTTAAGAAAGCTTACAGGAAAGCTACTCTCTGTGTTCATCCAGATAAATTACAACAGCGCGGTGCAAGTATTCAGCAGAAGTATATATGCGAAAAAGTCTTTGATCTTTTAAAGGTATATCTATCGTTGTGGTTTATGATTCGGGCCTTTTGCCTTGTGGTTTTTGTTGCTCCTCTTATGTTGTAAAACTTGTAAACAAAATATTGCAGCATAATTTAGGACTGACGAGTTAATTGATAAGCACAACACTGTTGCTCTGTCACTTATATGTTCCATTCGTCTGTATTTACTCCAGGAAGCTTGGAACAAATTCAACTCAGAAGAGCGGTAATGTGCAATGCCATGATGCTGCACAGCATGTATAACTTTATAAAGCTGTAAGTAGATATAGTCTTATGTGCATCAGTTTGTTATTATTATTGTTTTTTCACTAATTTAAGTAGATTATGAATGTAGGCTTATAAAAAGCCCTAGAGGAAAATAGTTATGTAGTAAATCGAAGTTAATGAAATATTATCGCCCTTTTTTTTCCACGAAATTTTCAATCGCCAATTGACATATGTTTTGTAAATTAGAATAATGCTAAAGGGCTTCGATGGTGCTTATCACCAGCTACTAATTGAACTTGGGTCCCATGATGTAGAGACTGCATATGGGATCTATCTTTTGTTAGTAGTGATTTTAGAACTGATTTTAGAACCGTTGGCACTGTCAATTTTTTATTTCTATTTTATTTTTTAAAAAAATTTTATAATTATGGAGAGAAAGGCGATAGATACAGCCCAACAAGCACCCATAATTAATAGAACGAATATTAAATCTATAGATTATATAGAAGTGGGAATGTGTTGTACCTTTTGTTCGTCAACTTCTTGCTTGCATGCTTACACTTCAATGCTTGCTTGTTGGCGATTTTTTTTTTTTTTAAACCTTGTTTTAATTGTTTCTCATCAAAATATATCACTACACATATATTCAAACAATTAGATAAAATATTATTATTTTTCAAATGTAACCCTAATTAATACTTTTTAAACTCTCCCACTAACAAACAAATATTTCTCAATTATGTTAAATTATTTTGTAAAAAAACGAAAATCTTTTTTTTTTTTTATGTGGAACGGTGGAATCATCTCTAAATTATGGCTATAATCACGAAAATTTATTATAAGTTTTATTTAATTATTTCAACCGAATCCCAATACCCCATTTATCTGGCTCTTATATGTATTCTTTTTCCTTCAACTTCTTGCATGATTTCTTCAAAATCAGTAGCTTGCTGGTTTCCTTTTTTTTTTTTTTTTAATTAAAAGAATATTTCTTTTTGTTTTTGAAATCTAATTTTTAGTGTTTAGTTTTTCAAAGCACACATTTGAATTTTTTGAAAAGACATTTGGATTTCTTGATTAGTATTGAGTTATTAATGCTCTGTTTGACGTTTAAGTTCATCTCAAATTAAATTGTATTTTTTCATCTCAATTTTTATTTTTTTCAGAAAAGTCAATAAAATTTATAACTAGTTTTTGAAAAGTCAATCAATTTCAATTTAAAAATTTCATCTTCAATTAATTTATCAAGCGGAGGCTTAAACCTTGATGACTGAGAGTTAGGCTCTGGCCCCACGTACTTTTGGATGCGAAGACTACATTAGTGACTCGATCCTTTATTTATTTTTTTTATTTTTTTCATTTTCATAATTATTTCAACTTGTGATGTCCATACTTTATACCATATGTAGAAGAGAAGTTGCATCTGTTTCTTCAAAATTTTTTTTTTTTTTTTTTGGTTCTAAACGTTTATAACTTTCTAATATGTTTAGACTATTATTAATATATATATATATATATATATGAAATTAGTTTTTAATTTGAAAAAAAATATTTATTAAGGTTTGCATCTCTATATTTGAAGATGTAGATATCATACATGTTCATGAAGTCAACTCAAATCACAAGTGGAGTAATTAGCATTATTTTCATTATTTAATTTGATATAAACAATTGCAAATTAAAAAAAATTATTTGAAAGAAAAAACAAAAATTGTTACGAAGTGGACATGCCTAAGTCCCTCATGCTAGTTGAAGAAGAAAGAGAGTTGCGACATTTCTATTTGATATCATAAAACGTTTTGGATGCTTCAGAAACCCGGAGCAAAGCCAATGACATTGCTTTGTAGCCCGCTGATCACTCTATGCTTGGTGGAAATTAACGAGAGAAAATTTGTTTTTTTTTTTTTTTTGATTAAAAAAATAGATTACAAGGGTAGAGATTAGAATACCGTGTAATCTCGAAACGGTGAATGTTCCTGAGAAAGAAAACTAGTTAATGTTTGTCTTTCTGCACTAGTCAATGATAAGTGGGCCCAGAAGGAAGGTTTTGTAGTGCTGATTAAATCAATGTAATATTACCATGATCCTTCTTATATATACACATAGGTAGACTCTCTTATTTGACTACCAAACGTTTTTTTTTCCCCTTGTCATTGTAACATATTGAGTCTCTTGTAACTTTTTTTTTTTTTAGTGATACTTATTTTTACATCAACAGTTATTAAATAGTATCATGTTACACAATTTTATATAAAGTTATAAGTTAACTAATTGTTATGAAGAGTTTGTTGGACTTGTCCCGCTATCGGATAAAAAACAATTCCTATAGATATGTATTTTCCCCAGTGAAAAATGCATCATTTGAGAGAGTTATTGACTGCTCAATTGACACTAGCTCGTTTCTTCTTCTGTCTCCTTGATAAAAAAATTTCTCACATTTTTGCTTAGTGCCGGCCTAACTAACATTTAAAGAACATTATATTATTGTGTCCCAAAGTTGCTTCCGAAATTTCCCATGAGATAAGGCATAGCCAGTGAACAACAAAAGGAGAAGAAATTTCCTCAGCACACAAAACAAGAAAAAAACCAGTACCTAGCAAAAAAAAATATATATATATATATTCAATTCATACATAATTCAAGTCCATTGGCTGCAAGCGGTTAGAGTCACTTTCAATAATTTGGCAACCAAAGAATCTAATCCATGCCCCCACCTTAGATTCAGGATCTTAATGGGTTGTACAAAGTAGAGAATATGCCCCCATTTGTCGTATACCCTTTTGGACCACACTTCATGGCCTTCGCTTATTTTGCTTATCTTTAGTGCTTCTCGATGTGATTTGAGGGCCAATTGGTTTATAGGTATAATTTCACGCTATTCAACACCAAATGTCTCGTGAATTTAAAAAACGAAAAATAACGGCCACCACCAGATTTTTTTTTAGCCCAATAGCCCAAAAAAAAAAAAAAAAAAAAGCTATTGGTGATGTCAAGTTTACCCATGTTTTCAATATAATTGTGCAGCAACCTGTTCTCTCTCTCTCTCTCTCCTCAAATTATGCATGTCCTTTTTTCTCCCTCTTTTTCCACTGCTATGTTTGTACTGTCTTTGTTTTAACTTGAAGATAACGAAAGTGCTCTGTAAGTCAACAAATAATCACCAGCAGAGATTGGCAAATTTTCCTTTTTTTTATTATTATTATTTTTAAAATAATGTGCTGTACTCAGCATCTGCCAAAGTAAACGAGCACTTTTATTGGATTCAAATTTCTTACGAAACATTGGGGACTTGAAGGCTATGTTTGATAAGAGGGATGT
Source organism: Ficus carica (assembly GCA_009761775.1). Classification (NCBI taxonomy): domain Eukaryota; kingdom Viridiplantae; phylum Streptophyta; class Magnoliopsida; order Rosales; family Moraceae; genus Ficus; species Ficus carica. The sequence continues at coordinate 25,976,631 of CM019743.1, read as the reverse complement.
AGATAAGAAGGACGGAGAGAGTTGGAGGGATGAAGAGATTAAATGATAGAGAGGATTGAAGGAATCTCTAATATGTTCAGTTTGGGTCACAACTCCAATGGTATTTTATCATCTGGATTTCAAAATCTCAACTCTATATCAAACTTTTCCTCTATTTCATTTTCAAAAAACTTAAATTTTAAAAGTCCATAACTTTTATGTCAAAATACTCATATCGACGAGACGAACAAGATAATATTTATTTTGCATTTTCTTTTTGAACACATTTTAAATTTTTGTATTATTTTCTCTAGCACATAACTTTTTTAAAAGTTTTCCCTCCCAAACACACATTTTCAACTCAACCTTCAAAACACTATCTTTAAATATCCCCCCAAATGGGCCCATATTGTTTGGTAAGAATGAGGGAGAGTTGGAATGATGGTTGATAATTATTTATCTAATTACTATATTGTCCATTTTATAAAATAGTTTTAAAAACTTTTTTAAGAGTACAATTGTTTTTTCAATTTAAATTTGAGGGAAAAGCTTGCATCCTTCAATTGATAAAATAATGTAAAATAGCGGGTCCGGATGGAAAGGGCGTCCCTCCATCTCTCCTTCCCTTCCTCTCTTCCCTCCAACCAAACAAAAGAATAAGTGTCTCCTTCTACCTGCCTCCCTCCTTCCATCTCTCCATCCAACCAAACACACTCTAAGGTTAACAACTCGTCACGCTAATACTCGATCTTAATAAATCTCTTATCTTGTATTATTAATAAAAACAATTGTTTTAATAATTGCATCAAAATATATATAATTATAGTAATTTTGTGTCATGTGTTATAAATGTTAATGATACTTATTTATAAATCGGATTGTTAATAGTTCAAAAGTAGTCCATACATATAATGCAAAGAGTTACTAGGAGGAACCTAAAAATAAAAGAGAGTTTTTCTCACTTAACAACACTTTTATCAGTTTGATGCTCCAATTTTGTAGGTCCGTGAAAGGATTGTTTTCTTTTTTCCATTATCTTAATTAATTTTTCATAGTATAAATAAAATATGGTTAGGAATTCCTTTTAGACGGCGAGGACAAAAAGTTCTGTCCTTTTCTTTTCCTAAATTGAACATGTTTCCGCATGTTTCTTGTATCAGGAAGTTTCCACCCCTTTATTTGGATCAAGGTCCAATTCAGAAATTAAAATTTTTTACAAAAAAAAAAAATATATAATATATATATATATATTTGTCTCCATTTTTTCATCATTATTTCATTTAAAAAAAAAACAATCTTATTTTTAAATTTATTTTATACAACATTCTTTTGAAAAAAGAAAATAAATCTTTTTAAAATATTATCACAATGTATAATTTTTTAACAACATTTTTTCTCATTCTAAATAACTTTTAATTTTGAAGAAGAAAATTTTTTGCACATTTAAATATCATCTTATTCTCAAAATAAAAATACTTTTTATTTAAAATATGAAAATTTTCTTTTTGAAAATGGACATTCCATCCAAACGGAGCCAAACGTCCACTAATTTTGTATTATTTATTCTATTAAATGCTAATCTAGAAATAGTTGATTCATAATAAAAGAACTAAAAGGGAAAAAAGAAGGGTTGGTGATGCCCCGTGAGTTATGAACACATTAAAAAGCAATTTAAAATGCGAATTGATTAAGTCCTTAAAGTCGACCTCTCTAATAAGATTAAAGTCATGATTCTCACCCGTTTATATTTATATTTCTCTTAATTAATTTTCCTTTACAACAAAAAGATTATAACGCTTACTTGTATGGAGAGTTTTAATGATAAGATATAGTATTTTTCATCACTGTTAAGAAGTATAATTTAGTTGTTAAATTATTTTTTCAACTTTTATTTTATTAGTGTACAAAATAAAAATTTTTAACGAATGATACAAATTGATTTCGTTCACAGATTGTATAATTAAAAATTTTAATATAATAATTAAAATTGTCATTATCATTAATAATAATAAAAAATATAGGCTTTGTTTGGTATTCAAGTTTAGCTCCAACTACACTGTATTTTTTTATATTAATTTTATCTTTTTTTAAAAAGTCAATAAAATTTATAACTAATTTTTGAAAAGTCAACCAACTCCAATTTAAAATTTTCATCTTCAACTAGCGAACCAAACACAAACATAGTTTTTATTGTTAAAACTCTTATAAAGTAAGCTACTAGTTTTTTATTTATGGAAAAAAAAAAGATACTAGTTTTCTAATTTATCACTTTAATTTGGGAAAAAAAAAAATTGTAAGCATCGCATTAATATTTACACATTACTTGTTGCTTGGGAAGTGCTCATAGCTTTGAGTGATTTACACAACCAAAGATACATGAATTCAACTAGCATCATGAAACAAAAACAAAAATCAAGAAAATAAAAAGATGGTGTTTCATATGTTCAAATCAAGAAGATCGTAAATACTTCACTTGAAAAAAAGATCATAAATATCAAATTGAAAAAGACGTTCATATTTCCTCCAATATTTTTTTTTTTCATATATAAATGTGAATAATAAATAAATAATAATGGAATCATGGGTGAGGTGTGGAGGGGTGAGGAAAAAAGGGACCCACTTGTCATTCTAGTTTCTTTGACAAGGCAAGTTTTCAACTTTGACGTGTTCCCCAACCCCTCAAAAAAAAAAAAAAAAAAAAAAAAATTCAACTTTGACAAGGCAAAGCCAAAATCCACGTGTTCCCATTAAACAAACCCAAAAAAAAAAAAAAAAAAAAGGACCAGTCAATACGAAACGACGACGTCTGCTCATGCTGAAAAGTCGAAATTACCCCGTCCTCGAGCAACGTAACAAACAGAAAACAGAAGGCTAGTTCAGACTTTTCAGTTCATCAAATCACAGCCACGAAGATAATTCAAAAAAAAGTCGAACGCTTTAAAGGAAGCTCCCCAAGCCGAACTTTCCAAATAACCAAAAAATAAAAAAAGAGAGAGAGAGAGAAAACGTTTCAAATATTTTTGGAGCGTGAGTTGTGTTACCAAATCTGAAATCGTGAATCCGATCTCAGACCAAAAAAAAATTTTTTTTAATAAAAAAATAAAAAGAAAAAAAGAAAAAACAGACATAAAAGAGAAAGCGGCGTTTAGGTTGCAAATTGAAAAAACAGAGAAGTTTGTTGTTGTGTTTACGACCGACGGATGGGCTTCCGAATATCTGCCGAAGCTCTGGGAACTGTCGTGAGGAGATAGAGAGAGAAACTAGAGAGAGAAAGAGAAAGAGGAGAGAGAAACAAGAGAGAGAGAGAGAGAGGGAAAACCCTTAGAATATGAAGCTGTGTCTTGCCGCTGCTTTTCGCGCCTCCTTCACGCATCATATTCATCGCTTGGGCTCTTGTCGCTCCTAGGGTTTTTCTCTTTATTCGCGCCTCGTTTTCGCCTCCACAAGGTTGTTCCTTTTCCCGTTTTCTCTTTCTAGAATTTTCTGCTTCTTTCTGATCTTTTTTTTTAAAATTTTTTAATTTTAAATTTTCGATTTGTTGTATTCCGTTTGGTTGCTGAGAAAAAGAGGGAAAGAGACACGTGAGGTCGAGAAAGTTTGGGACTTTGACGCGGATTTCTTGTGATTTTGGTTCGAAAATAGGTTGCGTGGACGATTCTTTTTTATGTTCTATTGACATTTTCTTGGATATTGGACCCTGTGTTAAGCGTTCTTGGATTCGGTTTCGGATTTTCTTAAGGTTTTAATTTTCCGGTTGATTGATTTGCTTGTTGTTGAAAGCGGATGGGTTTGAATTTGTTTGTTTGTGGTAAATTTCTTGGCTTTCATTTTTTTTTTTTTTGTCTCGAATATTTTGCTTTTAGGGTTTCGCTAGCTTTTGGGATTTCAATTCTGAAATAGAAGAATTGCCTATTTAGGTTGAATGAGATCACAACTGCTATATGGCCTAGATGTGGTGAAAGTTTGACATTTGCATTATCTCCATTTTTTTCCCCCCATTTCTTCTTGAGAAAGGGGGTTTATTTGTTGCCTTTTGTTTTGTTTTCTCTTGTTCATCTTTTTTTTTTTTTTAATTTTTTTATTTGTGAATTAATTTTTTGGCATTAAAGCTGGTGGCTAGGTCCTTAAATTTGAATCTGATAGTAGCTTGCTGAACTGTTTGATGAAGCAGAGCCATGCCGACTTTTACTGCTATAGCCTTAGATACCTTGTTGGAACCGGGAGCTTCAAAATCTGCCGATAAGTCTGTTCCTAGGCCTGTCCCGAGACCGAGGCCCAGTCCTAATTCAAAGCTGGAGAGGAGGAACATTACTTCAGTTACCAAGAGAAAAAATAATCGGCCCCAAATAACTCCGGCACTTTATGCTACTCCTGTGGCGACCCCGCTCCCTGATTCACCCACTTCATTTCCCCCTTCTCCATACATCATCAACCATAAGCGGCGTGGGCCACGCCTTCTGAAGAGTTCGTCAGAGAGCAATGTATTGGCTCGCCAAAAAGGCCAAGATGAACAAAAAGTCAATGGAGAAGGAAACGATGTCGAACCTAAGGTTACTAATTCGACGGAGACTGATTCTATTACTTCCACTACTGCTGCACCAACAAAAGAGCAACAGATGAGTGGTTCCCATGATTGTGGGAGCAGTAATGGAAAACTTGGAAATGGTAGGGCTGAAACTGAAAGCAGAAACGGGAAACTTGGTAATGGTAACAAGGAACTTGGAAATGGAAAGGTGGATCTTGGAAGCAGTAATTTTAGTAATGGTGCTGTTAGAGTACATCATTCATCGAAGCTAGTTCCATCAACTCCAGAAAAAGAGAGTGATTGGGAAGATTTCTATGATCCTCGGGAATCAATGAGTATCACAAGTAACACAGACGTAGAGGACAATGCTGAGGGAGAACGGTCGGCACAACTCAGCACAACTATGGGAGAATTTTTTGATGCTTGGGATGGTACGCATGTTAACTTGATCTATATCTCATTTGTGTGACTTGTAGAGCTTTTATCTTTCAATACAGTATGTTTCATCTCATTGTCTTGTCATGCCCATATGAATGAAAAGTTTTAGTTAGTACAATTAAAGATTGGAGAACTTTGGTTTTGTTGACGCCTGGTGTCTTAAAAGCTTAGGTATGTTAATGAAAAATTTTAGTTAGTAAATTTAATTGTCTTTATAGAGTGGAATGGAATTGGACTGATAAAATAATATAGGATTCATGTGTGTGTCTGTATGAAATCACTGCCTAATTTTTCTCTATCACAAGTTGTGTTGCAAATTACGCTTGTACAAGTTCTTGAAACTCAAATGGATGGCTATCCAAAAATTAAAATTTCCTTTTTTTTCACTAACTTATTGTGATATTGCTTCATGATAGAACTTTCTTCTGAGGGTGGGCAACAGTCTGCTGTTCGTGATGTTGAAGCTGAATTGCGTGAAATGAGATTGAGCTTTCTGATGGAAATAGAGAAGCGGAAACAAGCAGAAGAAGCCCTAAGTAACATGCAAAAACAGTGGGAGAGGATCAGGCAACAGTTGTCCCTCGTAGGTTTGACACTCCCTGCAGAGGTCCCTGCTGAAGGAAGAGAGCAGCTTGATTCTGATCCTGGAGAGGAGCTGTGCAGACAAGTTTATCTTGCTAGGTTCGTCGCAAATTCTATTGGGAGGGGCTTAGCTAGGGCAGAGATGGAGGCAGAGATGGAAACACAGATGGAGGCGAAGAACTTTGAGATTGCTCGATTGTGCGACAAACTCCGCAATTACGAGGCTATGAACCAGGAAATGGTTCAGAGGAACCAAGATGTTCTTGGTGAGGCTTTTGTAATCAAGTTTTTGACTGTTTTCATTATTTCTTGTTGACTCATGTTATGTTTTCTTTTGCAATTGGCTCTACTTATCTCTTGGTCATCTAACTTGTGTCATTTTTCTTTTTAATTGCAGAGATGGCACGGCGCGAGAGGGTGAGAAAGGAAAGAAGGCAGAGATGGATTTGGGGCTCGATCGCTACTGCCCTTACGCTTGGTGCTGCTGGGTTAGCATGGTCTTACCTCCCTTCAGGATCAGGATCAGGATCACCAACGTGTGATAACGAGGTTCCTCAGTCCGATGATGGGGCAAAGTAATAGTCTCTTTTAAGTGGTAGATATGACGCAATACCACAGATGAGAAAGAGAATAAAAAAAAGGTCTTATCCGCCGTTGTGTTTTGGATAACATTCTCTTGCTGTTATAAGTTTTTCCTTCCATCTGGGGATGTACAGTTCCGCCATAATCTGGGGCAGTTTTTTGGCAAAAACTGGAAAGGTCACATAGGTCATGAATAGGATTAGTCCTTATACTCAAAAAGTTTTTTTTCTTATCATCTCGTTGACATTTAATGTCAAAGTCTACATCGTTTTGCAAAACCTGTCCACAGAAGAGAATTTGCGATATTTTAATTTATGATTATTTTGGAATTGATCCACGTCGGGAAAGATTAAATTTTTTTTTTTGCAACTTTATGACAGACAAGGAAAATAATACTTGCAGCCACATTGTTCTGGTTTTATCTGCACGGTGTTGACTTGTGTGTGGTGTAAAGATTGAAGGTATTATTCTCTGTTAGAAGAGAGGAGCGAGCACTTGACATGCGATTATTGCTTTTTTGTATTTGTTAGAAGAAATTTGCCCTTTGGTTTTTCTTTCGTTGGAAGAATTTTTCAGCTATATCCGTTGTGTTTAAATCTATGTTCTTGTCCTCTCCAGCTTTTACTGGAAGTTGGAAGTACTGTGGTAGATGTGCAAAAATAGGGCAAAAAAAAAAAAAAAAAGAAGGCTCGCAAAGCAACAACAAAATCTTAAAAATAAACTAATATTGTGGTTGCAGGTACCGTGAGGTACAGGTTTCGACTCCAAAAGAAAAAACATTTAAGGAAAAAAAAAAAAAAGGGGAGCAAATCTACAATGAGACCCATACACTTTACCCCATCATTGGGGTAAAAAATTTTGGCCATTTGATCTCGTTGCGAAGGTCTAGATGTTAGGTGCACACTAAACTATTATGTGCTCAATTACATACAATCACTTAGAAAAAAAAGAAAAAAAAAATTCCCTTGTCTTCCCCGGACTACTCCCAACTCCTCTCTCTCCCTGGAGCCGCCAACACCACCTGCCGCCGCCGCCGCCTCATTGCCTTCTCCGCCACCTCCGCTGCCGTCCGGGGCTGCTCCGGCAACTTCCATGTGGCCTCTGCACCCTTGATGCCCCACATGACCCCCACGCCCACCTCTTCCCCCGCCATCGACAGCGGTTGTCTGGACCAAGATAATTCAAAAAATGACGAGAAATTTATCAAAATTACCACATTTTTAATTTATTAATCAACATAACACAAACTTTTTAATTTTAACTAGTATAACATAATCTTTAATTTACTTTAAACTAATTTTATATCATATTTATTCAATATTATTTTTTAATATTATGTTAATTTAATGGTCTTTAAACTGTAACATGCTTTTCCAAAAAAAAAAAACATCCCATAAGCAGAAAAAAAACAAAAAAAAAAGAGATCGGAAATACTGGGTTTAAGATAAAAATGCAAACACAACAACCAAAAATTACAGAAAGAAATTAAAAAAAAAAAAAGATGCGCCAGAGAAGATCGCGAGGGAGAGGGGGTCGGCAAGGGTGGTCGAGGGTGCAGGGGGAGGTCGCGACTCGCGTGGACGACGCCGGCGACGGAGATGGCTAAGAACCGGGCCGGATCGCGATTTTCCAAATCCGTCAGCCATGGGGACGCCGACCATCGCGGTTCCATGCTCCGTCGCGAATCCGTCCTCGGCCTCCCCACGCCGTCGACGCCATATGAAGATCGCCCTCGTGCCGACGGTGGTTGGTCCGTCGTGGGTGTCACCGGCGACCTCCTCTGCCACTCCGACGACTCCTCGTTTCCATCGTCGGACCGGTGGGATTTGGAAGTAGCCTGGTTCTTTCTTTCTTCTTTTTTTTTTTTTGTGCAATTGTTCATATTTTTAGGTGTGGTAGGGTGCACAAAAAATTGTGTGTAGACACAACATCTAAAACGTCAAAGAGTCCAACAGTAAGGAATTTTTTACTCCATCCATGGAGTAAAGTAGTTTACCTCATGGTAGAATTACCCAAAAAAATGAATATATGACATTTAAAAAAAAAAAAAAAAAAAAAGGACAAAGAAGAAGAAGGAGAAGAAGAAACGACATGTCGTTTCAAATTAGGCGACAACGAAACTCTAACGAAAAGTGAAACGACGTCGGATTATGAATTTTATTATCCGGTAGAAATATAGAGGACAGAAAAACAGAAGAAAAGAAAAGTTTTGTATCAGATAACTCTCTGGTGCTCCCTCCGGATATGGAGCTGGTTCTCCACAACTCTGCAACTCTGACCAGAGAGAAGTTGTTCGCAGTTAGCTCCTACTCCAAATTTCTCACCATCCCAGATTACAGTAAGACTCCCTTTCCTCATTTTACCCGAAGCTCTAGCTTTCCTCTACAAACCCACTTCCATTTCGAACTCAGAAACAGTACCCACAACCTTGTGTTGTTAAACAAAACGAAGAAGCTTTTTAGCGAACAAGAACATGGCGAAGAAGAAGAAGAAGCGGGCTCTTATTCGGACGAGGAATCGGCTTTCTTGTCTCTGAGTGATAAGCCCGACCGGAACTTGGCTTTGCTTGACGACTATGAAATGGAAGAGCTTGACTATAACGACCCCAACCATCGGAGCGGTTAGTCTCTCTCTCTCTCACTCTCTCTCTTGTTTTGTTTTTGTTTATGTGAGTAGTATATGATGGCTTGAGATTTCCAACTTTTAAGGGTTTCTCAGATTGAATATGATCATGTGGAACGTACTTCGAATTCCAATAGTTGTGGTTTGACCATTTTGGCTTATGGTTTTGGTAGAGATTAGCTTTTAGAAATTTCGGTTCTAACAATATTTTGGGCCTTTGTTAGATTAGCAGTTAACCCAAATACACTGAATTTCTCATAATTTTGTGTGTTTTTACTTTGTGTTTTGGCAATGAGCTTGAAGCAAGAAACAAACATTTTATTATTGCCCTTGATCAACTCTTACCATTCATTCTTGGTTTTGAATTTGAAAGTTTTTTTTTGTTGGGCTTTTTTGGTTAGTTTGTGATTTTTTAGGTGTAAGATTGTTTGAAATGCAGGATATGTGGCTGTACTTGGAAAGCCAAATGTTGGAAAGAGTACACTTGCAAACCAAATGATTGGTCAAAAGTTGTCTATAGTTACTGATAAACCCCAAACCACAAGGCATCGAGTTCTTGGTATATGTTCTGGACCGGAATATCAGGTTAGGCTTTTGTAGATAACTTATGCTCTTATATAGTTGCCTAATGTATCATATTTGTTGATCTCTGATTTGAACAGTTTGCCATGTATTGAACTGTAGATCAAACTAGTGTTGTTCATAGGATTCATTCTAAAACCTCAACTAGGTCTTTTCGCTTATGCGTCTTTTACTACAATGGTACAACTGCACTTTTTCTTTGTTTGTTTGGACAATTACCTGCAAATATACCATAGTTAACAGTGATACAGAGAATATTGTGAAGGAAAACAAAGTGTCATATTGGCATGACTAATGATCTGTGGATCCGAAATTTGGATCAATAGAAAAGAGATCTAAAGTGAGAAAATGTTGTTACGTTGTAAAGTATTTGATTTTCTCCTAGTTATAACTGACAAACGAATGAGAAGAATTCTGCTTAGTCAATCTCGTTTAGATTAAGTAATACTTATGTTACTCTTCTTGAAATTTTAGGGGTTCTTGCCATTTTGACAAATGGTTTTTTTTTCTCTTCTTTTTTTCCCCAGATGATACTTTATGATACACCTGGTGTTATTGAGAAGAAAATGCACAAGTTGGACTCAATGATGATGAAGAATGTCAGAAATGCCGCGGTTAATGCAAACTGTGTGCTTGTTCTTGTTGATGCATGTAAAATGCCTCAGAAAGTATGCTTCTTATTTGGTGGATTTGATATGAAAGACGGTCTTCTTGTTCTAATTTGTTGTTATTGTTACGACTTTTCGTGTAGATTGATGAAGTATTGGAGGAAGGGCTTGGCAATTTAACAAACAAGCCACCCACTTTGCTGGTTTTGAATAAAAAGGATTTGATTAAACCTGGTGAAATTGCAAAGAAATTGGAGGTTGGGAGTTGCATATTGATCTTTCTCTTGAAGTTTTTTGGATTTCTAATTCTAAATGTTTGTATCTAACTAATCTTAATCTACAAATGCCTTTTAGTGGTACGAGAAATTTGCTGACGTTGATGAGGTCATACCTGTGAGTGCCAAATATGGCCATGGAGTGGAAGATATCAAGAATTGGATTCTATCAAAACTTCCCGTTGGGCCAGCTTATTATCCAAAGGTACTCAGAACATTAAGCATTTGTGTCCTTTCTTTTTCAAATTCATCGATATCAAAAATTGGAAAGAACAAAAACGAAGAGCACTTAACTTGTGTCACGTTTTTATATTTTCTCAGGACATTGTCAGTGAACATCCTGAAAGATTCTTTGTCTCCGAAATTGTAAGAGAGAAGATATTTATGCAATATCGTAATGAAGTTCCTTATGCATGTCAGGTATTCATATACAGTTTGTAGCCTTAAACAGACGTAATTTTTATTTATTTATTTGTAAGTTATGCTTACTGCATTTCTTTTTTGTTTATAATTCTCCAGGTGAATGTCGTGAGTTACAAAGCTAGGCCAACTGCAAAAGATTTTGTACAAGTAGAAGTTGTCGTTGAGAAAAACTCGCAGAAGATCATCCTTATAGGAAAGGTAAATGGTTCAAATTCAAGAGTCTCTCGACACATTGATTCACTTCTTATGGGCTCCAAAGAACTCGTAATTTTCTTTGCTGGCATAATATTGTGAAGAATGAAGTTTTGATTTTTTGATTTTTTTGATTTTTTGATTTTTTGAGGAATGAAGTTTCGATTTTGTTTTTCCTTTTTTAGCCATAATCAACTCTTGAAGTCAAAATAGAGTACAAAAAAGTGGTCCAATTATGTTCAACCATCGAAACTAGTTCTTTCACGTTTTAAATTTTGCTTTTTTAATGAACTAATTAGGTGTACTAATGTGCACAGCCAAACACAGCAACTGATGTATCATTTGATTCTTTGATCTCCTAAAACTTCTGTAGGAAGGAAAGGCTCTAAAACTACTTGCAACGGCTGCACGGCTCGACATCGAGAATTTCTTGCAAAAGAAGGTTTATCTCGAGGTATCAACTTAAACCACGGCCCTCCTGGACTTAGTTTCATAATTACATAGCATTTGCTACATTAAAAAAGTTTGGTATGTCGTTAGATGCATGGTTTTTACAAAGTGTATCGGGTTTCTTGTTTCTGGTTAGAAGAACATAATCTTATAGAAAAACAAATGCTTAAACAGGTTGAAGTGAAAGTGAAAGAAAATTGGCGGCAAGATGAGGGACTCTTGTATAACTACGGCTACGGAGGGCAAATTCGAGCATTATGATAAAATTAAGTTATTAACAGCTTATAAAGTGAACCTGTAACTTTCTCTGCAGCATTTTTATTTTTGTTTATGGCGGGGAACTGTAGTAGTGATACTTGTATATTTTTCCATCCCAATTTTTCCCTAGGCTAAAATGGCTTTGTAATTAGTAGAGATATGAGTAACAATTAGCATCTCTCCCTTAAAAAAAATGGAAAAAAAAAGAAAAAAGAAAAAAAATCATCGAGTATAGTTTTGTTTAGGATAAGTTTTAAGGTTCATGTCATCTAATCTAATTTTGGGCATTATATGTTGTAATTAGTAAATTGTTATTTTTTCAGGTAATGAATTTGTTATGAAAAATTATATGTAATAAAAAATAAAATTCAACACATAATTCTTTGTTTATAAAAAATTCTTTATAAATACGTATATAAAAACCAAATAGTTACAAATCACTATTAAAATCACTTTAAAAAGAGTCCGTTATCCATTTAATTTGAAAAAAAGAAAAAAGAAAAAGACCACTAGGTAGGATGACAATCACAAAACCACTAGGTTTGTTGTTGGGGGAATCTTTCGGCGAAACATTTTGTAAACTTGTTTTCGTTTTGGTTTCTCTACGCATCTAAATGCCGCCCACAATTCCCGTTAAGCATATGTTCGTAACCATTTTGGTCGATTTGAATCCTTTCGATGGCGACTGCATGGTGTGAAGCAACTTCAGGACGACCTCCAACTTGTCTTCTGTCACCATCACCATGAAAATGGCTAATCTCTACCTCGTTTAAGGTTTTCAAGCCGATAGCTGCTTTCTGAGGATTCAATCTACTCTTGTATCTCTTCTGTTGCAGGCTCTAACGGAGACTAGAAACAAAAAACAATCACAGCAACCAGATTATCACAAATTTAAGATACTTTCATGCAAGTTTCAAACACATATATGTGTGCGTGTGTATATGTGTGTGCGTATATTAGGATTTTTTTTTTATTTTTTTATTTTTTTTATTTTGCTTAATTTCGTATTTACTATCTCAATAACCATGTATTAAAACGACAAAATGACTAAATTTGTTAACAAAATAAATATCAGGGTGAAAGGATATTACGTTTTGAAATTCAGAGCAAAGTACATGGCTTATAATTTAGGGAAATTTTTTATATTTAATCCTATTTATTTTTCAGAACCAAGATGTGAATGCTGGAAAAATGACTTAACGAAACACATTTTGGGTAACCATTTTCAGACCTAATTTTGGGTGAACCCACTATGTGTTAATAACGGATCTAGGTGGATTCATGTTCTCTAATGTGAGAAGATTGAATTAGTATATTCATATGCTGAAACCGATATAAATGTGAATGAATGAGAAATTGACTCACAGAGTACATCTAAGAAATTAAAAAAATATAAGGAAAAACACTTGCCCCACGTGGAAAAGAGATAGAAGACCAAACCTCTACAAGCCCTATAAAAGGGGTCCCTCTTTTTAGAAATAGAAAAAACACGGAGAAAAAAATGCAAGTCCACCGCAGTTATTTTTTTTTCTTTAGTTTGTGCTTTATTTGTTACTGGGCGATTGCTATCACCGTTTCGAGGATGTTGAGTGTTTACCGAGTGGCGTGATCGAAGAATTAGGATGTTTCTATAAGAAATGCAAGGCTGTAAAAGACGTGATTTTGCTGCCAACCAACCAGTAAAAGTCATTTTGGTGTTTGAACTTCATTAATTTTTTTTTTAAAGTTTGATTATCAATTTTTACATCTAATTCTTTGTTTTTTGTATGGAGCTTTGGGAGCCACGAGCCTAAAATTATTTTACTGATGCAGAGTTGGGGCTCTTACTTGTCATTTAGGATTGTCGTTTGGTCTCATTTAAGACGTTTGGTTTTAGCTTTTAAGTTTGGTCAAATGTATTCTAAATCAAACTTCTTACCATTATGCCAATCGGATCCACATGCTAAAATTAGCAAACATCTCTATCGTGTTTTTGTTCCATTGTTTTCTCTTCGGTGTTATTTTATTTTATTTTTCAAAAAAAAAAAAAACAAAAAAAACAAAAAAAAAACTTTTTTTTTAAATATAAATGGTGAAAATACTAATCAAAGTTCGTTCATTATTATTTCTCACCTTTTCTCAGGCGATTTTTTTTTTTTTTTTGGTAAAAACTTTTTTAGGCGAAATTGTTTCTTTGTTTGGAACCAAAATCTTAACAAGTGATTTTAAAGGAAAAGAGGATCAAAATTCAATCAATGACAAAATATGGTTGCCTATATCTTACAATTTTTGCTGGAAGAAACTTGGGGAGTTCTTTCAACAGGCCATAAAAATTAGTAAATAATCAAATTAAGCTTGCGTTTGGAACAAATGTTTGAAATGAAAATCTTAAATTGGAGTTGGTTGATTTTTAAAAACTAGTTATAATTTTATTTGACTTTTCAGAAAAAGATAAAAACTCAGATAAAATATTTTGGTTCAAACCTAAGTTCCAAACAAATTGTAAGAAAGTAACTCAATCTGAACATCAAACGAATCATAAATTATGAGTTAAACACTAATTAAGATAAAAAAAATTAAATAGAAAATTTGGATCCAATTAAAAAGAAGACTTTTGTCTTTGTAAGTTGAGTAGACGTCTTTTTCCGTGCCTGATACGTGGTCTAAGAATAGAGCTTGACAAAGTGAGTGTCGCTGGCACTCCCCAAATACAGGAAGGACAAATAGATTGAAAGACAACCAACTTATTGGTAATTTGGTGGTATTTTAAAAAGAAAAAGAAAAAAAAAAAGGGTTAAAATGCGAGAAAAAGATTGGCAAAAAGTGTACAAGGCACTTAGTAATGGGAGAGATATATTGACACCGTACTTATTTCCGATACCTTTTAAGGGGAAATTTAGTGTGTAAGTTTGAGTTAAGATTTATAAATTTAAATAATAAATTTTGTTGACTTTTCAGAAAAGACAAAATTTTTTTTGAAAAAAAGATAAAAACTTTTAAGAAAAAAGACAAAAAAAAGTTTAAACCAACAGATGCCTTAGTCTGTTTATTATCGTCAGCAAATCACTCCGCCTGGGCCGCGAGAAGTAGTAAAAAAAGCCCATTAAGAGATATAGTGGGCTTGAGACAGCCCAAGAGGTCATGAACGAAATTGGGGGCGGCAGAATACCCATTGTATGGCGCATGTTAGTTACGTGCTAACATGCGCATGAGGTCCCACAACATGGGATGCCTGTTGTAGCTTGAGCCTTTGGGGGCCCTTTTAACTCGGCGCATTCATAGGCGTGACATTCGCCAAATCAAGGAGTAATTGTCTCTCACTTGGTGGAATTCTTCTTCTTCTTCCTTTTTTTTTTTTTTTTTTTTTTTTTTCATTTTTTTTAATAATTTATTATTATTTAAATTTTTTATTTTTAATCTAAGCTTGGAGTTGGAGTTGGTATCGGTTGGATCAAACTTTGAGCATAATTTCTTTTTTCCTTTCCTACTTTTTCTTTTTTCCAAGAAATTAATTAATTATGAAAGTATTTAAAGTATCATGTAGGCATATATAATTCATATCGTCATTTCATGTTTCACATATTCTATATCCATACTTTCAATAATCTGCATTGATATATCTATAGACATTGCTTTTTTCCCTCTCTTGATTTTTTTAAACACAAAGTACTGATTTTTTTAATCAAATACCAACATTTTCACTGTTACTTGCAAAGGTTTCATGTC
Source organism: Ficus carica (assembly GCA_009761775.1). Taxonomy (NCBI): domain Eukaryota; kingdom Viridiplantae; phylum Streptophyta; class Magnoliopsida; order Rosales; family Moraceae; genus Ficus; species Ficus carica. The sequence goes on along the minus strand of CM019743.1, from coordinate 25,961,410 downwards.
TGAAACTTTAATATTGCGTTTGGAAAACACATTTATTTTATATTATATCAATACAATGTAATAATGTATTTTAATACAAATATATTTGAATAATAGACCCACTCATTTTATTATTCATCCATTTTATTTTTCTATATACTTTTATAAATCACATCACATATTCTCTATTTCTCTCTCTCTCCCCCTCACACTAATATACATTATAATGATTATTCAAATTTAAATAACCTAAACACACAGACAATATATAAATATATATTGTATTTTATATATTACATTCAAATACATTACAAAGTAAACGTATCTTAAGTTATTTAATTCATGCTAAATGTTGTCTCACTACTATGTTATACTTGTACACGCTCCAAATCATATTTGATTAATACCAAAAGAGAAATTTAAAAAAAAGAAAAAAAAAAAAAAAAAAGAAAGAAAGAAAGAAGAAAGATCACCATTTGATACGCTTGTTGTACATTAAGCTTATGAAGATTTTTATTTGCATTGCCCAACAAGCTTGTACATTATGGCTCGTGAGAGAATCTTGTGGGTTCTGTGTGAAATACACAAGATCTAACATTGGGGACCATGTAAAAAGGGCTTACCAGATAGTGCTATTCACATGGGTTCATCTTTCAACATCCACACTACTAAGTGTATGGTAGCCTAATCTTAAAAGAATTATCGTAGTTGATTAATTACGTTGTCTAAAGTATGATTATTAAGCTGTTTTCTTAAAGGTCTTGTATATAAAGATTTATTTTTATCAGATCAATATTTGGTTTAGAATATTTAGTATCATGTCCTCATAAATCGTGAGCGTTATTTGATGGGGTTAAAGTTACTTGCTCCTCATTTTAATGATATGACTTATTATTAAGGCGTTCAACAAACATTCCTATTAATTAATGGAAGAGTTAGTTCATTATTTGAGTGATAATATATATTAAATGATAAAGTTTTAATATGGTAAAATGAATATGTTTTTTAAATATAAAATTTAAAATTAAGAAACGTCACTCAATCATAGATGACTCTGTTACTGTTCTCAGTATATAAGATAATTGATAATGCTCAAAAAAAGATCTATCAACATCAGCTATTCAAAGTTCAAAACAAAAGCAAATGGAAACTTGTAGAAAGCAAATGGCACGCTTTTGGCTCTCTCTCGATATTTACACAAGTGACCTTAATGTGTATCCCACCAGCCAAATGATGTTTTTGTTTCCGTTTGTCATGTGCAAAGTTTAGGACCGTGATTCATTAAAGTGCTCATAAAATAGTGAAAACACCTCAGCCGTTAAAAAATAAAAAAAAAAAGTTTCTTTTTTTTTTTTTGGTAGAAACGTTGAAAAAGAAGGTTGTCGCAAATGGGATTGTGCCAAAATGCCCATAAACTAAAAGAAGGGTAAGAAAAAAGGAAAAAAAAAAAAAGGAACACTTTATTTCCTTTTTGACAACTCCAAGTTGTTTGGCATCGAACGACTGAAATTCGACCGACTTACTTAATATCATTTGGCTTGTCAACTGTTGTAGATTTATACGTACAATCTATGTGTACGAATAGTGTCGGTTGGAAATGAGGCAAGTGAATTCCTGTGGAGTTGTTTATGATTGTATTTATATTTGGTTGGTCCACATACCATTGTAAGTTTGCGCAAGAATAGTTAAAAAATCAGACCCCATATTGTAGTTGAGATCACAAAACCAGGAGTAAAATAAAGTATAAAGTATAAGGCATTGACTTTGAAAAAAAAAATTCAAAAACATTCTATCAAGTCATGTTAATCTTCAAAAAGTTAATTTAACTGAAATTTGGTTATCTTCATATAACCTTTGTATCTAACAAACATTTATGAGCCTACTATTGAAATTGAAAGAACCTTACTTAACTATACTTAATTGATAGGCTCAATTTTATTTTTTACTAAACTACAAACTAAACGTCACACAATTTGTTAACTAAATAGAGATTTTAGAATATCAAATCTTAATATCGTTTTGAAAGTGTGATTCAAAATAAAAATCACTAATAAAAGGTGATATGTGTTACCTATCACGTAGTCTATTCCCATTTATCTTGTAGATTTAAGGGGGAGAGGTTTTATTTATTTATTAATTTTAGGTGATTTCTATAATGGAAACAAGAGATTGTGCAATGAATTAAAAAAAAAAAATGTGGGAACCACATGGGGTGTTCTTTCCCATTTAATATTTGATTAGGAAATTTCATTCACCTTCCCCTTCCAAGGATCCTCCACATGTTGCATGGCCATGGATTTGTGATAATGCACACAAAAGAGGACCCTTTTTATTTTTATTTTTATTTTTTTACTTAATATATGTCTTCCATACCTTATCTTGTAGTTGAGTACAAACAAAGTTGCTATTAAAACAATTCCCATTTATTTCTTTTGAGCTTAGATTGCGTGTATCTTTAGGGGAGGGCCATTCCAAGATCCTATTTGTTCTCAATGCTTCACTAACTTATTTTGGGGCAGGTACATTTTGGCCATAAATCAATTTTTCTCAAATCTAAAGGACCGAAAAGGATATGGATTGTTACGTTTTCAAAGCTTTTGGTTAGTTTCACATTTTTTTTAATTTAAAAAAAAATTAAATTGAATTAAATTCCCCCGTGATAGTTGTTGTCGTTTTTTCCCCTTCTTAATTTCTTATTTTTTTCAGTTGTACCAAGACAAACTTCCATTTCCAATCAGCCTCTTCTTTATATATAAACCCTCCCTCTCACTTTTCTTACCTACAAACATTTAGAGAGAGAGAGAGAGAGAGATGAAGCAATTTCCTTGGGCTATCATTGTGGGCATTATAGTCCATAGTAGTTTGGTTGAAGCAAGAGATGGTTTCATAAGAACTTGGGGACACCGTTTTGTGTTGAATGGAAGTCCGTATTATGCCAACGGATTCAATGCCTATTGGCTAATGTACATGGCTTCCGACCCTTCTCAGAGGTACTTAGTCTCTAATGCTCTCAAAGAAGCCTCTAGCCATGGACTAACCGTGGCCAGAACTTGGGCTTTCAGTGATGGAGGCTATAGGCCTCTTCAGTATGCTCCTGGCTCCTACAATGAGCAAACTTTCAAGGTAGTTTCTTTCTTTCTTTCTTTCTTTCTTTTTTTTAATAACTTATAAATTAAGATCTTGATTAGAAATGGTTCGAGATTAATTGGTGATGATGTTGGGGAATTGTAGGGCCTAGATTTTGTGGTGGCGGAGGCCGGAAAGCACGGGATCAAGCTGATATTGAGCTTGGTGAACAACTATGAGAGCTTTGGAGGGAAGAAGCAGTATGTGAACTGGGCTAGAAGTCATGGCCAGTACTTGACATCTGATGATGATTTCTTTAAAAACTCTGTTGTTAAGACTTACTACAAGAATCATGTTTCTGTAAGTTCTAGACCTCCCTTCTTCTTCTTCTTCTTCTTCTTCTTTTTTCTTTTTTTTTTTGGGGGATTTTGGAATTGGAATATGAGAGGTGGCTTTCATGTTGTTTTCCTTTTTCTTGGTATATATGCCCTTTTGTTTTTATCTGAGACAAAGATAATAATAATTATTATTATTTTTAATTTATAATTCTAATTGATATCTACATTTTGCAGACTGTTCTTAACAGATACAACAGCTTCACAGGACTTCACTACAAAGATGACCCAACAATCATGGCCTGGGAGCTTATGAATGAGCCTCGATGCACTTCTGACCCTTCTGGAAGAACCATTCAGGTTTGTTCTCTTTCTCTCTCTAGAAGTTCAGACATTGAAAGAATGAAAATAAGAGAGAAAAAAAGAAGAAAAACTTATGGGTGCCATTTACCTGTACTGGTTTAAGCCATAATGGCTGGTCCAGATCTGGTACAGACCAATTAACTTCTCTTTATAAGGGTTAGGAAACTTAGATCCCCTTATATTAAATAATCACAGATGACAAAGCATTGATTTTAATGCTAATAGCTTGATTCAGCTACTATCCATTAATATGCGTGTATATATATAAATACACACACACACACACATACCATGGTGGTAAATCCTGTTTGGTGGTCCTCTGACAGGCTTGGATAATGGAAATGGCTGCCCATGTTAAGTCCATAGACAGAAACCACTTACTTGAAGCTGGCTTAGAAGGGTTTTATGGTCAATCAACTCCTCAGAGGAGGAGCCTCAATCCTGCCATGGAAATCGGAACCGATTTCATCGCCAATAACCAAATCCATGGCATCGATTTCGCCACGGTTCATTGTTATCCTGATCAGTGGTAAGTATAGTTGTCCGAGTTCATTGTCATTACACAATTTGTTGCAAATTAATGAAAAATTCAGTATCAAGTTATATGAGGGCTTACTTTGTGATTGAGCAGGTTGTCTAGCTCAAATGATCAGAAGCAACTTTCTTTCTTGAACAACTGGCTAGACGCACACATCCAGGACGCGCAGAACATTCTCCGAAAGCCATTGCTCCTAGCGGAATTCGGGAAGTCATGGAAGGATCCCGGTTTCAACACCTACGAAAGAGACCAACTCTTCAACACTGTGTACAACAAGATATACGCGTCGGCCAAAAGAGGAGGAGTTGCTGCTGGCAGCCTGTTCTGGCAGCTACTAACCAACGGCATGGACTCTTTTCACGACGGATACGAGATAATTATGAGCCAGAGTTCCTCAACAACGAACTTAATTTCCCAACATTCTCACAAGCTATATCAGATTCGCCGAATCTTCTCGAGGATGAGAAATGTTGAGAGGTGGAAGAAGGCAAGAGCAGCTAGAAGGTCTCAATGGATTAACAGAAACAAAGGCAAACGCATAGGAAACTAAGAAAATAAAGATATTTGAATAAGAGAAATAGATATTATATAACATGTTTATGCACTACATAATTTTATACATGAACTTGTTTTGGAGGTTTCGTCAAAGGGTCTCTCTCTTTGAGATGAATTTCTTTTTCGTCCAGGAGGGTTTGCTAAGATTACCAACTACTAAGTAATGTTTTTTTTTTGTTTTTTTTTTTTTGGTACTAATAATTTATGTTAAAAGTGTTTTAAGTGACATGTTTTGTAAGTGAGAACTCTCTAAACAAGCAAGCAAGAGAGCCTCAAATTTGTTTGTCTCACCATCTTGTTGTAATGTTGTTGTGTTGCTATAGAATGAGAATATGTGCCTTGGGGCTTATGCTGTTGCTCTTTGATATCTTCTTCTTCTTTTGTGAGATGAAATATACACACACACACACACACACACACACACACAAATATATGAGTTGAAAATAAGTAACGATATATGAAATGTGTCGGTGTATATGTGAATTGTGAACCAAATTTATCATGGATTGCAATTGATGAAGTTTGATCCGAGGGGGATATAATGATCTTATCCACACAACTTGGCACAAATCTTATACCTCAAAATTAAAAAGTATAAAATAAAATATAATAAAACAAATTAGAAATAGAGTGATGAGGTAAATAGCATATTTATAAATGTTGGCATATTTACAGTAAGTACATATTTTTTTTTCAAAGAAGATATATTTTTTTTAAGTAAATGAATTTTTAAACTGACGTCTAGTAACAATTATGTCGTTTACCCTTTGTTTTGGTTTTGTTTTTTTTTTTTTTTTGTTTTTTTAAATGAACCCGTGGGAGTTATTCGTAACTAGCTGATTGAAGTTCCTCAAATAACTTGACCAAAATTCTTTTTTTTTTTTTTTTTTTTTTTAAACCAAAAACCGAGTAAATGAGTACTAAACAAACTCGAAGTTGTTAGGACTCGAAGCGACTAGCATAGGACCCCAACTGAAGAAACATGGTTTTGTTATCAGTCAGGTCTCGTATTAGGAGAATATTCACAGCACCAGCCTTCGCTTCCACGGAACACGAGAACTTTCTGACTTCTCTTGGGGGACAAGACCAATTATCCCAAGAAACCCAAGTCGTTAATCATGTTGATATGCACGAACTGAACGCTCGTTTGAAGCAGCTTGCGAAAACCGGTTGTTTTAATGATGCTCGAAAACTGTTCGATGAAATGCCGCAGAGAGATGAGATTTCATGGACCAACATGATTTCTGGGTATGTGAATTCCTCATATGCCCCTGAGGCTTTGAAGTTGTTCTCGAGTATGAGGACTCAGCCTGAGCTGAAATTGGACCCTTTTGTCGTTAGCCTTGCACTGAAGGCTTGCGGGATAAGTATGAATTTGTACTGTGGTGCATTGTTACATGGGTATTCAATAAAGTCGGGTTTGGTGAATTCTGTTTTTGTGGGTAGTTCCCTTCTTGACATGTATTCGAAAATGGGAAAACTTGAGCTTGGTTGTAGAGTATTTGATCACATGCTGGAGAGAAATGTAGTGACTTGGACTTCCATTATAAGTGGACTTGTTCATGCTGGCTATAATGCAGAGGGCTTGTTTTACTTTTCCGAAATGTGGAAATCAAAGGTGGCATGTGATGCGTTCGCGTATGCTATTGCGTTGAAGGCTTGTGCTGATTCGAGTGCGCTGAATCATGGGAAGGCAATTCACACACAAACGTTGAAGAAAGGGTTGAATGAGAGCTCGTTTGTGGCTAACTCTCTTGCTACCATGTACAAGAAGTGTGGTAAATTGGACTATGGCTTCCGCTTGTTTGAAAAAATGGGAACGCCAGATGTTGTTTCATGGACAACAGTCATTTCGACATACGTTCAGATGGGTCAAGAGAAGCAGGCGTTTGAAGCCTTTGTAAGAATGCGGGAATCTGGTGTGAGTCCTAATGACTACACTTTTGCAGCTTTGATCTCTGGATGTGCCAATCCAGCTAGAGTTGAATGGGGTGAACAGCTACATGCTCATGTGTTGCGTCTAGGTTTGGCAGATTATTTATCAGTGGCAAATTCCATTATGACCATGTACTCAAGATGTGGGCATTTTATTTCAACTTCGATGATTTTTCATGGAATGATAAAAAGAGATATTGTTTCATGGAGCACTATAATCGCAGGATATTCTCAAGTAGGCCATGGAGAAGAAGCTTTTAAGTACTTTTCGTGGATGAGAAGGGAAGGCTCAAAACCTAATGAGTTTTCTCTTTCTAGTTTGTTGAGTGTTTGTGGAAACATGGCAATGCTAGAACAAGGGAAGCAATTGCATGCTTATATCTTATCTGCTGGATTGGAGCACAAGTCTTTAATACAAAGTTCTCTAATTAATATGTATTCAAAATGTGGGAGCCTAAAGGATGCCTCAAAGATATTCGATACAATAGAGCAGGACGATATAGTGTCATGGACGGCCATGATTGGTGGATATGCTGAACATGGAAACAGCCAAGAAGCCATAGGTTTGTTTGAAAAGATGCATAAGGTCGGTTTGAGACCTGATCAGGTGACCTTTATTGGTGTTCTTACTACTTGTAGCCACGCCGGACTTGTTGATCTCGGTCTCCACTACTTTAATTTGATGCGTAGTGAATATAAGATCAGTCCCTCGAAAGAACACTATGGTTGCATGATTGATCTCCTGTGTCGGGCTGGACGATTAAATGACGCAGAGGGAATGATCAGAAGTATGCCGTCTAAGCCGGATGACGTTGTATGGTCTACTCTGCTTAGAGCATGCAGGGTTCATGGTGATGTTGACCGTGGAAGACGTGCAGCGGAGGAGATTCTCAAAGTGGATCCACATTGTGCAGCAACTCACATCACCTTGGCGAATTTATATGCTTCCAAAGGGAAGTGGCGGGAAGCGGCAGAAGTGAGGAAGACTTTGAACTCAAAGGGTGTAATTAAAGAGCCAGGATGGTCTTGGGTAGAGGTCAAGGATCAGATTTCTACATTTGTTTCCGGCGACAGGTCACATCCACAATGTGAAGACGTCTACAGCGTGTTGAAACTGCTGGTTTCAAAGCCAGAAAATGGGACTGAGGAGTTGCTTTATGCACTGATTGATGTCACAGATTAGCATTTGTGCATGCAAAATAAGCCGACCTGATGACGTTTTAATTCAAGGGCTGCTACCAATGAGCATGGTGGTAGGAGCTTGTCTGTGGCCTTCCCTGCCAGTGTTATATGGTAGTGAATCTCTAAAAATAATCCCGGGAATTGGAGAAGGGAATGGCAATGTCTGTGGGACATGTAGACGAGGTGCCTAGCCAATTTAAGAGGAAAAAAATGAAAGGCAGGCACTCAGTGTTAGGGCACAACCCCTCTCTGCTTAAGCAGAGCTCTTAATCCTCGAGAAAAGGTGACCAATTTTTTCCACACAAAACGAAGTTTCTTGAAATAATATTCATTCTTGAATACCAATTGTTTTTATTCTTCCTGCTCTTACATACATTTGGACTCGCATTTATACAAACATACAATCAGATAACTAAACTGACATCTGCTGGAATTGGAGAAAGTGGAGAAAATTTGCATTAGAATCATATTTTTGTAGAGTTGTGTAACAATTGAATCAAGCTTACAATTATATGTCAATTTATGGAATTCATCAATCATCTTTAAGCCAATTCTGATACACATACAAAACAAATCCCAGGCAAAATCCAGCAGCCCCCGAAACGACAATAATTCGGACCCACAAAGAGGAGACAAACGCTTGCAGCACAAAAGCATTCCATGACCAATACCAGAAAACACAGAAAACTAAACCTATAACAGCTCCCACAACCACTTGGCTTAGCGTGTGAAGTTGTTGCGAGACCCGTAGCCATGACTGCAATATGGATACAGAAAGGCATATTAACGACAAAGTAACACAGAAAGCTTAAAAACACAGAAAGGCGTTAACTCGTGAGGTAGCTTACGAGATATGAACCAAATGCCAAGGAAACTCCACTGATTGCCAATGTTACATCATTGATTCCAAACCATTCCACAACTGTCACACCAGAAGAAACAAACATATTTATACAAATAACATAAAAGCTACTGAAAAATGGATGCACAACGCGCAATGGGGAAAGAGAAAATTACTTGACAGAATGGAAACTGTGATAATGAAGAAAATGGACTGTGCGTGGGAAGAAGGCATTCCAGGGTCCAATTTCAATGCCGAAGTGGGTCGCTCTTGGTTTATTATCCGTTTGAGGGCAATAGATAGCACGGCATTAATAATAGATCCCATGGCAATCCACACTGCTTCTGCATCATGCCTCAAGAGGATCACCCCAGCAAAAAGTCCAGACATCACCCACTTGCTCTGTCCAAAACCAAATTAATTATAATCATCATAAGAACAAGGAAGCATGAATTAAGAAATCTAACATGTTTCTAGAGATCTAACATCATAAATAGGATAATTTGTACCAATGTATTCTGAACTTATTGTCATGAATTTCAATTTCGGCATTAGGATCCTGAATTTGACCATCCTAGGCAATGCAATCCAACCATTAATGGCGGATGTAAATTAACAGATGGCAATTGAGATGCCAAATCCCAAAATTTGAAATGTTCGGGGTCAACTTGCTAATCAAATAATAGTTTTTGGGGTGCATTAATCGACGTCGTTAGCTATTGAACCACGGATTTTCAAATTCAGAGTCCAATTTGCCAAATTGCCAGAATAAAAAGTTCAGAACCCAAGTTCTCAAACACCATCATATGAAGTGGAGTACTGAACAAAGGGGCAGCTAAACATTACCCAATATACATGTATTCACACACACACACACACACACATATATCAGCACTTATGGGAGACATGTCAGCTATATATTCACCTCGCAAAACCTCATTATTAGTTCCTCTATATATCAAACAACAATTTCTCAACAATTCTATATAAATTAAAATCACATAATAAAGGAGCTGAAATTTAGAACAGAGAAATTACCAACCAGTCGATTGAGGATGGACTCCAGGTTATTACCGACAAGCCCACGACGAAACTCAGAGGACCCATCAACGAAAGCCTCTTGTTCGAGCGTTTTAATGGCTTCATCGCCATTACCACCGTCCCTAAAAGAAGAAGTTCTGATCATTTCAAACATGGCGGTCTTTTTGCGACCCAGTTCGAGGTAGGAACGTTGTTTCTCCGACAGGCCTTTCCTCGGAGTGGGGAAACAGGGAAACGTTGGAGAAGAAGGTTTCAAAGGTTTGGAGGATTTTAGGCTGAGAAAGAGTTTGAGATTGGGCTGCTGAAACTGAGTGGCTGTGGTTGACATTTTCTGGGTCCAAATGGGAGTTTATTGGAGAAACCGTGTCAGTCATTAGACCGAGAGTCAGAGACTTGTGATTGCTTTTTTATTTTTTATTTTTTTTTTTGGAGCAAAGAAAGGAAGCTTTTATTTAGAAAATACATGGCTCAAGTATGTTTGGTGTGTCCTCTAATGGATGGGGATCTTGTGACTGGCTAACAAGAGTCCATATGTGGCATCTGGTTACTTCAAAATGGAAAATAAAAATAAAAATAAAAATGGTTTTCAAAATGACGATTCTGGATAGTGCACATCATGCTGTAGTTTTATCATTGAGAATGTCTATTTCAAATGCTTAAAGAAAATAACACGTCATCAGCATGATATTCTTTTTTTTTTTTTTGAATGGAAATATTCTTTTATTTTGATTTCACTGTTACAAGGTCTAATAATATATAGAAACAGGCACCATATGAAGGGGATTGCTTAACGTGTGGATTAGTCGGGATAAAGTCTGGCATACCACAGTTATTATAAAGAAAGATAAAAAATTATTATGAATAATAAATATGATCCACTTTGTCAATATATTAAATACCGTTAATTTAAATTGATTTTGGAGAATTCCACAAATTATAGTTATGCCTTTAAAATTTCAAATGTAACATTCAAATCTTTTGAAATTTGATAACATTTTTGTTAGGTTTATTTATTTATTTATTTAATGAAAAGATAGTCGTCGAGCTTGGAAGTATGTTTTATTAAAGAAACGTAATACGAATAATCTCTCCTTTCCTCCTTATTTTTTTTTTATCTTTATTCTAACTTTGACAGTCCTTCCCATCGTAAAGGGAATCTTTCGGGATTTCTCTCTTTGGTAGGATTTTTATTGTGTAATCTTAGTGTTTCTTCGTGAAAAATGTGTGTGTGTGTATATATATATATATATATATATATTTATTCCCTTAGATCACATTTTTTGGTGATAATATGTTTGTTACCCTCAGATCTTAATCTGATTGTGGTACACTTGTTTATGTTTATTATTTTTTGTGTGTTTTAATGTGGTTTCTTATTAGATATATAACTTTTGAGTATCAAATCTAAAAGATTTTAGGCAAGTAAAGATCGATATCTATAACGTGTCTAATATGGTTTTAATAAGAAGAACCTACTGAAAATATATGGCGCTTTCAAACCGCTGAAAATTAATTTTTTGTGGAGCTCGATTTTCCATTACCGAATTACATATGCACAAATAAAAAAGAATGCATGAAAAACCTCTCCCTATTTTTTAGAGGATGGTTCGACTATTTTAATCATCATGGTGGATCATTTGTCGTAACCATCTTGTTTTTCTTCAATAGTTATGATTGTAACTTTTATTTTAGTTTAATGAAATTTCTGTCCATATAAACAACGACAACAACTGGAAGAACAAGTTGTGCAATAAAGAATCCTTGTGATATACGCTATGTGAGTGGCGTGTAATCAAAAATAAAATGAGATATTAGTTGTTCGACTGCTGTTGTAGGGTTTAGAGCTCAACGAGCTTGTTGCAAAGTTCTTCATTTTGAATTTTATTTCGAACACAATAAAAATCAACAGTTACATGTTTTATTCGCGAGTGAAAGTCGTCGATTCATAAGTATGTAGCACCAATGCATTCTATTGAGTTTCAAGGAACTCAATTCTCCAATCATTTAAAATGACAATTTTAACGGTGGGAGTAAGGTCCCATTTGAAACCACTTTTCGAAACACTGTTTCCAATTTTTTTTTTTTTTTTTTGTTATTTTCCTCTAATTTTACTATTTACTTTTTTAAACATTAAAAAAAACCCTCAAATTTTAAAAATCTATAATTTTATCATTTTAAGTCGAAATAATATGACTTTTTTTTTTGGCATATAATTTTTAGATGAACGAAATAAAATCTATATTGTTTATTTTTTTTCGAACATAATTCAAGTTATTAGTTCAAGTTATTACACTTTTTCAATCAAAATAGTTTATTTTCATCAAATGCACATTTCTGAAACTCAAACCATCTCTAATCTCCAAAACATCATCTCCAAAAGTGACCCCAAACAATTGACTAAAATACCAAATTGGCTTCAATTTCAGAGTAATTCAAAGAGCACAATATTAATATTTGTTATAACTCATTCTGATCCACCTAATAATTTAATTAAAAAACTAACTTACATAACAAAACAACCGGAAAAGAAAAATGAAAAAAAAAAAAGGGGGGATAGTCCTCAAAGCCACCGTGACACAGACAAAGCCACCAACCAAATTAATAATAAAAACACAACCAGAGAGGCAAGAGACAATGGCAAAACACAAGCACCACAAGGAGATTCTATTAGAAAAAGGACCGCAAGAAGGCTAGGCATTTTAACAAGCATAAACCTTAAATGCCAACGCATGGGTGAATGAGTTAGCAGGGGAAGCAACTTTAAGAATCTCACTAATCGGGAGGTTGGAGGTTCGAATCCCCTGCCAACTTAAGGGAGTGTAAACCCTGCCTACGTAATGTTACGAAACGGAAAATGACGGGACTACCATCAGATCCATATATTTAGCCCAAAAAAAAAAAACATAAACCTTAAATTATCATTGGCCTGTTTTGCAATGGCTTTCTAAAAATTGTTTCCGGTTTGTTGGATTCAGAAGTTATCTCTTAAAGTGTTTAAATGATATGTCAAAAAATGATGTTTTGTAAAGCTTCAAGTCAAAACCAAAAAATATGGATTCTCAAAATATATATATATATATTATGAATATATATTTGCTTCTTAGAAGGAAATCTTATCAATATATATTTGCTTCTTAAAGAGTTTAAAAATCCTTTTGACTGATTAAATTCTTTTATAAATATGGACAAGAATCAAACAAATTAAAAATGAAGTTTTCCATCTCCAAGGAAAAGTCTCCTATTGCTGTTTGTATTTGGTGGTATCACTATAAACGTCTTGCCACTATATATTGTCCGTGCGAGAAATTATTCAGTAGACCGGATGTACCACGTTATCGTGTTTACATAGTTTATCTGTCAAATTAAAATATGACATTTGAATATTTTTATTCATGTTATCTTTTTGTTTTAGGTTTCTCTTCTCTTTCCCAATAACTATTACCTTAATTATTAAATTTGAAATGCAATAAGAAGATATATATCAACACCTATCAACATGAAAATTGAAAAGAGCATGCTTTTAAAATCTATTGAAGTCTTTTTTTTTTTTTTTTTTTTTTTTTTCAAAGAAAGAAGGTTTTGATTAGTTGTTTTCATGATATTTAAAAAAAAAAAATTTTTTTGAGTAATTTGGTTAGGATCTTCTCATTTAAAGCAATAAAGATTTCGTTTGACAACAACCAATAGTTCAAGGTGGTTTCATATGTAATATAAACGAAAACAAGTAAAAGGAAAAAGTTTCATATACAATATAAACGAAAACAACTAAGAGGAAAAAACATCACAAAGTTTTTTTTGTTTTTTATTTTATTTTATTTGAGGTAATGTTTTTATTTTTTATTTTTTATTTTTTATTTAATTTCAAGGTTGTTTCAATCTTAAAGTTGAAAAAGCTGCTATAATTTTCATTAACACTTATGAAATATGCCATTCCTTGTTATTTCCTAATAATAAAAAGTCGCTTGTGCTGTGGCAGGCCTTCGTGAGGAATACCTGCGGAACAGTCCCAAATTGGGTCGAATGTGTCTCACTTTGGGCCCTTGTGTCGTCTGATGAGGCTTGATGAGGGGACATAAGTCTTAGTCCAACAAGTCTACCTGAGTCCAATATGTCTGGTCCAGTTCCACCTAATCCATGGAAGAATTCATATATACTTATCTAGAGTTATATACAATAATGTCATAAATTTAACACATCCTTATATTTATACCCATCATAATATTAAAATTGATAATTTTATCATTTTATAATACTAAAATTATCAACTTTAGTGTTAGAATGAAAAAAATTATAAGGAGGTACTCAAAACACGACTCTCCACCTAATTTTCTCATATAAATATATATATTTTTTTAACTTGAAGATAGAGGATTCGAACTCTTCATCTTATAGGAGAGTCAAATATGAAAATATAGTTAGATTATATCTATGCAACCATGTTCCCTTAAATATTGACAATCCCAATATGATCAGTTAATATTATCTTTTCTTCACCCGCTATAAAATAAAAAATAGTTAATTTTTTAATTGGAAATTTGGTATTGCATAGATATATATATATATATGTATATGAATGTAATGTATATATACACATATAAATAATGCAAAGCCTACGTTTTTTTCGTTATGAGTTTAAGCTCACAAACATTTTGCAGCGTCAACTGAGCATTAATATTGTAAAGAAAATTTCTAGGAAAACAATTTCTAATCCAAACTTTTGAAAACCAACATATATGACATATAAGTTGTCGTTCTTTTATTGAATATAAGCGATTAAAGTATTATAACATCAATTGATTGTTTCTACTAATGAAAAGATGACATGTGAGTTGACATTCAAAAAATTATTTCTAAACTAGTTGAGAATTAATTAATGACGTTTTAGCTCGTTTCTATTATGTGTAAAAGTATAAACATGGGAAGACTAATAGACCTGCCACGTATAACCCACGAAGTAAAGCACAAAAGTGAAATACAAAAGTGAATTTCACTTTTGTGTTATACAAAAGTGTAAAAACCTACTCAGTATAAACATGGAAAGACTAATAGACCTGCCACATATAACTTCAAACTTGGGAGTTTGAGGGTGTTTGGTGTTTGGGTTTGAGTTAAGATTTTTAAGTTTCAATAGTAAATTTTGTTGACTTTTCAGAAAAGACAAAAAACTTTTTCAGAAAAAAAAAAATTTGAGATGAAAAAGTACAGTTTAGTTTGAATTAAGATTGGATGCCAAACACCCTTTAAAGTTTAAATACAATCTCAAAACAAAAGTGTCTCCCCAAACAACCTTTTACATGTATTCTCCTTGTCTTTCCAGGCAAGAAAGTCCCATTATCTTGTCTTGTTTTTTAAAAATGCTCCTGCTTTGTGTGAAAGTAAAAATCACTTTTGAAATCATTACAAACAGTGAGATCAATTCAGTGCAACTTTCACTGCATTAGCTTTTCTACACATGAAAATTTCCACCATATTATTGGTATATACCACTTTTTATAATGTGGTATATACTTCTTTTTCACTCTCCTGTGCTATTTGGATAATCAAAATGTTTAGTGCTCGTATATAGTTGATAAATTGGAAAAGGGCAAAGGTGCATAAAGATAAAGGGGAAGCGATTACATATAAGCCCATCTAGTAAGGATTTGTTTTTATTTTTATTTTTATTTTTTAATTTTTTGTTTTCGCTGGTTTAGTATGGATTTGTTTTTAAAAATGTATGCCTTAGTGGAGATGAAAAACACAACTTTCTTCGAGTGAATGATAAATTAAATTTTTTTTTGTACTTTTGTAATTTGGCATTATAGTCCTTGATTGTCTCTTTTTTTTTTTTTCTAAACAATGTAGTACTTAAATTTACAAAATAGTAGCAAGGAGGTTAAATGTATGGACAAAATCGCAATGCTTCTTTAGCACTTTTAGTGTACCCCAAAATTCTAGTAGTTTTGCAGTCTAGTCCTTATTTAAAAAAAAAAAAAAAAAAAAAAAAAAAAAAAAAAGAGCAGTTTTACCTCAAAATTAGTCATAAATTTCCTAATTGAATTCGGAAATTCATGGACCAAATTGCCGAGTAAAAAGTTTCATAATTAAGCACCAAATGGCAAATTTTTTTTTTTGAAGGAATACAAAGTGCTAAAAATCCAAAATTTAAAGAAGTAAAACTTATCGTAAATACAGTCGTTTAAACTCTGCACGTTATTGATTCTGTAACAAAAGTTAGAGAGGTGAAAAGAATCCTCCATTCGGATTTTGGTCTCAGAGAAGGCCTTAAATTAATATTCAAACTTCTTTTTGAAGAAAGGCAGAAAGCGTAAAATATGGAGGAAATGAAACTATCCAAGAAAAAAAAGTTAATAAATACATACATAAAAAGGTTGGTGGTAAGTGTTAAGAGGATAGTAATGACTACATCTGCCTCTAGTCTGGATATTTTGATGGCTAATTATGTCTCATTAAGTATGTGACCAATGAATATTACAAGTACCACTATATATGATGCTAAATAATTAATAATTAATGACTTTGTTTGGAAATAAATAATAATTAGTGATGGTTCGCAATGCTCTTGAACTATATCTGCCCCTAGTACTCCGGATGATTATTGATGGCTTGTTATGTCAAATAAATTATGTGCAATTGATTACAACTACCCCAATATATGATGATTAGTAGTTACTAATTAGAGAAAAATACTAAACAATCCGACTCTTTATGTAACAAAGAGGTGGGCGGGGTCCACCAATATTTCAGGACACGACTTTCTTGAGTTAGAGATGTTTAGAAGTGCTCTAAATAATTAGTGTTGCACACGAGAAAGAAAGAGTAAACAATAATTAGTGACCTTAAACAATGGTTTAGAGTGACACAATGTTCTTGAACACAAAGATTTCTCAATCCTTAAAAAAGACATTAGTTGTTTGAAACATGGAAAAACATGCTCAATTTATATGTGTTAAAATATATTTTACAAAAATTTGGTCACAAATTTTTATACTTTGATGAAAATTTATGGTTGTCTTGCGGACTTAAATTTTGGTTGTGGACTGATTTCATGTTAATTAGTTGCTTGTGGATTGTTAAAGCTTGTTGATGTCGTGATCTGCTCCGACCACAAAGTACCACTTCCGACTGTGCCTTGGGAACATGAAAGCAAATGTCCGTCCACCCGGATTAGATGTCGATAACCCGACCATATGCCGTTCTTGGAGAACACGAAAAACCGATCAGATCTTATCGTCTCACCAGGGTGACGGCGTACCGGGCTAGATTGTGCTCCGAGCACCCTACCTCGGGAAATGTACCCAGGATTGACAGGAGTCCCCCGGGCCCACACTCCTACCTGACATCTCACAAGTCATGTCACTGTACCCGTCAGCTACAGGCGCCGCCCACTTACTGCCACCTACAGGCGCTGCCCACCTACTGCTGCAGCACGTCACGTTGCCACCCGCCGCCACCTACTCTGACAGGAGCTGTCCTGCAGGCGCCAGCGGGGGCCACCCTACTGTCTCCTGTATCGAGTCAGAGACACGTGGCACCAGTCCATTGGACCGAGAGCACCTGCAAGCATAAGACCTACTCACCCCTCGGGTGCCCTAGGTAGCCGACCCGGCTGGGTCGCCCCGAGCACCCAGGCCCGCGGAGGCACCTATAAATAGGGAATAAATCCACAAATCTAGGTATGGTCATTTTTCCTTGCCAAAGCTCTACCTCTCCCTTCGCTCATTAGTTCCCCGACTGACTTAAGCATCGGAGTGCCCACGGCAGACACCACACCGGTGTCCCAATTACTTCGAGGTGCTTTCCTTTTGCAGGTGATCGACAGAAGAATAACCGACTGGACCTGATCAGACCACCCGATCACATTGGGTGTTACTGCCGGAGGCTTTTTCGGTATCAACAAAGCTATTGAGATTAATGTTTTATCATGTCTTATAAGCTACTGTTGTGCTTGTATTTAGGTTTGTTTAGGTATGTTAACTAATCAAATTATTAAACATGTCGTAAACAAGTTATATAGCCGTGCCGTGTTGTATCAACTGGTTAACAAACAAATCCTATTTGAATTTACCGTAACAATGTTAACTTAAAAGATATAACACGACACCGTAGCACGAATTGCGAGCTTCTAATACGGGTAGATCATGCATGTATCACTCACACAGTCAACTCTATAATGTTATTTGAAAGTAGTACAAGTGAAAAAAAGAAAGAGAGAAATGGGAATTGGGGACATGATCACAGTAGTCCAAAGTGCAGAGACTGGACTGGTTACACTACTACCACTAGTCGTAGATAGATATTCTCGTAGCTAGGTAAATAGAACTTCATAAAATTGTCAGTTACACCTTACTACTGCTGTGGTCC
This sequence comes from Ficus carica, assembly GCA_009761775.1. NCBI lineage: Eukaryota > Viridiplantae > Streptophyta > Magnoliopsida > Rosales > Moraceae > Ficus > Ficus carica. The sequence continues at coordinate 25,943,211 of CM019743.1, read as the reverse complement.
ACTACTACTGAACTGGCTGGCTGGTCTTTTGGTGCTTATAATTATAAATAAAATTGGTGCATTATTATTATAATAATAATAATTATTATTATTATATCAGTGAGACTACTACTATACTGAGCCCTGGCTTCTTCACCCACCGCGCATGAAACTTATCAACTCTCCAGTCAACCTCGATTCTGATCCCAGCTTCCTATACACCAACACCCCCATTATATATTTCCCTAAAAAAATATGTCTATATATGACATTTATTTATTGCCCAAGCGTGCAAAAACAGTATCCCTGTTGATTAGATATGAATTTGAAGATCTGTCGTGGGAGCTTAGCTCATGAGTAGGGTACACGATCGAGCAGATGTTCATTAATTTTGAAGATTTATGTAGATTTATAGTAGGGATACTTGTTACCAAAATATATTTATATCGTAGGTTATATACATACGTACATATGTATATTTTATCGTTTTTGGTGAATTTGTATATAATTCAACGTTAACCTTATGTTGATGCTTTCTCGCATATGATACCACTTATGATAATGGTACAGTGATAAGAAAATTTTACTTTAAATCTTTGTTTTTATCAACTTTCATGTTTGAGTTTTGGCATGCACGTTTTGTTAGAATCTTTGACAAAAAGATTGTGCAACCACTCTTGAAACATACGGGTTGTTAACTATTAAAAGTCTAAAGGGGTGTTTGGTAATAAAGTTCAACTCTAACTAAACTGTACTTTTCATCTCAATTTTTGTCTTTTTTTAAAAAGTCAACAAAATTTTTAACTACTTTTTAAAAAGTCAACTCAACTCAAACTTAGGAGGTGTTTGGTGTGTAAGTTTGAGTTGAAATATTTTAGTTTCAATAGTAATTTTTGTTGACTTTTCAGAAAAGACAAAAAACTTTTTCAGAAAAAGACAAAAAAAAGTACAGTTTCACTTGAGTGAAACGAATCCACCAAACAGAGCCTTAAAAATTTCAACTCAACTCAAACTCAACTCATTTACCAAGCACCCTCTAAGATTAAGATTATTGTCATCCTATCTGTTAGAGACTCTAGTATATATTTGAGAGGGGATGTGAAGACACCAACATCAATATTGATTCCCTTTTTTTCTACCAAAAAATAAAATAAAATAAATTCTAGCATATGTTGTGTAGTGTAGGGTAATATTTTCTAACCATTATATTAGGTCAAAATCAAATCCAAATAAAAATATGTAAAATGCTCAAACTTATGCCTTTTTTTTTTTTCCATACCTTACTATAAGTTTTTTTTAATACTCTATTGTAGAATCATCAAACATTTTGATTGATCGAATCAATGGAGAATATACATATATATTATAACGTCAAAATCATTGTCACATAAAGAAAAACTGCATGTTATATTTTATTCTAACTTTTAAATGTCAAAATGTGAAATCGAAATACTGTACTCTTGGCCTCAAATTGTAATAGAATAATAAAATAAAATAAAAAGTATACGTAGATATGGAAAAATAAATGAACATATTTTTAGAACTATATTTTTGTTCCCACATTTCATAACCTTCTTGTTCTGTGAGATATAAGTATATTCTACTTTTTTTCTTTTTAATCTATGCATGGGGGCAGAAATGAAACTCTTTTAAATATATAGAGTGCTTTTAGGTTGGGTTTTATTTACGGGTTTGAAATCAAATTTTTAAGTTAAAATTGATTGATTTTTTAAAAATTAATTAAAATTTTAATTAATTTTTTAGAAAAAAAATTAAAATTAAAATATTAAGTTTAAACTGATAATCAAACAAAACTTAATTACGACCGGTATAATCAAACAAAACAATTATAGACTGGCATTGAGTGGTTCTTACGCAAAGGCTTTGGCTGACGTCCCATCAATGACCAAATAATGTTTTTATATCAATTTGCTGTTTTCCTTTCTTTTTTTTTTTTTGGTTCTGTTGGGAATAATAATAAATTCGGGCAAACACACTTTCGTGCCTATCAATTTACCCCCTTACTGCGTTTCTGCAGAAACGTTTTGCCTGTTTCCCAGACAAAATATATGTACACATATAAGTGCTGTTTCAACTATTAATTCAATATTTATCGATCCGCAAATATATGGTTGTTTTAAATGTTGGCAAGGATCAAATATTTTATAAATTAGGTAGTTAGTAAAAAACATTTACAATAATTAAGTTATTTTATTTTTATTGGCAAATGAATTTAATACGTTTTCACCGAGTTACTTGAAACAATAAGGCCCACTCATTGTTATATATATAACTCTATATCCAGGTATAGAGTTGGAATTTTTCTATTTCAAATTAAAATAAATAAAAAATAAATAAAAGCTCGGAGGGAGCTGATTTACTCTTGAAAAGACAAGAGAAAAGTAAAAATAGGAAGACATAACAGGACTGTGGAATTCAGAGCCTCGTGATATAATAAAACATGCACGCTGAGTTACTGCTGCTACCGGGTGTACAAAATTCTAATGTTTGTAATTGCGTTCGGCAAAGCAAAAAAATACTAATGCTTCGTTTCCTACTTAGGTTCCAACCTAAATATTCCAATTCACTTTTTTTTTTTTTTTTTTGAAAAATCAACAAATTTCTTAACTAGTTTTTTAATAGTCAACAAATTTCAACATAAAAAATTCAACTCAAAACGGTATTCCAAATATATTCTAAGTATGCATTTGGAATATGAATTTGAGATGTAATTTTGTAGTTGAAATTTGACTTTTTAAAAAATAATTATAATTTTATTGATTTTTTAAAAAAAGACAAAAATAAACCTAAAAAGAAAGGTTAAGCTCATAGTGTAACCGTTATAAGTGATATATGGCAATTTTAGAGAGTTGTTATGCAATAGGGCTTCGAGAAAAATAATTGACCTTTAAAAGAAGCCCACGTCTAGTGGAGTACATGTCAAAATTGTTTGGTGAATGAACTTTTATAAGTCATGTAGTTCTTGACTATGTGAGCATTTTTGTGATTAGATATGAAGTGAGAAAAATAATCACAAAAAAACCACCTAAATCACACCACACCAGTGATTTTTCTCCCCCTACTTTGTCATTTGTTTTATGGTCTTATAAATTAGGACTTTTTCATGTAGATTTGGTCCCATTCTGTTAGGGTAAGCTCAACAGATAGGAAGAGAGGCATTGGGATAGGAGGAGAAGCGTTTAGATAGGAAGAGGAAGAAAGAAAGAAAGAATAAAAAGGGTAGATTTCATCCATAAATCTTCATCAGTCGTGTGTCATCTTGAATCGATAATAATTGACTAAGACAAGATGTAATTACAATTAAAGATGACTGCAGCTCCATGAAGTCAACAATAACTGCTTAGTAAGAAGGATTGGTTGACTGCTCTCCCTAATGTTCTGTAAATGGTTTCAAAAAACCTCATATCCTGAGGATTATAACAAGTTATTGGGATTTGGTTCTTTTAATCGAAAGAGATGTCATTGTAATATAATCTTTCGATTAGTAATCAATGTGATATGTGTAAATTAAAAGACTTTAATTCGTCTAAATAAGAAAATAAGGAGCTAGAAAATTACGGCTATAAAACGAAGGCTCTCCACAACCAGATAATCTTTTTTAGGCCCTAGCTTCATCAATCTTTCATATAATTCTTTGACAATTCATCTTTCCTCCATTGCTTTCTTTCTCAAGCTCTCAAGCTCTTTTTTACATGTAAATCTCTCTATATAATGAAATCTTATAATATCGTAAAAGAGCTTTTATATAAAATATGAGCCTCTATAAAATCCTACTATTTATTTTCTGTAAATACTCGTTCGTTCCTACACCAGATTATTTTTATTATATCAAAATGTGTCCTGATCATTCATTCACTTTAATATCCGTTGATTATAAAATTTACTCTTTACAACTACTTGCGGCACAATGAGTTTGACTTTACGGTTTGAAAATATTTAAATCTACACTCAACCGAAACATTTTTTTATTTTTGAAAATTACACTCAACCGAAACATACTATTTATTTTCCTTAATGTTATTTTAGAATATTTCTTCTATGATTGTAAAAATATTAAAAGTTAATATTTCAGCTATTATTTTATGACTTTTTCTCTTATAAGAACCTAAACATATATGTTATCAAGAAAAATGTTTAACAAATTTAAAAAGGTATAATTTTAAAATTTTGTTAGTTGAGTATTTGTTATGGATGTACATTAAATATAAATAATTCATACAAATATGCAAAGTATTATATATATATATATATATAATAAACATAAATTATATAAGCAAAAATATTCCTTTAACGTCACTTAATTTGGTGAAAATTTTAAAGGAATAACCATGGAGTTTTAATGCAAAATATATATATGTAGAATTATTCTTCTCTTCTTAAACTAAAAATGAGTATTCGAACTCTAATAATTTTCTAATCTATAATGGAATTAAGAGTGAAATTATAATTAGGGTTTGATTATAAAATTTTGTTTTTCTTTTTGATGTAAAGAAAAAGTAGGAACTAAAAAAAGGAATAAAAAGACAAATAACAAAGATATCATAAATAGGACAAAAATGTTTTAAAAAAAAAAAAAAAAAGAGGAAAAAGGATTTTATGTCCCGGTGGCATCTTTGGCAGTGCCCCACAAAAAGAACCAAACATGCTTGGAACTTTTTTTTTTTTTTTTTTCCTTTGCTTGGAACTTGAAAAAGACCAACCGCTTCTGATCGGTGAAGGCTGGGGTTAAACTTGGTTGATTAAGACCCAAAGGTTAAATTTGGTTGATTAAGACCCAAAACCTCTTCAGCTTTACCCCAAAAAAAAAAAAAAAAAACCCTACTTGGATGGCAATATTTCCTGTGGTGACAGGGTCTTATGGGGATCCGTTCTGAATAGGATGAGGATGGGGGACAAACTTCGGAGATGGGGATGAAATCTTATCTCCAAAGCTTAGCGGGGTGGGGACGGGGATAGGAAAAGCATTCCCCGCCCTACCCCCACTCCGCCCCCGTCCTCATATATATATGTATGTGATTTCATATATATTTATAAATATGTAATATATTATGAAAGTTATTTTTGAAAGTATATGCATGCATAAAGTGAATATTGAAACTATGAGAAATAGACAAAAAATGATAATTTTATATTTATTTTTTATGGTTTCAAGTTTTTTTTAGCTTAAATGTTTTATAAATGTTTAGTTTTAAGAGTTTGTAACGTTTTGATGAAACTTTTAATAGCTTTATTTTTTAAGATTTTATTTGTATATATTTAGAAGTTGGTTTGTTTATAAAATCTTTAATTTTGAACTAAATTTTATGGTACATTTCTACTTTATTGTTTGCTTTTACTTTTTTATATTTTTAAATTTATATTTATAATATATGGGAAACGGGGCGATTATGGAAGAAACCCGTCCAACGGGGAATCCCCATCCCCATCCTCGACCCCGCTTCTATTTAAGCGGAGATGGAGATGATTTTAATTGCGGGGATGGAGACGCGAAAGCATTCATCGGCCGTGCCCCCCATTACCATCCCTATCCTCAGCTTTGTTCCCTAAAATTCCTTGTTTTATTTTTCTCAAGGAGAATTTTGTGGTGAGATTGAAAAAATAGCCCATTTTAAACCTTCAGTTTATGTTAAAATCTTATTAAATTAAAAGGTTTAATGATTTAACAAAATTAAATAATTATCAAGAGATTTATGATTTTATTAAAATTTTCCCATTAGAATAACTTATAGTATAAATTGAATACAAATCCTATTGGCAAAATAAATTTTTTTAAATGTCAGATTAAATTTTAGTTGTAATTATTGATGTTAAAATAGTAAACTATATGCAATTTAAAAAAAAAAAAAACATTATATGTACATATGTACTATATAACACACAAATATTTTCCAATTATAAATCCGATCGTCAAAATTAACCCCACAGTTAAAAGATTTTATATTATTTTTTGGCAAAATTATGCTTTCCGGTGAAAAAAGAAAAATAATTATAGGTTTTTTTAAGTCTATAAATTCAAAGATTTATCTGCGGAGAGGGTTCAGTTCTCTCTGTACTCCCAAGTTGAAGCAATCGTTTTCCCCTTTTACACAAATACAACTACAAACAAGCTTCTTTTGGTGTATTATGTTGTTATAAATAAAAAATAAAAATAAAAAGTTTTCCATTTTCCTTCTCTTCAAGCATTTTCTTTCCAAATTTTCTCATCCCTTCCGTCTTAACTTTCCCGGAAAATCAGCTACCAAACAGCTTCCTTCCCATAAATGCTTCCCTTCCTCTCCCTCTCTACATTATGAATTAAATCCAGTTCAGTTTCAAGCTTCTTCTTCTTCTTCTTCTTCTTCTTCACCAATTCTCTCTCTCTCTCTCTCTAGAAATGGCTGAGAAATCGAGTGCTTATACGACAACGTATAACCGCTTTACGAGCCTCGCGAAGCTCTCTGTTCGCTTCCTCGAACTCTGCGTCGCTCTGGCACTCCTCGCGTGGATCTTCGCTCGGATACCTCTCGCTGTCGAGATCTCCGGCGACTGCTTCAGGCAATTCTCCGGCGTATTTTCGAATCCTCTCTTCGTCTTCTTCCTCTGCCACGTCATCCTCGTCTCTCTAATGGCGAACTCCGGCCAATTCTCCGGCTGGGGCCGGACAATAACCGGCGACGCCAATGCCGAACTCTACGACGCGGTGAAGAACTGCGAAGACGAGACGAGGATCGTGTCGGACGCCGCTGAAAACGACGTCGCATCGCGCGAGACAGAGGAGATCGTCTACGAGGACAAGCAGGTGGTCTCCGAGGAGAACATGACCGCCATTACTGGTGGGGAAACGCCGGAGGCGAGCGCGGAGTCCGGTCCGGATTCCGATTGTCCGAGAGTGCTTTACCGGCGGTGGCAATCGGAGACTTTCGAGCGAGAGTCGGCAGATGATAATTCCGAAACTCTCCGGCGATCGGAATCGGATAAGTGTCTGGACATTGTCGTCTCCGGCAAGGAGGAAATAAATCCGATCACCGGAGATTTGCATCCGCACGACGAATTGAGCGACGAGGATTTCAACCGCACGGTCGAGGCCTTCATCGCGAAACAGCTCAAGTTTCGTCGGCAAGAGGACGTTTACGACGCCGTTTCGCTGTCCTGTGGAGGAATTAAGAGCTACGAATTAACAAAAGCGAAGCTCTATTATCAGAGATGAATATCGGAAAGTTTGAGACTTTTAGAACTCCCTTTCTTTTTTAAACAAAAAAAAAATTTAAAAGGGAATTTATATTAGGCATACTTTGTTTATTTATTTTTATATAATAGTAGTTAAAGTTAATGCCTGGTCTCTGTACAGGGTAAAAATTTTGCTCACCAAAAATGGGATAGGACTGTTAAATTACCTTTTTTTTTTTTTTCTCTCTCTCTCTTTTTAAATAAATGGTGAGTTTTATTATTACTTTTTAGTTATTAATTTATGTGCGTTAGAAGGGAACTTATTCTCATTTTGAAATCAGAATAAATATTTCATGATTCATGCTCTGTTGAACTTAGTGCTTTTTAACTGTGAAGAACTTTATGCGAATTGTTATATATACATGTATATATATTATGGGGCTGAATGACCCTACTATATCCTAACATATTAAAATAATAGGTGTAATGTAATTATATTCAATAAAATAATAACGTTGAAAAGATATAACAGCTATCGATAATAACAGTATACTTTTTTATAAATGAAATATGTGTACATATATATCGTTTAATTTTATGGATGAAGTAGGGCTAGAATTGAATTCGAAATATGATATAGAGTAAGGATGTTCATATATATGCCTTGCTGCCGATGGTTGATTCATGGTCATTGAAAACGACATCACACACTGACAAAGTTACTTCTTTTTTTTTTTTTTCCTTTTCCTGTTTTATGTATAATTAATTGTATAAATTATTCCGTTATCTATGATTAATTAATTGTGCTAAAGGTCACTTAGGACTTTCTTATTACCAACAGTCCTGTCTATGAAAAAGAACAAGTGTAATGTAGATATTGTTTATTGTAATGACCACTAACTATACTCCCATGTCATGTTAATTTCTGAATTTTGATTTTACACATTAAGCTTGCTTTGGAATGTAATTTTTAAATTGAAATTAATTGACTTTTTAAAAACTAGTTGTAGTTTTTATTGATTTTTTAGGAAAAAAAAAATTAAAAAGGAAATTTTAGATCCAGAATGGAGAACCAAACTGCTCCAAAATTCTCCTAAATTTTTTTTAATTGTTACGGCAACAGTCCATCTGACAATATTTTGTAAAAAAGAATTAGAAAATTATATTGAACACAATCATATCACATGAGTTTTATCATAGGTAAAGTCGTAATTAAATATTTTTTAAAACGAAATTTTACCTCCATTATAGATTTTTTTTTAAGTAAACCGTACTTTCATGAAAAATATATAGTGCTATCAAAAATATTTTGGTGGTATAATTTCTCTTCTAAAAACATTTAATTAAAGCTCATATGTTCTAAACATATTTTATTTTTATTCAATATTTGATAGAATACCGATATAAAAATAATTTGCATAGTAATAAAAAAGTTTGAGATAATAAAACATTTAAAATTGAAAGTAAACTAAAGGTATTATTTAGAGACAATTTGTAAAAATAACACACATCATCATAGAATTACAGGATACGTTGAAGACAAGGCTGTGCTTCAATACAACTATTTTCACTCTATATTTCCGAGAAAAAAGGTCACTTTTTTTTTTGAAAGAAAAAATGTCACTTTTAAAGTTCCAGATCAAGAGATCAGAATCAGATTCCCAATAACCAAGAGGTCATTTTCCCCTGTTCTTTTCAAATGTTTTCCAGGCTACTTTTATTTTCTTCTCCTATATATACAGATGGCACTAGGATGGTTAAAATAGTCACGAGTTATCTTGCAATCAGTAATTACTTAAAAGTTCTAATTTAGTAATTCATTTATGAATCCACTTAATTCTTCATTTTAAAGGTCTTTGTGATTGATCTGCCTCGTAGGACATGCATGTATGTATTTGCTTATGCGTGTATGTGTGTGTGTATATATATATATATATATATATATAAAGATAGTTAAAGTAGTTAATGGGCTCTAAAGGGGGGTTTTACATATCTTATGCTACAACTTTTGCCTCCATTAACATTTTCTGAGAGACATGCCAAACACCATATTTTCTCTTTTCCATCATTGTTTTTCTGTCTCTTATGCGTGTATATATATACACACATATATCTGCTAACCGAAAGTATGCTGAAGATAACACCTTTTAGAAAGCTATATATATATATATATTATAAAAAATTCAATGGCATGTCACAACTTTTATACCTCTTTAGATTCATGTCATAATATTGATCAAGTTCATTTGTGTCGTTAAAATTATAAGTTCTAAAAGCCGTTGGAAATCGAAAAAATAAGTTTTTTTTTTTTTTTTTTTTTATGTTACTGAAAATTGGCTTATATATTATTGGGGATTTGATTTTACTAATCTAGTAGCTTGTTCATATCCATTGGCCTGAACAAGTTTTCCAAAAGAGCTGGCTATAGATAAATACTCAATTATTTTGCCTGTAGTTTCAACAACTTTCGTTAGTTGTTGAAATTTTGAATAGGTCAATTCATATTGTCTATACGATGATTTGTTACAATTCGAAAAGACAATGGAACACATAATTTTTTTTATCATTAATCTTATTCAATTTTGAAATCAATGTTTTATTACCCATAATATAGACAATATTGATTATTGAAATCTGGATATATAACTATACAAACATTGATTGGTGAACAACCACAAACTGGTCAGTGTATTTTCGGGTTTTTGTACAGGCTTCTTTTTAGGTTGACTCTGTGATTTCTATATTTTCAAGAACAAACTGAGGTATAGTGCTATAAATTTTGATGGAAACTAGAAAATGTGTATATTTTCACGGTGGGAAAGTTTGTTGAACAACATTTTGGATCGGTTTCTTTGTTTATCGTCCCAATGACATCCCACTAACTTGTGGAACTAATTAAAATGACTCTCTTATTCTCCAAATCCACTTCTAAGGTATGACTTTAGAAACTAGTGAAAAGTAAAAGAAGGACTGTTTTAGAGATACTCCTCAAATTATGCTAATTATTCTATTTTACTCTATGAACTTCAAAGTATGTCATTTAATATCCTTGAATTCTAAAACGTATGCACTCATGCCCCTTTCGTCACGTTTATTTGAAAAAAATAAATAAATCAATTTTTGATGAAATTGTTGACTTGTCAATAAGTTTCAAATATCAAAATCTAATAAGTCAACTCTAATTTTGTTCAAGGAGTCCAAGTCATCTTCATTACCAAGTCCTAAAAAATAAAAGAAACTTCAACAATATGAAATTCTTGAAGTGAGAAAAATGCCCAAGTAGTGTTGGGGATTTGATTTTAAACTTTTATAGAGTGCCAAAGTAGTTTCTCCTCCTCCTCATCCCATATATCTCTGTCTCCGACCATCAATGGCCAAAGTAGTGTTTCCAAGAGCCTCTATTTCCAGCAAGAGTTCGCTGGCAAAGTAAACGACATAAGTCGTGCTCGATATATAAGTTCCAACTCTCACTTGTAATTTTTTTTTAAATATATAATTAGAGTTAAATAAGTTATTAACATTTTAAGTTTAATGTCATGTCAGAAATTCTATTAGTTTTGTAACTGAATGTGACAAAACGGGGCATATGTGTAGACAATTCAAAATCTTGCAATTTATGTATGGAGGTATAATGAAATAAGCGCACTTAGGGAAGCATTTAAATTTAAAAAAAAAAAAATTCAAAAAAAACTACAAGTACGAACCAAAGAGTGAAGACAAATTTGGGTTCAAACTTTAATTAGGTGCTTTTTCAACTGGCATGACGAAATCCAATTCATGCAGTTATGTGTCATTCTTCAACTCTTTTTAGTAAAATGGAGAGTCTGTTGTAACAAATTCAAGTCACAAAAATAAAAGGGCATCTACTCGATTCCCTTGTTGAGTCAGACCATTTATTCTGTCACATATAAGAAGAAGATGGTTGGGCATATTCCTCCAATTTGACAAATAAAAAATCTACCTGTCCTTTTAATGGTCTCTATTCATGTATATATATATATATATATATATTTTTTTTTATAAATTTTTTTGTTGTTAAAAGTTTTTTTCCTTTCATACCAAAACTCCTTCCATTTTAGTGGGTCTTTCCCCTTTAATTATGTGCCATCTATATTTTTCGGTGTTGATCTCCAAGCAAAGTTTATAATGTATATATTCTCTAAACAAATTAGGGTGAATAAGATATAAATGTGTAGTGATTCAGCAATTTCTCTTTAATACCAAATTGGAACAAACAAAATCTGCAGAGACAATAATGTGTGAAGATATCTACAAGCACAGACAAATGCTTCTGCGAGGCCATCATTGAAGTAGGTTGGCCAAGGGAAATCACATCATCTTCTTGTGGAAAAGTTTGGGAGTTGGAAGATACATATATATGGTTTGTTTACATAAGTGTATGTATGTGTGTGTCTTTCACATCAACTGTTGAAATTGTCAATGCATTTGTTTGATGACAAAGACGTCTATATATATATATGTGTGTGTGTATATATATATATATATATATATATATAAATATGCATTATTCACTTTGTCAAAATAATAAGAAAAAAGAAAAGGACAGATAACTCGATACCCAAAAGGGAAATGAACGTGTCTATAAAGAACTTGCCCCAGCAAGTGAATAATGGGGGAGGGGGGGCCTAAAGATAAAGTGAGGAACGTGACAAATTCATAGCCATTATGAAGATATTTGGAGGAGGAGGGAAGAAATAAAACAGACCTAGATGTATACATATACATATGTATGTATGTATATAAATATAGGGTTTGTCCTCTACATTTTATCCAAAATGGATTACATCAATTAGCTGGATGGATTCGAGTACTACTATAGTCCACTATTATTACCGCTTCCAATTCTGGTTCAGAAAGTTTGATTTTTATGTTGTTTTCTCTTCTAGAAAAGCTGAGGAGCTCTGTGGAGCGTGCTTACTAAAGGTTCTTTACAGATTTTATATTAGTGACTTCAGTTATCCTAATTTTCTTTATATTGAGAAGAATTTAGAGAATAGACAGTGAATTTAAGAAGTGTGTGATTTTGTCGTGTAAGTACACACAACTGTCACAATATTTAGTATGATTATTTATAAATCTTGTGACCTCTTAATTATTTATTTTGTTTTTATGATTTTGTTATTCATGAAAATAAAGAATTATAATGCATAGTAATTAGATGAAAATTTTCAATTCACACCTTTAATCCAAACATACTATAGTTCTATAACTCACAGTTGGTGGACCCGACCATTTAGCTATAGTGCCCATGAACTGTAAGCTACGGAGTCCTATGAGTACCACCCAATGCTCTTTTTCTTCTCCTACATAGGACACTGAATTTTGTCTTTGTAAAAATTGGGAGATCAAAAGTAATTCTTGATTTAAAGGCCATATTTGTTTCAGGCACGCTTGAATATCATTGGAAGATGGAAATGGGGATTTTGTCTATTGCAAAGTTGTGATCAGATTTGTTCCGTAAGCCCTTTGTTCCCTAGTGCTTTTTTCACATGCATACTTTGAGTGAAAATTGAAAGACGGGTTTTAGCCCTTAAGGGAATCTAATATCTATCACATATGCGACGAAAATGCATAGTGTGTAAAAGGAGAGTTACTTTTCCCTAGAAAATTGTTAAATATAGATCGGGAAAATAGCTTCCTCTTGGCTTCTCTAATTGATGGCTTTTGTCTCTTGAGGTTAAGGGTCTATAGTTTCATCCTATATGTATATATATATATATATATATATATGTATATAGATTTGTATATGTGTGCGTGTGTATATACATATACATATGTTGTAGGGGGACCCCTCCATGGCTCTCTAGGACCTCTCCTTTCTCTTCTCACCCTACTTCTCTAACTCTTTAAAGTTTTTTCAATAATTGCCACAACATTTTCCAAAGAGAATCCCTTGTCTTTTGCATAGATAGATATAATTATGCCTTTTACAAGCAATTGAGTTTTACATAATTAGATGAGAATAACAATAATAATAATAATAATAATAAAAGCTATATTATTACTTGATTCAAGTATATTTGCTTTCTGATTTTTACCATACAATGATCTATTACATGCATGGATGAAGGGAGGAGGGGCGTAGTTGGGGCACATGCCCCCACTGACTAAGCTACTAACACTCATTTAGTTGTATATAATTATTGATATTGGTGTTTTAGAAGGGTCTATGCCCCGCTAATAGTCTTTGGACCTCAAAGTCATTTCATTTTGGGCTTTTCTTAATTTATCTTATTGGGAATATTAATTACCCTTTTAAAATTCATATGCTCTCTCCTTTTTTTTTTTTTTTTTTTTAACACTGTTTTTTAAAAGGAAAATTCATATTTGTTTTCTCGTAATATCACTATTGTTCTTCTTCTTCTTCTTCTATTTTTTTTTTTTAAATGCTTTCCAAATTCTTTAGTTTAGCTTTGCCATTCTACCTTTTCTTCTCCGTTGATTTCTTTCACTCAGTCTTATCATTTTTTAAATTTACTGTTCTGCTTCTTTCTCTAATCAAGGGTGCCTATTTGTATACCTCTCTCTGTATTCTTTCCGCTGGTTTTCAATTTTTTAAATGATTTTATTCTTTGTATTTTTTTTTTGTAGCATATTTTATTCTTCGCTTTACTAGTTTTGAGTTCCAAATTACAACTTGATAAATGCGCTATGACCAAGTTGTATTATTGTGTTACATATAATTTTTTAGTGAGAAATATTAAAATTTATTAATTTTTGTATTTTTTAAGTATAGTAATTTTATCTTTGTTTGTGCCCCTACTGAATTTAAAGTCTCACTCCGTCCCTCATTAAATGGTTCACATATTCTTGTGTTTGGAGAAAGTATGTGTATTTGTATATTACTTAGCTAAACAGCTTTTGATCAGTTCGTGGTGCTTTTGCTTTACGTTCAGAGAAGGAAATCATGGGTTAATTCGTAGGAAATTGAAGACTAATATATTAAAGAAAATTTCTAATACCAAACTTTACATCAAACATCTGAGTGAAAAAGTATAAATTTATTGAAATTATACTAATAGGATATCTTTTATACCTGATTAAAAAAAAATATTTTTTAATATATATATATATATATATCTATCTTTCGTGTAACTAATCTTATCATTCTCCCACTTAAAGTGACCTTTTGCATTCATGTGGGATTTTGAGTGTGTATTTGAGACTTAATCAACAGTTTAGGTATGAGATTATAACCTATTAGTATGGATGGAGATGGATGGAGATGAACAGAAGTGGGTTGGTGCAATAGTAAAATTATCTTTTAGAAATAATTATATAAAAAGTCTATTTTTATTAGAGTCCCATTTTAAAATATATTTGTTATTTAATAATATTACGTAAATGTTCATTAAAAAAAAAAAAACAATAACAACTGCTTGTAGTACCTATTTTGTCTCTTTATTATATTTAACATCATTTTCCTTCATTATGATTCATATTTTTTTCTTTATTTGTTCATCATTATTGTATCTATATCTTAATGACTATTTCTTTATTATAATGATGACTTATTAGTGTAATTAAGGTTTTTTATAAACATATTTCGTAAGTATGATTTAGATTTCTCATAAACGTATTTTTTTAGCATGATTTAGGTTTTTTATGATAATTGTAACGTTATTGTGATAATTTATTTATTTTTTATTATTATTGGTAATGTTTAATAGTTAGTTTCTAAAGTTTAAATGTGTGATGAAATTGTTTATTTTTTTATGATAATTACTATATCATTATGATTTTTTTATAAATGTGTTATGCTTTCTTTCTTTATGGTATTACTATTTCATTATGATATCTTTTTCTTTATGTCATTATGATTTTTTTTTGTAGGTTTTAAAGCATTTCCTTACAATATCTATTAATTTTTTTTATATGTTCGTTGTGAATTTTATTTTAATGACCAATTATTTATTATAATGATTGTTTTTCATGAATCATACAACTAATATCAGTTATGTTCTTTTTTTCTTTATAATAATGCAAGTAAAGTGTTCTTTTCTCCTTTTATAAAAGATTTGTTTAGTTTTACATTGTTTTTAGAGATTTTTTCTTTCCTTTTTTAATCAACTCTTTATTTGTTTAGTTTCAATTCTTGATAAAACGGGTAATATAGTTTTTATAAGTAGACATTCATATAAATAAAAGAAAAAATATATGGACATTTTTTAAATCATAGTCTTCAATTTAAGTATTTATGTAAACAATCCTACCTTTTACTCTCTTTTTTTTGGACATTCCTAAGTTCGATATTCAGTTATCCTAATAAAGAGAGTCTTGCCCAATCAAGTATCGTGCACGTTAAAACATAATGATTTGCATAAAATTAGGCCAATTTTTCAAGTAGAGTCGGGTCAAATTTTTTTTATCACTATGAGTATGAAATTTTAATAATAAAGGAGTGAAAATTTTGATTATTTTGCCCATGTATCTAATTTGTTTTTTTTTTTTTTTTTTTTTTTTTTTAAATGAAGTTATTCTTTTGATGTCTATATGGTGCGATTTATATATATGAGGTTTGTGGGAAATCATGTGTTTTGATATTGGTTATTTATCAAGTCTGCATGTTTTTAAATTTAGGAGTTGACCATGCTTTCATGGGGGTGGGGTTTTTAGTAGATATTTTTGTTGTGAATTGCAGGCCTTAAAAGTAGTTAAAAACTGCTAGAAAATGCAGGACAAAAGGCACTTAGCATCTGTAGTCTGTTCTGTGATTGTTCGCATGTACATCACAATAAAGTCTGTACACCATTGGTTAACCTAATGGGCACCCGTCAACCAGAAAAACACAGTAAAAGATTTCCATGTTCTTGTTTTGGGGCTAAAATGCCTAGTTAGGTATTTTTCTCTAAAATTGGCTTATAATTAGGAGGTGAATTGGTAGTTACACATTGTGACTGACCAAATTAAAAAAAAATTAGAAAATTGTATTTACTCATGAAGTTTTGGAGTTTGATTTTAATATAGGCTTAAACTAGACTGCCTATATATGCTTTGATTTGATACCTGGAACGTCCAAATTAAACATCCATATAGCAAACGTTATAACTTTTTAAATTTTAGGAAAAATATAGAAAACAACAATGAAAATAGTCTTTATTCGGGACCTGTTTTCAGAATCTTAACAGATCCGAAAAATAAAGTGGGATAGCTAAACAAAAAGCTAAATCTATCTATTTGTTTTATTAGTTGTCACAGGATTTCTTTGTTGACGTTGGAGGAGGCAGCGTCCTTTTTTTTTTATATACTATTTTTATTTAATAGTATTAAAAAAAAAAAAAAAAAAAAAAGAAGTGTGCATGGAAATGGAATCACGGAGATATTTTCACCAAAAATAAAAAATAAATAAATAACGGAGGTGGAGATGATATAAACGCTAAACCCTCAAAGTTATCAACGAACGACATGTTATTTCATCCAAAAAAAGGACATGCCCCTTACAGAATCAAACGTCTTGTCGTTCAAAATGCAAGACGAAATCTTCATTACCTTATATAGGAACAACATGTTTGTCCTTTGGAAAAACGACAATTACTATGCTCATTTAGAACGACAGGTAATTGCATACTTACACTTCAGATGCGACATGTCGTATATCAGAAACTAAAAATATTCTGTTTTCTAAGAAACGAAATGTCGTTTTAACAAAAAGAAGACAAGGTTTATGTTCTGAAAAGAGATGTCGTTTGTCTAACAAGATTGGAATTTTTTTTTTTTTTTAATTGGTTGAAATGCATGGTTTGTTACTGAGGAGAATACGGCAGGTAGTTTATCTTCAAGAACAAAATCCATGTGGACCTACTTCAAAAAAAAAAAAAAAAAAAAAAAAAAAAATTCAATTCATGTGGACCATGTCTTGCTTTATATAGAACGACATTTAGTTTACGCTAGGTAATAAAGAACGCCAATCTCTGTTCTCAAAAACTTCATGTCGTTCATGGAAGTGAATACGACATGTAGTATATCATCAAGAACAAACGACTTGTCTATATGGACCATGTCGTCTTCTATAGAACGACATTTAGTTTACGCTTGGAAATAAGGGGCGTCAGTCTCTTTTCTCATAAACTTCATGTCGTTCAGGTGGAGAATACGACATGTAGTATAACCTAAAGAACAAACAACGTAGCGTTCTTTCAAAACTTCTCTTCCTTTTTTTCTCTCCTAAGAATCATAAACATTAAATAAAATACAACTTTTTTCTTCATTTTTTTTTTTGTTTTTCTCCTAAAGAATCAAAAATAACAAAAAAAAAGTTAGCGGGAAAGTGGGCAAATTCGCCAATGAAAATGAAAAAAAAAAAAAAAAATTACAAATTCTCCCTTCTCAATCAACACGACATAAATTTTAATTAACTTTAGTTTAATTTCATATCATATTAGTTTAGTGTTAATTTTTTTATATCATGTTGGTACAATGATTTTTAAATTTATGTCACTCATGTGTTTAAAAAAAAATTTAAATTAATGTTTCTGAGAATTTTTTCTATTTTTCAAAAATAAAAAATAAAAAACAAAACCAATTCTTTTTTTTTTTTTTTAAACTGCTATCATTCTAGCAAATTAAACTCTTATAGTAATAATATGCATTTTTAATTCACTCTTTTCATATCACAGTATCACTAGCATATGAATCCCAATATTGTTTTCCTCTCCAAAAAAAAAAAAAAAAAAAATCGGAGTATCGTATGCTAAGCAGCGAATCCTATAGTGATTTGCTGTACTCCATCTCATGGGACCATCATTCCTTCCTAGCTCCTATCCATTATTAGAATTTTAACGAGGTACTCCATGCCACCTATATATTTTAATTCGTACTGCTAATTACATTTATATCCTAATTATTCTGGCTAATAAATATAAGAATTATAGATGGGAATGAGAATATTTCTTTCTGTTGTGTAAGCCACTAACACCATCCAAAAGAACAGAATAAGAGAAACGTAAAGTATGATTACAATGCGATAATAATGAATATTCCTACATCGGTTGATTCTTGAGCATTTGTATTATAAAAAAGGACACGCCCATATAATTTTGAGAAGGTAAGATATATAATTGTGTGATATATAAACTTTTTAACGAAGTGGATTGTCAATATATCAGTCACTTAAATCTAAGTTTTTTCGAGAAAAATGAGTACTTTTATCACCCCGTTAAATGAATAATGGTGAGTAAACATATATCGAGGTGATGCTATATTACTAGAGACACCACATAAGTATGTGTGTGTGTGTGTTTTAACTTGACTACGGGTTATATGCAAGAATGTTATAAATTTGACACATCTTTATATCTATGTCCACGATAATATTAAAATTGATAATTTTGTCCTTTCATAACTCTAAAATTATCAACTTTAATGTTAGAGTGAACAAAATTATAAGGCGGTATTTAAAACATGTCTCTTCACCTAATTTTCTCTTAATTTATAGGGTAAATTACTCATTTAGTCACTGAATTTTCAGCCTTGTGCAACTTTGGTCCCTGAGTTTTTTTTAATAGCTCGAATGCCTTAAAATTTTAAAATATTGTTACAATAGTCTTTTCTGTCAATTTTTGGACGGAATATGTTAGTAATTTGATCAAAAAGTGGTGCTAATCATGGATTTTATCTAAAAATTAACGTAAATGACTACCGTTACAATATTTTTAATAATTTATGATTTTTCCAGCTACAGAAAAAAGAACATGAAATGCCCTTAAACTATTAAAATGTTGTTATAATAGTCAATTATGTTAATTTTTAAACATAATCTGTTAGTTAGCATCATGTTTTGATCAAATTATTAACGGAATCTGCTAATAATTTGATCAAAATATGATGTTAACTAATAGATTTCGTTTAAAAATTAACATAAAAAATTATTATAGTAATATTTTAATAATTTAGGGATATTTTAGTTATGAAAAAAAAATTTATAAATCAAAATTGTATAAAATTAAAAATTTAGAAACCAATCTAATAATTTATCCTGATTTATAATATGACATTTGAATTAGGGCCACTCAACTCACAAACAGGCCCAAAAATTTTGACCACGCAGGGAAGAATCCAAGAATATTTTCCATTCTTCTGATATTAAAGAAATTGTCATCAAACACAATCATGAAAGGATATCAGTTCAAACTGTACACAGTGCAAGTGGATAGTGAGTACTCCTAGTGAAGCAGCAAAAGTACAACACGAGCATCTACTGGCCGTACCTGCAACAATTTTCGTAGTAAATATGGATACAAACACGAATGATGATTTGATTACACAGTTAATCTAGTGATAATTTCACATCTAACTAACTCAATCATATATATCAATAAATTCAAAAAATAAAAATAAAAAAAACATGATGTTGTTTCTTTGACAAGAAGAAAAGTACTTATAAATTGCAAATTTTTTCCCCCTTATCCTTTGCATTCATAATTTTCTAAGAGCGACAAGAAACGTAAATGGCTTAATTTCTTCTTTACTCATTTCTTCATCTATCATTCTTCCATAAATCTCAAACAAACTGTCCAAAATCCCTTCTCCAAAGTGCTGGATAATCATGCCTTCTTGGATGGCCCTCACTGTAAGAGCAACTCTGGTTCCATGGCTTCCGTTGCCATTTTCATCCTTGTCGATTTCGAACATCTCGAATCGGTCCAACACGAAAGACCCCTCCTGTCTCACTTCATCTTCTATTTCCTCTTTTGATGGTGCATAAAAATGCACGTCATAAGAATCAAGCTTCTCCTTCTCAACTGTTCCCTACAAAAGGATTAAAAAACAAAAACAAAAAACAAAATTAGCATTATCAATTAATAGAGGGATTAAAGTCAACCTTGCGCGACAAGTTAATAATTCCTAATGATAACAAAATCTATCGATGCCATGTGGTGGTATTTAAAAGTGCACACTAGTTAGGTTGATCACGTGAAATATGTGATCAGTGATCTATGTCATATTTGATCAGCAAAGGTGACTTGAATTTGGATAATTTTTCTGGTAAGTACATGAAAAAATGCTCTTTCAGGACACGGTTTTTAATCATCACATTATTAATCATGTTCCTTTAAATTATTGTATTTTCATTAATTAGATGTGACTATGAACTATTAATTTATAAGTTAAAAATTGGAAAATTTGGATTTAATATGACATTTTTTTTTCACAGCCCTATCATAGGATTCTTCCTAATTACTTGTTTATTATAAACTCGATCTTACATCAATCCCATGGTCAATGTTATTTATTTTTGACCAATTACAGACTTGCAACTCGCACAAATAATTATATACAAACTTTACATGACAATTTCTAATGAGTTCAAACAAGTAGTGATATTATGGTTATCATCAAAAGTAAACATTTTTCTTTATAGAAAAATTAGTATATAGAATTTACCTCTGAAACTAAAATAGAAAACGACCGGGATAAGAGTTCCCAAAAGAATGAATTGCCTCTGTCAACATGATCAGGACCTCCTCTTCCCAACAAGATCAACACCATTCTTCCTCCTGAGGTCAGCTCCTCGGACCGCGACCGAAGAAACAACGAGAAATCCTCCTGAAACTGCTTCAAGTATGCTTGGGAAACCTCATGTGGGCTGCTCTCAGAAATGTAAATTGTACCTTTGTTTATGGACCTCCCCTTCTCATCATAAATAGCTGGAGGAACCTGAAAAATCATATCACGACTTTAGTTTATTTCCAAATCCTCTCTTAATCATATTAAAAGAAAATAACACATACACAAGACAAGTAAAAACAATAAACTCAACACGGAAGAAGAATTATTTTTTCCCCTTTATTGAATGAAAGAAACAAGAAAGAAAATTGAAACCGAGACAAAGAAAATCTCATCCCCTTAATTAGTGAGTCACTTTGGTTGTTTTGATATTATTAAAGAATCAAGTTCGAATAAAATAATAAGTATATACATATATCACAAAATTAGAGAAAAAAATCAAACGCTTGAGTAAAATATTTTCCTTTTTCTAATTTAGTGAAAGAAATTAACAAGAAAAAAAAAAGCGAGAGAATAAAGAAAATCTAATATTCACCTTGGAGAGCCAGTGCAAGCTATAAGAAGAATAGACAAAGTGAAGGCAGTTGTTGGGGAAGACTCGGCCATAAAACGATCCGGGATAACCTCCTATGAAGATATAAGGAGACTTAGTACCTGGCCTTTCCTTATTTAGCTCCCTGGAGAAGTCTGGCAAGGACTTGAAGATGGAGTTGAAGTCATTTGTTGGAAGATCATTGAGATAAACTTGAAATTCTGGTGGTGGAATAAGCATGATTTTTCGACTCGTCGCTTCGACGGCTTCGACGATATCCTTGATGATGGATAAGGTATTTGGTCCACACGAACAACCCAAATCAGCTATCCCCAAGCCCTTTGGAGCTGTGGAGAGATATAGTTCTTGCACTGTTTCTAGGGTTATATGCTTCACCATTTCAGAAGCCTTCTTCTGCACAAATTATAACAATAATGACATATAAGAAATAAATAAAAAAATAAAGTAAAAAAAAAAAAAAATAATAATAATAATAACATGAATATCACTAGAATTAATATATTTAAGAGAAGATAGAGAAATAGAGACTTGGAGAGAGGAGTTTTTTGCGTAGCTAGTTTGGCCAGTTCCTCCAGTCATGTGAAAGACATTCTCCACATCCATGTTGTTTGGAGACCTTGCCTTTGCTCTCTGCCTCAGATTTTGGTGCTGCTTTTCTGTGTGTTTGAGTTAATTTGTGTGTTCTTTTTAAAGCAAAAAAATATTCCAATAATGTTGTTTTTCCTTTTTTATTTTCCCTTTGTATTCTTATTTATTTATTTTCTAACTTTGTTTTTGTTATAATGGAAGTTGAAGATGCATTATTTGAGTGCAATGATGATGATGGAAATCGTGACTGGACAATATGGACGAGCCTAGCCAATCCCAAAAATGGACCATAATTTCTTGTCCAGTGAGCCAATCATTCTAACTCAATGTTGGAACTTGTTCTAAATGCTAGCTAGAAGAATTGACGATATTCAGAGTGTAATTTGTAAAACATGACCCTCTTATTTAGCCTAAAAAACGGGAAAAGAAAAGGTAAGAGAATATACCATATAATGTGACAATACTGAAACTTTTGTACATGCATAAGTCAAGTCCATCCGTGAAGGGGCGATCAATGTGAATTTATTTTCCTTATGCATTATCAAATGGATTGTCTCAAACACTAGTAGAAATATTCGTTTACGATTTTTTAATGACGGGTCTTACTTTTTTATAAAGAGTGTGTCATTTCAATCCTACTGAATATATACTAGTGATTAGAATATATATGAATTTGGTTAGAGACACATTGAATCAAATACTGAGTTGGAAAAATCAAAATGTAAATATTCAAATTTTAAACACGTAAATCTTTTACCATTAGATCATCAGAATCGGTGGTGTACATGAGTCATATTCGCATTACTAGTGTTGGAGCTTATCGTTTCGAGTGGAAAATGACTTTAAGTCACGAAGTAAGGATTATCCTTCTTCTTCTTTTTTCTTTTTAATAGTACCCGTTATCTTGGGAGACGTTTAAAAATAAAGCAGTTGTTGCAAACCACTAAATAGAATTCGGTGCCTTTGAAAAAGTTGGAACAAGCAACTTGGATGTAAATTCTAAAGAAGAGGGTCATATCAATGTCTGACTTATAATTATATAATAAAAGCATAGGTAGAGAAATAGAGGAGAGCTTGCAATTTGATGTAACATATTCATGACATTGTCACTGGCTAGAATGTGGCCTATATATATATATATAGATATACATATATATATTTTAATATAATACTCATGTGTTAGGTTTGTGTGATTTTGTCCCAAATTTTTCTCAGTCGTAGATGATGTTGGGAAGGCAATTTTACTTTAAGACTATCATATTCATATATGCCTAATTATATATATTATTCATGGACTTGAGTTGAGTCCATCATATCAGTATTGTTTTGTGTTTTGAGATCTGTCGAACATTTTGAGATTCAAAAATGCCATGCTTGCCTTGTGACTTGTGTCCATCTTGTTGTCCTTAGGATCACGGGTGTCGGGCACCTGTCAGCCAAATGCCTGCCAAGGGTTTGACCCAGTCAAACCATCCTTTGTTTTGGGTTTTGGTAGCTTTTTCATAAAAGAAAAATAGTGATAATTTATTAAAATAAATAAATTTTTATATTACGAGACATATTTTTTTATTATAAAATGATGTTACAAATCATTGATATTTTTTTAAATTATTCTTTCAAGAAATGAAAAATACTTTAAAAAATATCAATAATAATTAATATCATATTAATAAAAAAAATGAATCATCTTGTTGAATTTCATAATACAAGACACATATTCTCTATTAGTGGATGATCTTGAACTTCACTTATATTCCCTGTTCTTAAGAAATGCTCCAAAAAGACGACGGGTTTTGTCTACAAACCAACACATTTTTTTGGGGACCAAACCAGCCACACGTGGCTAAAGAGGAGTGGCAGTGGATTGTTTTTGACCTGGAAAAGCAGGTAGTAGTGTACGGCTACAACTGGAAGTGCTGTGAATTGGAAAAAAGTAACGATATTTACATGAGAACTTGAGGGGTTGTTAGGTAAAATCGCACATTATAGTAATTGGATAGTTGAGAAAAATGCTGTAATTTTTGGTTAAAAAGGTAAATTGGTATTTTGCAAACTATAATAATGAAAGTGGAAAGAATAAAATCTGTAATGGGGAGTCGTAATATAACCATTAGAGGTAGTAAACTTTATGAAGTGGAGAGTTTGACTCTTTTGTAGTCGTTTATTGTTGGATAAGTTAACGACGTATCGTTTTCCTTATGAGACTTCCACCTTCACTATTCATCTTCCTCGCCAAGCTTTTCACCTTTTTCCCCCCCTGCAAATCAGACTTTAGAAAAAAAAATATTTATATATATATAGGTTCACTTTATTAAATTTCTCTCCCATCTTTCTTATATATTTCCCTCACCTATAACTCTTCACCGATTTACATAGAGAAACATTAGTATAAATTAATTTAAAAAAATTACATGGTTAAACGTCCATTATAGAAGCACCCATGGCATTTGTGTGAATGAATTGGGATAGATGTTTGAAAACAACCCAAAGCAAGTTAAAAAAAAAAAAAAAATTATAGAACCCATATACAGTAAGGATTTGATTTGAAGATCGAGGAAAGTCAATAAAAAAAAAAAGTTACAAAAAGGATGAGCTCTAAAAATTGAAAAGAAATTAGAAAATAAGTATTTCCAATAAGACTCCCCGTCGAAACAACTATCAAAAGTAAAAGAAGAAGAAGGAGAAAAAAAAGAAAGAAAAAAAAAAAAAAGACATGGCAGGACCAGAAATGGGAAGAAGGCTTTGAGGATGGACCAGTCACAGCGGGGGTAATGAGCCAAAACACTATTGACCACATATGGAGCAACCCTGAGAGGAGCTTGCGGAGAGCTTGCCGGCGACCCCGTCGGAAAGAAAATAGACATGGCGGTGGAGTTGTTTTGCAAGTTCCCAGTTTACTTCATCATTTTTTTACCCCTAAATACCCTTGCTCTTTCTCCACCATCCGATCATTCTATTTATTAATTATAATAATAAAAAAGTAAAATGAATGGCTCGGATTAAGTAAGGACATAATCCCTATTTTTCAAGTTGGGGCCTACAGCCAAACCCTTCTAAAATATTGTTTCATTGTTCAAATTGTTGCCTTCTTGCAATATTGCCTAATAAAAAGTGATTTTAGGGCAAAATTTGGAATCATTGTAAAAATCCTAAATATATACAGTTAAGTAGTTATTCCAATAATTTTCTCGTTTTTTTCTATGTTATGTTTGATAAGTGGGATGGAGAATAGAGAAAAAAAAATAAAAATATGCGCGTAAGGAAAAAAGAAGAAGAAAGTGCGTTTTACAATTTTACCCTTTTGTAAATAAGAAGATATATAATGAATGAGTCAAGATAATTATACATTTATTTTTTTTTTTTGTTAAATTTTTCGCTCCACTTTTATAAGTGTTTTTTTTTTATGAGAGTTTCAAAAAAAAATTTCTTTATGAGAATTTCAAAAATCTCTCTGTTTTAAAAAGATTATTTTATTATGTTTTTCTTTACATGAGTTTCAAAGTTCTTTACATGAGTTTCAAAAAGTTAATTTATTTAATATTAGTATCTTGTTTGTAAGAGTTTCAAGATTCTAGTATTATGGTCTTTTTTTTTTTTCCTTCCGCGGCAGTTATCGTGACAGGTTTAAAATGAAAAGCCTTAATTACACAACTGGTACAGTTCTTTAATAGAGCAAAAATTGTTGCCTTTTAATAAGTCCATCCAAATTTTTTTAACAAGGGAGGAAGTCCTAATTTAAATATTTTTGACATATTTTTCTTATAATATTACAAAGATTGCTAATAATATTTGTATATTGATGTTGTAGGGTAGTGACTATGGTGATGTATTTGCGCTCGAAAGAACATTTTAGGCAGTGATTAAGGTGGTGACTTGAACTTGATGGAACATTTGAAATATCAAGCTAGATATCTTGGTTAAAATTTCCACTCTATGGAGTCAGATATATCCGTAGCCATCCAAACTACAATAAGCTTTACATACTTTAATTTTGAGTTTGGTGTATTACTGTTATATGTATCTAGTTTATTATATTTTTCTAGAAGTTAAGTTGGCCATTTTGATTGCTTAGACTCCTTTATAGATATAAGCTAATTGATTGGAGGAATCTCCTCCGTTTATAGAAATAATTATTGTATCATAGATTATAATAACATATTCTAAAATTTCAAAACCAAAATATATTCCCCTTCTTTTTTTCTACTTCCTCCAACTACCTTCCATTCTACCAAACGTAGGTTTAAGTAATAAAAACTTTGAAAATTAGTCTCACTTGCATTATGTTTGATAAGAAGTTTAGGGGAAAGAAGGTAAAAGGGAGAGAAACATGTAAGATAGAAAATAAGAGTGAAAAAAAGAGTTTGTTACTCCTTATATTGTTTGATATCATAGGAAGAAAAGAACCTTCTGCTGTTTCATATTAGAAGTGAATGCAAAGATAAAATAGAGTATTATTGATGAAATTACTATTGTATATCCATATAAAAAAAACTCATAATGCTAGCACCATGGTTTTTTTTTTTTTTGGTGGTAATTTTCACCTTTAAATCCGTTTTTCTATCCTCCACTTTTTATCCCTATACCAAACGTAAAAAAGAATAAAAATTTTGTAGTGTTGAAGAAAACGACATAAGAGCATTCCTCCATCTCATCTTTTTTTTTAATTTATAAATAGTATGTGTACATGCAAAGTGATTGTTAACCCCTACAAAAACAAACAAGAAAAAAAAAAAAAAAAAAAAAAAAGGAAGAGTCCCATGCAAAGTTAGGCCTTAGCCACCATTTTTCCGAGTTTTTAATTATCTGTACAAGAAAATAATTTGTTTATTTATAATTCAATTAAAAAAATATTGAAAATGTTTGTACTTCACATATTTCAACTACATATACAGTGGTTTGGAATTAGAATCGTGTCTATCACGTAAGGGTGGGAAAGTATATGTACATGACAAGATGTTTACGGCTCGGATATGCCGATGGAGCTTTCTATTAATGCATGAATAGATAGATATTATTACTAGAGTCCAATGTTGATCTTCTACGAAAAAAAATTGTCGGATTTTGGACTCAAATACATGTATGTATATAAGGCGCATGATTGAGATCAGTATTCTCCGAGTGCAATAATATCATCTTTATTACTCTATTAGTTAGAGTCTAAATTATTGTGGGAGTTTCTAAAAGAGGATTATAAAGATAAATTTGACGTACTCAGATAATTTCAGGTGGAGGTACATAGTTGATTGTTTATACATCACAATTAATGTGTTGGAGACGACTTGAACCCAAATATTTAGTGAGGAGGACGAATACCCTAACAACCCACCTAAAATACGTTGATATGAAAATTTGTATTTTATATATACAATGATGAAGCCAAACTTAGAATTCATTAATATGAATATGAAAAAGACGAATATTATAAATTAACTTAAGATGAAATTAAATTTGATTCACCTAAAACAACCTATGTAACAATATTCATTTTTTTACACAATATCTTGAATGTGAAAAGTAAAATATATGTAAAAATATAAAACTAATCTCCTAATAAAGATAATAATGGCGGTTGCAGACATAACATAATCATAATTTCATACTTCATTATAAGGTGTAGAGTTTAGATCTCCCACTGCAAGTTTAAAAAAATAAAAAATTAATTATAATGGATCTCGTTAAGTTTACATACCCAAATGCTATAAAACTTGATAAATCTAGAGAACAAGTAGACAACAAACTTTCAGACAGCTGCACAGTATTAGCATAGCAAACCAAGAAAAAAAAAAAGGTAATAATTTGAAAGGTCGAAAATTACCATGAGAGAAAAACTACCACAGTAGACCCCAATTAAGTTGGAAGAGCATTAAAAGGGAAACTTGCATATGCCTTTTGAGTTTGACATGCATTCAAGTTACAACCAATAAGAGCATTATCACATATGGACCGCTCATAGAGGGGCATAACAAAAAAGATAAAATAAAGAAGAAGAAAGAAACACATCTTCACTTATCAAAAAATTTAAACCGAGAAAGAATATGTGTCTAGGTTCTAGACTCAACAAAAAATCCTTACGTAACGTATGTGAAATTGAATCTATATCTTTCAAGTATAATTGAATCAAGCATTTTTTTAATTCATAGATCATGAAATTAAACGAGATGACATAAATGATTCATTTTCGATTTAACACCAAAAAAAAAAATATATATATATATATATATATAGGTCCTTGCTAATGTCCTACACGAAGGATGTCTTTCACTCAAGTCATGTTATATTTCTTCTACCTAAATGTTATTTTATTAAATATTTACGTTATGATGTTGTCTAGAAAGACATAAATAGAGATATTTACTTTAAAGAATAAATGAAATAAATTTTAAAAATTACAGTTATAGTCCTCAATAGTAAATTGATTACTAATTGACTAGAACATTCACTATATTTACCCACAGTTGTCAGTTTCAAAAGACAATAGATAAGTCTATCGATTTCAAAAGGCAATAGATATATTAATAAATAATTCAAAACCTCACACGTGGATCCCATTATAACAATTAATCTAAGCAATTTTAATAAATAAAAAAACACACCAATTAGTAAATCAATTTACCATTAAGGATTATATAACTGTGATTTTTAAAATTTATTTCATTTATTCTTTAAAGTAAATATCTTTATTAATGTCTTTTTGACAATATTATAACATAAATTTTTAAAAGAATCATATTTGAGTAAAATAAATATAACATAATTTAAATAAAGGACGTTCACGTAGGACCATATATATATATATATATATATATATATTAAAAAAGAGAGAGAACCAGAGAGAGAGAGGGATGTTATTGGTGGTCACGCAATTCGGAAAGTACTTGATTAAAACCCCACTGCGAGTTTCTTCTTTGCCTGGACAGGAAATGAAGACAATATAATTAAAAAAATTTCCTGTAGGTTTTTCTTATTTTTTTATTATTATTATTTTTTTCTTTTAATTATCTCCCATCCCATGCGATATTTTTTTGCTTCTCCCAATATAATGCGTTTGGCAATAATGCTCTTATCTCTTTGTTGGCTGTAAAGTCTTTCTTGTCGTCCAAACTAAACAAACCGTGAAAACGTACGAAATGAGTGCCTTTTTGGTTATATTGATTTCTGGAGCCACTGTCCGAGACAAGATAATGAGAAAACTTGATGGAATACATGTTATTTGTAGCATGCTCAGAAATTTAAACTATAGAAATTCTTATAAAAAAAAGTTTGAATTATGGATTTATTAATCTAAAGGAGGAATTAGAGTCTTCAAATCCAAATCTTAATAACTGAGTTCCCAAACTAATTAGATACGTTACATTTTGGTTTTTAGCATTAAAAATGAGACATCAACCCCCATGTGTGTCCTGAATTTAAAATAAATAAATAATAAGTAAAGGATTTTTGCGCATCCATTCGTTGTAGTTGACGTTAGTGGTTCTAAATTAATTAATTTGTTGTTTTTTAGGTTTCGGCATATAAAATTAACACACACACACATATATATACAAATGCAAATTGTTTAGCTTTCTGTGGACAACTTTTTTTTTTTTTTTTTTTTAATAGAGTAATAAAACTCTATAAAAAAAAAAATCGTATTCCCAAAAATATGTATATATTTTAACCAATTGAAAATCATATATTTAGAAAGATTAAGATATATTCTAAGTACTATTGAATAAAGTAAAATAAAAAACCTTCTAACCCCTTTAATAATATATCACAACACAGTCTATGTGTTTTCTCAAATCTCATGTTGTCATACCGAAAACTTCACACACTTACACTGTTACACACGTACACATACAAAAAACCAAAACCCAACAAACGACAATCAAATATGTGTGTGAAACTATTATAGTCAAACTTGGTTGATCAAATAATCTTTCTAGTTTTCATTTGGTGCAATATTGCGCCATATTAATTTATTTCATTTAAGAAAGAAAACCGTGTGCTTTATTATTATTCAAATCTTTATATTTAATGACAAGCATACAAAGCCAAAAGGATGCATGTAAAAATTTATAGCAATGTTTTTTTAATTATTAGTTTGGGGACTTAAAGTCAAGATTTTGAATTTTAACCCAAGTGCCAAGAGTTTAATTAAAAGTTTAAGTTCCCCATCTTCTCTGTTACACTAACATAATTGAGTTGTTTAAAATATCTTTTAAGCAGTAGACGTGTAATTAATAACAATTTTTCAGCTAGTACTTTAACTAGATAAAACTAAAACTTTATTAATGAACGATAGAAATATATTAGAATAGAGTTTATCTTGTCATGCAAAAGTTTATGGGGCAAATTGAGAGTTTTTAAAATTTAGGTGCAAAATGAGAATAACTCTAAAGTTCAAGATATATATATAAATGAAAATAACAAATATCAAAACAGGGTTTATAAAATCTTGTGTATTCGCTTACACAAGTTATAAAGAGTCATTATAAGTGTTTTCTTGAAAGTCACAAATTACTTTATTAGAAGCTAATTTTATCGAGAACGTACGACCAAACTGATCTTATAATATGAAAGATTATTCAAACACTCCCAAAGTATATAGCTTTTTAACTAAAATGCCAAAACAAGCATATAGGCAAAATACTAGCTAGGCTCAATCATGTGGTTTATATCTTATATTTCTTTTATTTAGCTAAAGTTCTACAAAGTTTGCTGCCATATCAACCTAGGCCTCTTAACCATTATAAGATTTGTAATAACTTGAACCATATATAGTCCTCTTTAATATTATTATATTAACAAAATAATGAAAAAATAAAATTTTAAAAAAAAAAGTCTTGATCAGTTTAGCTTAACCCAAGTAGATAATCATTCTGAATCTGGTTAGATGTTAGGGTTTCCTAGTCTGTAATTTTTATGTAACATACTTTTATATGGGGTTTTTTTCACAGGTGTCAACCTAATTAAGATGTGTTAGAATACTTTAATGTCAGTTGCTCTCACCCTTAAAAAAAAAAAAAAAAAAAGAAAAACCTTTTTGTCACAAATTAATCATCAAGTAGTGTAGCGCCTTGAAAGGAAGAAAAAGCCTGCAATATGGGTCTTTTCTACGTAGGTTATTAGGCTACATGGCGTGTACATGATCTAGAATAAATAAAGTTTGGATCCCGCCAACCTAGTATAAGACATAAACTATCACGTCTTTGTAAGACTTTCAGGGGATGTTTGGTGTGTAAATTTGAGTTGAAATATTTTAGTTTTAATAGTAAATTTTTTTGAATTTTCAGAAAAGACAAAAAACTTTTTGAGAAAAGATAAAAACTGAGTTGAAATATTTTAGTTTAAGTGAAAGTGTCAAACAAGCTATTTGAACAAATTATGTATGGTACATTATCCTCGGCATAGGATTTAACCACCCCAAGCAAAAATATATGAGAACTTAAAATTAATTTGAAAGATATACATACAACTATTTAATTGGTTGATTAACCTATGAACCAAACACGTATGAGAAATCAATTAGCTCTTGTATTCAACTTTTTTTTTTTTTTTTTTAAAACGATTCTTGTATTAATAAAGTATTGGCATGAACAGGAAAATTTTCAAATTCAACATTTTCATTTGATTAGAGTAGAATCTCCCACGTACTTAAAAATCAAGCAAGTATCCAAAGTCCTTTTTCTCTGCTTGCTTCTGTTAGAAATTTTTTTGTCAAGTTATATAATAAAACATAATAAAGTATTTCAACTCTTTTGTTGATTAGGCGACACTCGGATTTAAACTGATATATATTTATATGATATCTTTCTCCAAAAGACCGCGCTTTATAATTGAGTCGAATTTTATTCTAATAACAGCTATTTGCAAAAGAAAATTGAGTTGAATTCAGGTTTTAAAGTTGGAGTCCAAAATATATACAAACTAATTTAATTTTATGGAGTTTTTAAATTGGTATGATTAAAAGCAAAAACTAGTACGGCAAAATTGAAGCCTTTAAATCTAAAACTAGTACGGCAAAATTGAAACTTTTAGGTGTGGGCTCATGTTTGAAACACTTTTTCAAACTTTTTTTATTTTGTTGTTTTCCTCTAATTTTACTACTCACTTTCTAAACATATTCAAAAAATTTAAATTTTAAAAGTCTATAACTTTATCATTTAAGTTGAAATGAGAATTTTTTTTTAAAATTATACAGAATTTTGATATGAATAAAACAAGATCCATATTGCTATTTTTTTTTTCGAATACGTTTCAAGTTTTTACACTTTTTACTCTAAACAACTCATTTTCACCAAACACACATTTTCAAAACTCAAATCATCTCCAACCTCTAAAACACCATCTCCAACGTGATCCCAAACAGGCCCTTAAAATCTTGTATATAAATTATAAAAGTAGATAATTTTAAGGGGGAAAAATAAAAAGAAAGTAGGCTTAGGGTCTGTTTGGGTCGTATACTCATTTACAAAATGAAAAATTTTCTTGTTTGAAATGAGAAAGTCATTTAATTTTGACAATATTTAGATGCGTAAAAAAATTTTCCTTCCTGAAAATAAAAATAGTCTAAGGGTTTGTTTGGCATACCCATTCAACTTAAACTAAACTGTACTATTTCATCTCAGTTTTTGTCTTTTTCTGAAAAGTCAACAAAAATTATAACTAATTTTTAAAAAGTCAATCAACTCAAGCTTAAAAATTTCAACTCAAATC
This sequence comes from Ficus carica, assembly GCA_009761775.1. Classification (NCBI taxonomy): domain Eukaryota; kingdom Viridiplantae; phylum Streptophyta; class Magnoliopsida; order Rosales; family Moraceae; genus Ficus; species Ficus carica. The sequence continues at coordinate 25,910,699 of CM019743.1, read as the reverse complement.
GTTTCAACAAACGGACTATAAAATTTTTTTGGAAAGTCATCTCAAATGGTATTGGGAATAGTACATTGGGGGAAGATTCCAAAAGGATACTGTACAAAAGAAATTTAAGAATGAGATATCCACCATTTTTATAATAAGATGAATGATGTAAAAAGTTGGGAAAAACACTCTTTTGCATTATTTCCGTCCATTTTGAAGATGGGTATACGAACCAAACAAGGGCTTAATATACGAATAAGAGCATGTCTTCAATACAACAACTTTTTATGTGTCAAAGTCAAATCTTAGCATTTCTGTAGGAAAATCACTCTACAATGCAGTAGTACTATTTTCAATGTTAAATTTGATAATTATTATGCTAGTGTAATAAATACTAAATTTGATATTTAATTGTTATTGATCGTTACCTTGATGTTTTAATTTAACAGTTAAAATATTATTTATTTTTATATTATTGAATAATAAGAGTTTATTTTTACAATTTTTAAAATTTATAATGATAATAAAAGGTAGATATAATGTTATGTTACATATATTAGAGTACAAAATAGGATAATTATGTATCAATTAAATATGGTATTTTTACACTATTTTTATATCAAATATAACAGTGATATTTACATTTACATTAGAGTCATATTTACATTTACATTAGAGATGAGATGGTGGAAAGATTTCAACAAGACCACCTTGCGTGAATTAACAGCGCAAGATATTATACTATTACATTATAAGCATCTTTACGAAAAATATTTGCAACTTGCTTCCTATGACGCAAAACTCGAGAAATAATTTTTGCAACCCCGCAAAAGAGCATTATAATATTAATTAGCATCTTATTTACGAGGCAGTTTTTTTTTTTTCCTTTTTTTTTTTTTTTTGAAAATTTGCAAGAGGAATAATTAGAGAGAGAGAGAGAGAGAGAGAGGAATGATTAAAATTAGCTCTCATATTCAACTTAAAAAAAAAAAAAAAAACTCTTGTGTATTGACCTAGTATACTATTTGCATGAAGAAGAAAAATATTAAACTCAACATCTCATTTGCTTAGGTGACACAATTACATATAAATATATAATTGGCATTGGAATACTAGTTGAAATATTTTACAGGTCACTTCTTGGCTGGACGCTCTAGTTCTTTGCTAGACAATTACACATACCACAATTTACGTAAACATACCACACTTTTTTTTCCCCTTATTATTTTTAACTAAAACAGACATAAACTGATCACTCATCAATACATAAATATAATTATCATCCTCTTTTGGTCACCGAAATGATCACATTGACGAATTCAGTTTTCTCCTTCGACATACGGTCGGCAATGATTTCCTTGTACCTGCGAAACACCTCTTCAATTATCCCTTCACCAAAGTGACTAAGCAGCAAGGGCTCAGCCACGGCTCTCATGCACTTGGCAACACTGTATCCGCCATCGCCAAGCGCATCGGCCGGGCTAATAGAATCGCTATCGTATGTGTCCCAATTGACTTGAGAAACCTCCAGCCGGTTCACGGTGAAAGATCCTTCCTTGAGGACCTCGGATTTGACTTCCGATGGGCATGGTGTGTATTGAGGAATGTTGAAGGTGTCCACTTTCTCTTCCTCTATAAGTCCCTGCAAAAATTAATTAAAAAAAAAAACGTTACGTTTTAAAAATTTAGGTTTTTTTTGTCATACATTTTTTCCTTGTATAATTTTAATACATATATATATATATATATGTGTGTATATATATGTGTGCACATATTGAAATGATTGTACCTCAGAGACCATGTCGTTTAGGGCCATAGCCAAGAGCTCCCAAATGTAACAACCTTCCTTGCTAGATGGATCTTCACTTTTTCTTCCTAAAATTGTTAAAACCATGCGCCCGCCCGCGACTAATTCCTCTGAACGACACTTGAGGAAGAACGAAAAATCCTTATGGAATTGTTCTTGGTATGCCTTAATTACATTTGGTGGGCTTGTAGTATTCATGTAAATATTCCCTTTGTTATTCTCCACTCCATGTGGAACCTATAAAGAAAAAAATTAAATATATATATATATATATATACACTTACAAGTTATTTAACATATATAACATGTTTCATACCAACTTCGATACATAAATATATGTCACGTTTCATTGATCCAAATAACGAGCGACAATTTGTGTTTTTCATGTTTCTATATACTAAATTCCATGTGAACATAATTATTTTTATTTGAAAAGATTGTCATTTTATTTATTGTTTATATTTTTCTATATATACCTCAGATAGCCATTGGAGACTGTAGGAGGAGTGAACAAAATGCAGACTCTTGCTAGGGAAAAGCCTGCCATAGAAGGAACCCGGCACACCGGTGAAAAAACATGGACCGAACCCGGCACCCATTTGGTCACTCAGTTTCTGTTGGAAGCTTGGAAGCGACTTGAAAATTGAGTTGAAGTCATTCCCGGGAAGATCATTAAGGAACACTTGAAACTCAGGTGAGTTTCGATCTAGTATTCGGCAAACATGGTGCACCGCTTTGACGAGTTCGGAGACGACAAACAGCGTGTTTGGTCCAGAAGAACAACCCAAGTCGGCTATGACTAACCTCCTTGAGAAGCTGTTGCAGTAGTGGCCAACTATGGCTTCTTCTGTGATGGGCTTGGTCATGGATATCACCTTTTGCTGCGTATACATAATTATAGGACAGAGTCACATACATATGATAGATTATATTTAGATAGATGTTATCACAAAATTTCAAATTTTATGATATCCTATCTGTATAGTTTTATATCGTCAGATTTTCTTTATATATCAAATATATAATTTTGCAAACCTTGCACACACACATATATATACATAAACATGAAGAATATTTATACCTGAACCAAAGAATTGTTGGCGTAACTAGTGTCTCCAATTCCTCCATTCATGTGAAGAACTTGAACTACTTCCATCTCTCTCTTTCTCTCTTATTCTTTATTGCGAGAGGAGTGTATGTGAGTGTTTGCTAATTGATGTAGTTCAATAAGAACCTAGCTAGCCCCTATTTATAGTCTCATGAAGTGGTTTTTTTTTTTTTTTTTTTAATTTCTTTTTTTTTTTTCGTTTAATTTATAATTCGAATATTAAATGATAATATTAATTGGGGTTTCAACATTAGTATAGTGTGGTAGGGGCGCTCCAAAAACACAATAGCTCTCATAATTAAAAGCGACACATTGAGTTGTCACCGGAAAGGGACGAGCTTTTACCAAACATCTAGTTGTCCTTTCTGCCTCCTTAAATTATTGTGGATTAATTGCCTCATAAAACATTGGCTATGGAAAAATCACCCACATGCATGTTTTGATATCATTATATGTACATATACATATATATAAATATATATTTTACAGAGATATTTCTAATTTCCTACCTCAATTATTGAAGGTTATAATGTAGTATGGACCCATTTGGCAAAATTTTTACTTTTAATTATTTTTCGTTTATAAACGAAGATAAGTGGAAGCTATGACATTTTAATAAGTGTCTTGGATTTATGTTTTTAAAAAGGATTATGATAAAGTCAAAATGATTTTAAAGTTTTTTTAGTAAGTAATAAAATGTTAAAATAAAAATTATATAATGTCTAACTTAAATTCTTATATAAATTTTAAAATCTATCTGGATGAGTTTTTTTCGAAAGTCATATATTTTTACATTGACATAAAACATTATTTGAGACTAAAGCATTTTTAATATATCATCCAACATTTGTAGAAGCAATATTTGAATTTAAAAAGCCAAAAAATAACTTTTACAAAACTCTGTCAAACCTGCATTATAAACAAAGTAAAATTTACCAAGTTTGTCTTCTTAAATATTATTGAAAATTACACTACTTCCTTATTTATAGAAAAAGAAAATTTCTATTAAGTTATCACCGCTACTTTAACAAGCAAAAAAACAAAAACAAAAAATAGCTATCCCCACTACTTTCTTAAGCAATTATTAAGGAAGTATGATATATATATATATATATATATATTGTTGGAAATATATGTATCATGTAATATGTGGTTAAGAACGTTTGGTGATTTATAACGATGCTCATTGGATCACCGACTTTTTTCTTTCTTTTTTCTTTCTTTTTTTTTCCCCTCTTTCTTTTCAGCTACAAAGAAGTACTCTAGTAGCCAGGAAAAGAAAAGTTAAAGGTCTCTTAATGTACCACGTACTTTCTTCGAAGAAGATATTTAGAGACAAAATTCTATATTGTAATTACAATACTAAATTTATCACGAGAATCATGATGCTCTCGTACAAAACCATGCAGACGTCAGGCAGGTGAGGTGTGAACACCTTACGCGCGCAGGTTCTTAGAAATCGCAATTATCGAATTAATCAGGTTAATCACAATCACACGGCTTGACTAATTACTATAACTTAGATCACTGCAAGTAATTATATTTTAAATATCAAAATTATTAGTTAATGATCTCTATAGTCCACCAATTGAGCAAACTTTTATCATGTTCCGCGATAATAATAGGTCTCTCAATTTAATTAATTAGCGTACCTACAATTGGTCTCCCAATTTAATTAATTAGCTTAACTATATAGGTTGGAACCGATCAAAAACGACAATGAAAAATCACGTGGCCTTTGTTAGCATATATAGTGTGAAAACAAGTACATATATGAATAAGCGGCGGCTCTTTTTTTTTTTTTTTGTGGCTAGAAAGTTATATAAATTTAAACGCCTTATCATAGTACATAAAGTAAGACTTTTTATTTTAGTATTAATGACATTGGCATTAATTAGACCAATATTGATGACCTCATATTATAAGATTACCAAAGTTTTGTGAAAATGAAAGCTAAGGTTATCTGCTATCGTGTATAGATCATGATCCAAGGGGAAAAGGAAAGGACGAGAAAAGTCGTTGAAACAGTATGAAAAGAATCTTTCTAAACCTAATTCATTTTGGGCATTTACGTGTCTCCATGTGTGGATACTATCAACTTGTTTTTGAAGCAACTTATACATATATTTATATATATAAATAGGGAGGGGCATGACATCCGACACTTTTCTTATACGGCATTCGTAATTTTTTATGTAATATATTGTACGAATCAAGTGATTTTAATATCACATTTTTTAATTTATATTATATGACAAGATTTTAAATATAAAGTTATTATTCTAAATAGGAAATTACATATAAAATCAATTAGTTATTGTAAATTTCTAAACAGAAAGTTATAAATGTCGGATGTTATCAAATACCGCATATAAAATCTTTCTTATATATATATATATTTGACACATGCAAAGAAAGTTAAACCGAATTATATATTATAATTTATAATTTACATATAGGACTTTTTTTTTTTTTTTTCGCCGCCCCTCCTACAACCCAAATTTTTCTAAATTCAGATTTTATGCATAAATGTACTTTTAAGAGTTTTCATTTGTACCTTTAGTTTTTACTCTTATGCTCTGTTGGTGTTTGGTGAAACGGTTTGAGTTAAAATTTTTAAGTTTGAGTTGGTTGACTTTTTAAAAATTAGTTATAATTTTTGTTGACTTTTCAGAAAAAAAAAAAAAAACTGAGATAAAAAATTTGAGTTTAAACTCATTCACCAAACGAGGCATTAGTGTGTGTATATTTATATATGTATGTGTGTGTATATATATATATATTTATATTTTTGCTTATAGTTAAGGTTTTTTGTCCATTGATAGGTTAAAATTTTCTACCTTTTAATTTGAATGCAAAGGATAGAAACACTTAAAGACCACCATATTCAAATAAATCCTCCCATACATAATAAAATTCCCATGTCAAATCCAAAAAAAAAAACCCTGCAAGCCCCTCCCCAACCGGCGGCCACCTCCACCGAGCCACTGTGACGGCTCCCGAAGCGAAGGCGACTTCTCCGTCGATGAGTTCCAGGGTGAGCACGAGCAACCCATCGCCCACATCGGGAGCTCGCCGGCCTCGCGAGCCCCCACCGCCGAATCACGAATTCCCCGGCCGCGCGAGCTACCACCGCCCACTTTGGGCCATCAATGGCACGAAGGGCGGCAACGGCATCGGAATCCAAATGTCGGGAAGTGAAACGGCGGCGAAGGGCGGAGCCGCGAAGGAGAGCGAGGTTCACCGATCGTCCAGATCCGGCAGAGGGCTTGCCTCTGTCGCCGCTGCGAGCCCACTCCGCCGCGCGAGCCTTCGATCTGCAACCCTCCACGAGCTCACGATCTGCAAGCCAGCGGAGCCGCTTCTGTCGAGACCCCCCTCCTCCTCCCCTGCTGGCCGTCGACCCCCCTTGCTCGCCCCCCTCCTGTCCATTCGAAGCTCGCCTTCCCACGCCGTCGACGATGAATGTTTTTTTTTTTTTTTTTTTTGGAAAATCTGGCAGGGGGAGGTCGCGTGGAGTCGTGGACGACGCCGGAGGAGGGGATTGCCGGCGGAGTGGATTGCCGGTGGGGGATGGGCTGAGTTTTTTTTTTTTTTTTTGAAATGTTTTGAAAAATAAATTAGATGTAACATGTTCTATTTTTTTTTTTTTTTCTATCATTTTAATATTGATAGTTAAAAGATGATCAAATAGTCAATATTTTTTACACCATCAATAAAATTTATCACTTTACTCTATTTTAAAATTTTCATTTTTCAAATTCAAAAATTAAAATAAACAAAAAAGGAGAAACGATATGTATATGGAGGGAGAAAAAAAATATCTTTATTTACTACGACTTTTTTCCTATATCTATATCTATAACCTATATCTATCCGACGACTTTTCCTTCTTTATCTACTACTACGTACTTTCTTCGAAGAAGATAGTATAAAGACAAAATTCTATGTTGTTAACGTTAAAATTTGTAATTAAAATACCAAATTTATTACAAGAATCGTGATGATCTCATGCAAAAACCATGCATGCAGACGTCAGGCAGGTGAGGTAAGGTAAGTTATGAACATCTTACACGTAGGTTCTTTGAAAATGAAAGTGTAATTATCAAACTAATCAGACTAATTACAATCCCACGGCTTGATACTAATTACGTAATTAGGACTTCAAGGGACCGACTTCAAGTAGTTATGTTTCATAATTCAACAGTAATATAATACTATAGGTTAACAATCTCTATTAGTCCGCTAATTGAGCAGACTTTTATCACGGTACAATAATTGGTTTCTCAATTTAATTAGCTAGCTATAATGGTAGGAACGGAAAAATGACAATGAAAAATCACGGTTTTTTTTTTTTTTCCCCTCAAAAGGGTAATTGCATTCTAAATTCAAGAAAGTACGGACGCTATAGTATTGATTATAATGATCTCATAACACAAAAAAAATAATAATAATAAATCTTAATTATAGATCGGTTTCACTAGTAAATTCTAATAAAGCATTTAAGGGGGTAGAACGTGCATCGAATTTCAACAACGAGAAATTAAGAAAAGCATATCAATTATTGAGCACACATATGGCTATTTTAATAATATTACTACAATCGATGGAAAACTCTGATTGATTAAGACCTAGAGACCTATAGCAAAAAGGTCACCACCAACACCTCATACAAATAACTCCAACGAATTAGACATACATTCAATACGAGAGCGTGGGGAGACCACTATTATTAATACGAAATAGAGACAAAAATATAGCGAAAAAACGCAACACCTACTTGACAATTACATCATCACTTTTATTTCAAACAAACAACTATCACAAATAGGAGAAGAAGCCCTAATTACATGGATAATACCATTGGTGACAAGCCAAACAACGTGACCAAAGAGATCGAAACACGTTTGTTCACGAAGCCATTTTGCCAACAAAGTCATCACTGTGCAGTCCAAGAGAATCTTTTTTAAGACTAGGAGTCTAGTGGCCAACCAAGAAGTGTTGTCAAACTCTAGCACTAAAAAAGAAATGAGAGAGAGAGAGAGAGATATATAGAAGAAAACACTATGTAGAATTATTTAGAAATCACGTACGACTTTTGTTAACATCTATACATATATAGAAAGCACAAAAAAGTTATGGTGCCCCTTTTTTTCCATCAAAACGGTTCGTTTTGCTTGCAACCCCCACTTTTTTATGTTTTTAGTCCCTTTTTTTTTTTGGCTTTTCGGATTTTTTATTTTTTTTATTTCATTTCATTTTAGTCATTCCTTCGTATTGATTTATTATTTTTCAATTTAGTCTTTTTTTTGTCTTTTTTTTATCATGCATCCTTTTTTATTTTTTTTAGTCCTTTATTTGCACCAAAATGAAAAACTTGTTATTTTTTTGATCTTTTGATTATCTTTAATTCTTGTTTTGGGCACCAATTTTTTCTTTTTTTACAGTTTGGTCTTTTCTTTTCATATTGGTCGATTATTTTTCTCATTTTGGTCCTTGCACTTTTTTTGGGTATTATTTTCATGCCTCTCTTTTTTATATTTAGGTCCTTTTTTTTAGGTCTATTTTTTTAACTTATAATTTAAAATTTCTTTTATCGAGATAAATTTTCTCAAATAATTATGTCCATAACACATGTTCTAAACTAGTATATATACATATATAATGTATGAATATGGTGTGAAAACAAATTGTAGATGAATTAACGGCGGTTTACTATTATTATTATTTGCTAGAAAGTTAGCATACTATACTAGCTATACATGGAGTTATCATACTATAATTTAAACGTCTTATCATGGTACTATATTGATGACCTCATAATATAAGATTACAAATGTGAGAATGAAAGCTAGTTAGCTGCCCTCGATTATAGGTTTTGTTCCGAAGGGGGGAAATAAAGGACGAGAAAAGTCGTAGAAACAGTAGGATCTTTCTAAAACCTGATGCATTTGAACTTTTAGGTGTTTCCAACTCCAAGTATATAGATGACATTAATTTTTTTAGAAAATAACTAAATAAGCAAATATGTAGGTGTACTTCTTTTTCTTTTTTTTTAGCCAAAAAAAAAACTCCTTTTCTTTTTGTTGTTGCTAATAAATATATTTATATATGCGCGCGCATTTACATAGCACATGCAAACTTAAATATGATCCTTCATAAATTTTACATATAGAACCTTTTTTTTTGTTTTGCCCCCTATAATTTTCTTAATTCCGATTTATGCAGATTGTTTTAACAATTTTCATTTGAACATTTGGTTTTTTACTCTTAGTATTTTTTTTTTACTTCAATTTTTTTTGCTTGTAATATCATTTAAATTTAAAAATCCAAAAAAAAAAAAAAAGGAGATACAGTAAGAATTTGGAGGGAGAAACAAAAAATAAAATAAAAATAAGAAAATATATCTATATATCTATAAACTATAACTTATATAGAAATGAGAATACATTTTGTATTTCAACCAAAGGTGATTGAGCCAATCCAGTGGTAAAAAATATTTGTGTTTTTTACAATGTAATATATTAGATTTAATCCATATGGCGTCTTACTTCTCTTATATATATGATAGTACATGTTTAATATATTTCTTATAATTTATGATTTTTTTGAGGAAATTATAATTTAATTTATTGGCCAAAGTATTATAACTTGTCATGGAAAAGCTACCAACAACATGTACAAGTGATGAGACGACTTCAACTTTATTAGTTGGACCCTACTTGTACGTGATTAGAAACATGTGGTTAATGATCTTTGAATTTTATTTTCTTTTTTGTTGTTTTCTTTTCTGTTTCTTTTTTATTTTTCTTTGCCGAGAAAAGAGATCACCAATGATCTTTATTATTATTATTATTATTATTTTGATAAATAACCAATGATATCTTTATTTGCTACTTGTATATGAGATCTAATCCGAATATATTGACGTAGAAAAAGAGTTTTAGAATTTAATGGAATAATACTGCTAAGCATGTACAAACATCTGTGATTGTGACATCTTTTAATGGGAATCTTTAATAAATGATTTTTTTTTTTTTTTTTTTCGGCCATTGATCTTATCCTTGCTAAAAATATCTTACTAATTTTTAAAATTTCCTTTTGTATTATGTTTTACCTATAAAAGTACTTATTTTTTCTATTTGTGTAGCGTACTGAAAATTCTTACTTTGCATTTTTTGTTTAGAGGGTAGAACTTAGTCAGTAGCTAGATATGGATAAGGGGACATGAAATACATATGATGAGCTACATCAATTATTAAAGAGCCTAACATAACTAGGTTAAGAGATAATTGGGCATTGCATGAGGTTGTTAGGATCTCATATAGGCCCTTTATGTACTGGTCAGTAAATGGGCCTTCATGTTCCTCTGGATGTACAACTAGGTATAAGAATAAATTATATACACTATAAAATTGATGATGTTATCATATAATGACACTTTGAATCTTTTGGCTTAATATTTTTTTTTTCAATTTAATTAGATAAAAATGTTTTCTTCTTATTAAAAATTAAAACTAAAACACAAAGTCGTGGGCACGCTTGCATATATACTAATAGATTTATAGAAAGAAACAAATTAAAGAGATAAATAGTGAAAAAAAAAAAAAGAAAAAAAGATTCTGATATTTTTAGTACATATAATTAGTACTTGATGGAAGTTTAAACAAATACTGTCTAGACAAAATAACATAATTGTATTGTTGAATCATAAACTTAGATCTCATCTGCCCAATTCAAACTTGATATGAAATCAAATTCGTTTAATCCAACCGACTTGTATTTTAAACCTGTCAGAGACAATAGCAATCTTAAACCTTCAAAAACCGAACTTGTCTTCTGATAAATTTCAAATAAAACCTGCGATTAATCAAAAACATTAGTTAGACATAGGATTAAAAATCATTACACATATTATGATGGCAATTTAGTTCAATAATTTATTTTAACTTTAATTAATTCCTATTAATTAAATTTGTGTGGCTTAATCCATATTTCACAGCTCTATGGACGCACATGGAATCCTGGTGAAATCAGCAACTACACAAGTCTTCAACAACCGGAAAAGAACAAAAATATTATCTACTTTATGAAGTTTAGTCATGAATGTATAGTGCCTACGAATAAAAAATATTCTTAGACACATTCAATTTGTACCCTTAAATTTCTACTTCTCATTGTTGTTTTTCTCCGCTTGTTGCAACTGTCCTCTACTAGCCTCCTTTTATTATATGGGAATTTTACCAAATGTTGCCTGCCGGTTAGACCTTGGTGAGGAATCTAACAAACCATAAATCAAAACAAATCAAAACAATAACAAAAGTACGTAACGTCAAAGTCAATACTTAGTTTTCATCTCCCCCAATTTGTCTCGATGCATTGAACTTGTAACCCAAGTTGCACTAACACACACACACACACACATATTTAACTTCCTTGTTATATGTGATCAGCAAAGAAACGTCCTTGTTATGATATGCATTAATATATATTTATGCAGAATAAACAAGCTATTAAAGAGTACTAGTACACTATATAGAAGGGTGAGCTACCCTAAAATGTGTTAAGGTGATTTTCCCTATAACTTTACTCAAAAAGTCCATCAATTTAGTTAGGGTTTTTTTTTTTTTTTTTTTTTTTGGTTTTTAATTTATTTAGATAGCGAGTTTGTTATCATATTAGTATAGGGAGGACCCAAAAAAAAAAAAAAGTTTTACCATGGCACAGAGGACTGTCTTGAAGGTAGATCTTTCGTGCGAAAAATGCAAGAAAAAGCTTCTCAAGGCCGTGTCTGCAGTAGAAGGTAAGCAAAGTAAAATTCATACTGATATCTTACTTTTATTGTTTAGTGGGAATCATGTTTATAAATATAGCATTGAAAAAAGTTCAAAAACCGAGAAAATTATGGAATTTTGTGGCAAAAATATCCATGTGATTCTCTCTACCTAACTTGAATCTCACTATTTAATTGCATATAGGTGTAGATAAAATAGAAGTTGATGCACCCAAAGGAACAGTAAGCGTAACAGGCAATGCAGATCCGTACAAGATAATAGTCAGCGCCAGGAAAGCAGCCGGCAGACATACCGACGTGGTGAGTGTCGGCCCGCCTCCTCCTCCTCCAAAACCGGCCGACGCACAAAAGAAGGCTGAGGAGCAGAAGAAGAAAGCTGAAGAGGAAAAGAAAAAGAAGAAGAAGGCTGAAGAAGTAATCCCAATGTTCCATGATCCCCACGCCTGCCGGGAATGTCAAAGACTTGTTGTTGTGCAATTGGATCGATATGGCTGTTATGAACCAAACCCATCATGTTCTATCATGTGAACTACTCAAGTTAAATATTACTCCGTTAAATTCATGCTTATTTTGCCTCTAATTAGAGTTTTTTTTTTTTTTTTTAAATTAGTTTTGCACATGAAATAGTGGTTTTTTTTTTTTATATATAATTATTATTAAAAAAAAAAGTAGTTTTGTGATTGTATTTTGAAACATATCATCATTTGTTGATCACACAACACATGTTTGTACTCGTGGCCAGCACCGTCACATAAGCGTAGCAAGGGGAGATGAACAAAAAGGGCCACTAAAGGCGATTGTATTAACTTTTTGTTGGCTTTCAAAAAAATGGGTCCCACATTCTCTTGTAAATCTCGCCATGGAGCACAGTCCCCACTCCTTCCTGTGCCTCCGCCGACGATCACGAGGTTGAGATTCTCCGGTGGGGAGTAGACTCGCTTGTGACAAACGCCGAACAAAATCAATTTCACTAAAAAAAATTCTTAAGCAAATTAGGCTTTATTGTCAGAGACTCCCTTATAATCAAAGAAATTTCAGAAAATTTCAGAAAACATAACCGGAATAAAAAAACAAATAATTTTTTCTAAAACCCAGAGAGAGAGAGAGAAAGACGACAGGAGAGAGGGAAAAAAGAAAGAGAGAGAGAGTTTTGGTCGTCTCTTATCTCTGGGAAAAAGAAGAGTGGCAGAAGGGGAAAAATAGAAAGAAGAGAATGGGACAAAATGGGAGAGTACATGCTTTTCAGCGGGAGAAAGTGAGGTTGTTGTTGTTTGTTTTTAGATTAAAATTCCAGAAAAAGATTGATGCATCACTCGAATCATATTTTCAAAATCATCTTCCATGAAAAAACCAATACTTCAATTTAGTGAATGAGTTTGAGTTAAAAATTTTTATTAAAATTTTAGAAAAGATAAAAAAATTTAAAAAATAAAATAAAAATTAAGATAAAAAAATATATTTTAATTTAAAATAAAATGGTATTTTAAATAAAGCATAAGTTATACCATGGAGCTAGTATGAATATTGCAGCTTAATGATGACTAAAACCAACTTTGGAATATAAAAAATGCAGGATATAATGAGGGTGGTCGGTAACTTTTTCTGTGTTTTTTGTTTTTTTCCATTTCTTTTCTTCTCAAGTATTAACCTCTTGCATAGCAACAGAGGAGAAAAAGATGATGAAGATTTCTTGGTTTTGCGAAACGCGGGGGGGGGGGGGGGGGACATGGTTGGAAGAGAAACAAAAAAAATGAGTGGGTTACAAAAAATTTGTTTTGTTTTAACCAAACAAAAGTGAGATATAAACGTTTTAAAGTGATTTGAAGTTTCAACGACAAGGATAAATTAGGGGATGTTTGGTAAATGAGTTTAGTTTAAATTTTTAAGTTTTAATAGTAATTTTGTTGACTTTTCAGAAAAGACAAAAAAAAATTTCAGAAAAGGTAAAAAACTTTTTCAGAAAAAGACAAAAATCATGATAAAAAATATAATTTAATTTAAAATGAGATGTAATACCAAACATCCCCTTTGTTTTCTACATTTGGATCCGTGAGGAAAACTACTCGGTCAAATAACAACCACTCTTTTCAGATAAACCTTAAAAACAAAAACCAAAAAAAAAAAAATTAGTCACAAAATTTAATATATAAAGAGCAAGGTCGAATAATAATAGCCTTTATAGGTAATGTTAGATTAAAAACTTAACATATGTAAGTAAGTTAGTTGGAAATGAATTTTTTAAGTTTGAGTTTGTTGATTTTTAAAAAATTAATTAGAAATTTTATTGACTTTTCAGAAAAAAAATAAAAATTGAGATGAAAACCTATAATTTAGTTGAAGTTAAACCTTAATGTCAAACATAGCTTTAATTACTTTTTCATGACAACTAATAAATCTGTAAATTAATTGCAGATAGCCCAATGTACTAATCTTGGATTGTTTGGGGAAAAAATATTAAAAGGTCTATTAGTATTTACTTGTATATGGAAAGAGGTGATTAACATTTTTACGGTAAACAAACAAACTTGTTTAATAATTAAAAGCTCACATGATCTTAATTTATTTAATTTTCACTTAGTTTTTGATGGGATATCAATATATATGCTATTTGCACAACAATAAAAGGGTTTGAGATAGTATAATGTGTAAAGTTTAAAGTTGGTGATTAAGATGAGATTGGATGTATAATTCAGATATTATCTTGAAAATAATCCTTAAAAAAAAGTAAACAAAATAATAATAATTTCATGAAAAACAACAACTAAAAACAGCAAAATTTAAAAACAGTGAAGCAGCCTTGGTGAAAAACAACCATTCTCCAAAAAACGAAAGAAGAAGAAGAAAGGACACGAAATTAAAATTTGAAAACGACAGGAAAAGTAAGAAAAGAATATAAATACGACAACTGCACAAAAACGATGATGAAGATTTCTTGGTTTTGCGAAACGGGGGGGGGGAACATGGTTGGAAGAGAAACAAAAAAAATGAGTGGGGTCTACAAAAAATTTGTTTTGTTTTAACCAAACAAAAGTGAGATATAAACGATTTAAAGTGATTTGAAGTTTTAACGACAAGGATAAATTAGGGGATGTTGGTAAATGAGTTTAGTTTAAAATTTTAAGTTTTAATAGTAATTTTTGTTGACTTTTCAGAAAAGACAAAAAAAAATTTCAGAAAAGGTAAAAAACTTTTTCAGAAAAAGACAAAAATCATGATGAAAAAATATAATTTAATTTAAAATGAGATGTAATACCAAATATCCCCTTTGTTTTCTACATTTGGATCGTGAGGAAAACTACTCGGTCAAATAACAACCACTCTTTTCAGATAAACCTTAAAAACAAAACCAAAAAAAAAAAAAATTAGTCACAAAATTTAATATATAAAGAGCAAGGTCGAATAATAATAGCCTTTATAGGTAATGTTAGATTAAAAACTTACATCTGTAAGTAAGTTAGTTGGAAATGAATTTTTTAAGTTTGAGTTTGTTGATTTTTAAAAAATTAATTAGAAATTTTGTTGACTTTTCAGAAAAAAAATAAAAATTGAGAAGAAAACGTATAATTTAGTTGAAGTTAAACCTTAATGTCAAACATAGCTTTAATTACTTTTTCATGACAACTAATAAATCTGTAAATTAATTGCAGATATAGCCCAATGTACTAATCTTGGATTGTTGGGGAAAAAATATTAAAAGGTCTATTAGTATTTACTTGTATATGGAAAGAGGTGATTAACATTTTTACGGTAAACAAACAAACTTGTTTAATAATTAAAAGCTCACATGATCTTAATTTATTTAATTTTCACTTAGTTTTTGATGGATATCAATATATATGCTATTTGCACAACAATAAAGGGTTTGAGATAGTATAAGGTGTAAAGTTTAAAGTTGGTGATTAAGATGAGATTAGATGTATAATTCAGATATTATCTTGAAAATAATCCTTAAAAAAAAGTAAACAAATAATAATAATTTCATGAAAAACAACAACTAAAAACAGCAAAATTTAAAAACAGTGAAGCAGCCTTGGTGAAAAACAACCATTCTCCAAAAAACGAAAGAAGAAGAAGAAAGGACACGAAATTAAAATTTGAAAACGACAGGAAAAGTAACAAAAGAATATAAATACGACAACTGCACAAAAACGATGATGAAGATTTCTTGGTTTTGCGAAACGGGGGGGGAACATGGTTGGAAGAGAAACAAAAAAAATGAGTGGGGTCTACAAAAAATTTGTTTTGTTTAACCAAACAAAAGTGAGATATAAACGATTTAAAGTGATTTGAAGTTTCAACGACAAGGATAAATTAGGGGATGTTTGGTAAATGAGTTTAGTTTAAAATTTTTAAGTTTTAATAGTAATTTTTGTTGACTTTTCAGAAAAGACAAAAAAAATTTCAGAAAAGGTAAAAAACTTTTTCAGAAAAAGACAAAAATCATGATGAAAAAATATAATTTAATTTAAAATGAGATGTAATACCAAACATCCCCTTTGTTTTCTACATTTGGATCCTGAGGAAACACTACTCGGTCAAATAACAACCACTCTTTTCAGATAACCTTAAAAACAAAAACCAAAAAAAAAAAAAAATTAGTCACAAAATTTAATATATAAAGAGCAAGGTCGAATAATAATAGCCTTTATAGGTAATGTTAGATTAAAAACTTAACATATGTAAGTAAGTTAGTTGGAAATGAATTTTTTAAGTTTGAGTTTGTTGATTTTTAAAAAATTAATTAGAAATTTGTTGACTTTTCAGAAAAAAAATAAAAATTGAGATGAAAACGTATAATTTAGTTGAAGTTAAACCTTAATGTCAAACATAGCTTTAATTACTTTTTCATGACAACTAATAAATCTGTAAATTAATTGCAGATATAGCCCAATGTACTAATCTTGGATTGTTGGGGAAAAAATATTAAAAGGTCTATTAGTATTTACTTGTATATGGAAAGAGGTGATTAACATTTTTACGGTAAACAAACAAACTTGTTTAATAATTAAAAGCTCACATGATCTTAATTTATTTAATTTTCACTTAGTTTTGATGGGATATCAATATATATGCTATTTGCACAACAATAAAAGGGTTTGAGATAGTATAATGTGTAAAGTTTAAAGTTGGTGATTAAGATGAGATTGGATGTATAATTCAGATATTATCTTGAAAATAATCCTTAAAAAAAAGTAAACAAAATAATAATAATTTCATGAAAAACAACAACTAAAAACAGCAAAATTTAAAAACAGTGAAGCAGCCTTGGTGAAAAACAACCATTCTCCAAAAAACGAAAGAAGAAGAAGAAAGGACACGAAATTAAAATTTGAAAACGACAGGAAAAGTAACAAAAGAATATAAATACGACAACTGCACAAAAACGATGATGAAGATTTCTTGGTTTTGCGAAACGGGGGGGAACATGGTTGGAAGAGAAACAAAAAAAATGAGTGGGGTCTACAAAAAATTTGTTTTGTTTTAACCAAACAAAAGTGAGATATAAACGTTTTAAAGTGATTTGAAGTTTCAACGACAAGGATAAATTAGGGGATGTTAAATGAGTTTAGTTTAAAATTTTTAAGTTTTAATAGTAATTTTTGTTGACTTTTCAGAAAAGACAAAAAAAAATTTCAGAAAAGGTAAAAAACTTTTTCAGAAAAAGACAAAAATCATGATGAAAAAATATAATTTAATTTAAAATGAGATGTAATACCAAACATCCCCTTTGTTTTCTACATTTGGATCCTGAGGAAAACTACTCGGTCAAATAACAACCACTCTTTTCAGATAAACCTTAAAAACAAAAACCAAAAAAAAAAAAAAATTAGTCACAAAATTAATATATAAAGAGCAAGGTCGAATAATAATAGCCTTTATAGGTAATGTTAGATTAAAAACTTAACATCTGTAAGTAAGTTAGTTGGAAATGAATTTTTTAAGTTTGAGTTTGTTGATTTTTAAAAAATTAATTAGAAATTTTGTTGACTTTTCAGAAAAAAAATAAAAATTGAGATGAAAACGTATAATTTAGTTGAAGTTAAACCTTAATGTCAAACATAGCTTTAATTACTTTTTCATGACAACTAATAAATCTGTAAATTAATTGCAGATATAGCCCAATGTACTAATCTTGGATTGTTGGGGAAAAAATATTAAAAGGTCTATTAGTATTTACTTGTATATGGAAAGAGGTGATTAACATTTTTACGGTAAACAAACAAACTTGTTTAATAATTAAAAGCTCACATGATCTTAATTTATTTAATTTTCACTTAGTTTTTGATGGGATATCAATATATATGCTATTTGCACAACAATAAAAGGGTTTGAGATAGTATAATGTGTAAAGTTTAAAGTTGGTGATTAAGATGAGATTGGATGTATAATTCAGATATTATCTTGAAAATAATCCTTAAAAAAAGTAAACAAAATAATAATAATTTCATGAAAAACAACAACTAAAAACAGCAAAATTTAAAAACAGTGAAGCAGCCTTGGTGAAAAACAACCATTCTCCAAAAAACGAAAGAAGAAGAAGAAAGGACACGAAATTACAATTTGAAAACGACAGGAAAAGTAACAAAAGAATATAAATACGACAACTGCACAAAAACGATGATGAAGATTTCTTGGTTTTGCGAAACGGGGGGGGAACATGGTTGGAAGAGAAACAAAAAAAATGAGTGGGGTCTACAAAAAATTTGTTTTGTTTTAACCAAACAAAAGTGAGATATAAACGTTTTAAAGTGATTTGAAGTTTCAACGACAAGGATAAATTAGGGGATGTTTGGTAAATGAGTTTAGTTTAAAATTTTTAAGTTTTAATAGTAATTTTTGTTGACTTTTCAGAAAAGACAAAAAAAATTTCAGAAAAGGTAAAAAACTTTTTCAGAAAAAGACAAAAATCATGATGAAAAAATATAATATAATTTAAAATGAGATGTAATACCAAACATCCCCTTTGTTTTCTACATTTGGATCCTGAGGAAAACTACTCGGTCAAATAACAACCACTCTTTCAGATAAACCTTAAAAACAAAAACCAAAAAAAAAAAAAAATTAGTCACAAAATTTAATATATAAAGAGCAAGGTCGAATAATAATAGCCTTTATAGGTAATGTTAGATTAAAAACTTAACATCTGTAAGTAAGTTAGTTGGAAATGAATTTTTTAAGTTTGAGTTTGTTGATTTTTAAAAAATTAATTAGAAATTTTGTTGACTTTTCAGAAAAAAAATAAAAATTGAGATGAAAACGTATAATTTAGTTGAAGTTAAACCTTAATGTCAAACATAGCTTTAATTACTTTTTCATGACAACTAATAAATCTGTAAATTAATTGCAGATATAGCCCAATGTACTAATCTTGGATTGTTGGGGAAAAAATATTAAAAGGTCTATTAGTATTTACTTGTATATAGAAAGAGGTGATTAACATTTTTACGGTAAACAAACAAACTTGTTTAATAATTAAAAGCTCACATGATCTTAATTTATTTAATTTTCACTTAGTTTTTGATGGGATATCAATATATATGCTATTTGCACAACAATAAAAGGGTTTGAGATAGTATAATGTGTAAAGTTTAAAGTTGGTGATTAAGATGAGATTGGATGTATAATTCAGATATTATCTTGTAAATAATCCTTAAAAAAAAGTAAACAAAATAATAATAATTTCATGAAAACAACAACTAAAAACAGCAAAATTTAAAAACAGTGAAGCAGCCTTGGTGAAAAACAACCATTCTCCAAAAAACGAAAGAAGAAGAAGAAAGGACACGAAATTAAAATTTGAAAACGACAGGAAAAGTAACAAAAGAATATAAATACGACAACTGCACAAAAACGACAACAAACTAAATAATGAAAGCAAAGTTTAAAAGCCAATTAACCACAAAACATGAGAATTTTTTTTAAATTTTAAATAGTTTACCATTATTCATAAAGCAACTAATTTTAACTTATATTTGGTTCAACCATTGGAGTTGAATATTTTTCAACTTAATATTGTCTTTTTCTGAAAAGTCAATTCAGTTTTACTATTCACAGCTTCGACTATAACTTAAAAATTTAAACCTAAAAAGTCTATAATTTTGCACATACAAGTCCAAATGAGAATTTTTTTTTTCAAATTACATAAAATTTTGAGACAAACAAAACAAGATCCACATAGATATTTTTTTTCCAAACATATTTTAAGTTTTATACTTTCTAACTTTAATAAGCCAAACGCATAATTCTAAAACTCAACTTGAAGCAAATGCGTAAGTAGTCCTTACAAATGCAATTAATAAACTAACATGAGAAGCTTGATGCCGGAAGTGTAGTTAACTGAAAATTGTTCTAATGTCAATTACTCCCTCTCATTAATTATGAAAAAAAAAAAAAAACTAATTTTAATCCTTCTCTTTGCTTTCTTTTTTCTTGCTCCCTCTCCAAATAAATCATCAAACTTACTAAGTTATGATCGGACAATAATACTGGAGGTATCATTAATTATCTTAAGTAAATTCATTATTTTAATTAATAAACACGATAGTTTTTTTTTAACTATAAATCTAATACCTCAATTAGAGTTTAGTATTAAAAAAATGGTCAAAAAAAAAAAAAAAAAAACTTCTTCCTTATTTCAAAATGCTTGGCATCATAAAAGGATGGAGATAACTAGACCCAATTTTACACAACGGTGATCTACTTTTCACACTTCATCATCGTACACTTAACACTGCATAATCTATTAATCAAAGAGTAATGAAATATCGAAAGACTTTAGATACGTCTTAAAAGTAAAGGAAGGAGAAATATCCCTAACGTTTCACAAACCCATTAATGATAATATCATATGAAATTAGTTTAGAAAATGCTCCGGGACACCATTAATATTGAATACTTGAAGGAATATATAATGGGCTTTATCTTTAGGGAATCTTACCACTTTCTAACAATAAATGATGCTAGACACCATTAGTGTTCGTTCATATTGCTCATTAGTTTATACTTATTGCCTTTAATGAGGTCTTTGACTATTTTTCAGATCATTATGGACATCTATGGTATCACTTCTTGATATTAGACAACATCAATAGTAATAAAGAGTAAAGAGTAGCTCTCATACATTTAACTATAAGTAAAGTTTACCCTAGATTAATTATGATGCTAATTCCAATCATTTTTCATATTAGAATGAATAAAGTAAAAAAAAAAAAAAAAGAAGTTTTTCTATGATAAGGATACTTTAGTAGTTACATGAAATTGATGAAAAAATAAAATAAAATCTGTGGACCTATAGAATAGTTGTCGGGTAAAAGACTCATCTTAATAGATTAAACAGAATTGATCTAACTATAAAATATATAGGATAAATTATTCATTTAATCCCTAAACTTTTAATATTGTGCAATTTTGATCATTGAACTTTTTTTATAGTTAGAATGCTCTTAAACTATAAAAATATTGTTACAGGAGTCCTTTCTATTAATTTTTGGACGAAAACAATTAGTAATGTGATAAAAATAGGGTGCTAATTACGGATTTTGTTCAAAAATTAACGGAAAATATTACTGTAGAAATATTTTTAATAGTTTATGATCATTCCAGCTACGAAAAAAATAAGAACAGAGAATGTTCCTGAACTATTAAAATATTATTATAACAGTCATTTTCATTAATTTTTATATATAATCAATAGTAATTTAGTCAAAAAATAATACTAACTATAGAATTTCGTCTAAAAATTAACGTAAATGACTATTATATTAATATTTTAGTAATTTACCAAACAACAAAAAAAATTTTGGAAACGAGTTATCCACGTCAGAGTCATTGAGGGACAGCTGAAGTGGTAGGGCTGCTTGTGCCCCACGTGGCGTGCTAAAGCCAATCAATACGTTGGGTGCGGACGCGTCTTTTACGCGTTATACGAATCCCAAACGCGTCTAAGGAATAGCTGTAGACTGGACCCCATCTTTATCCTCTCCTTCCTTTCCTCTCTCTCTCTCTCTCTCTCTTTTTTTGTCTATTTATAAATATCTACATTTTTTTGGCTCTTTCTCCTCCATTGTGGTTCTGATATTTTTCCTCTCTTTGCATTCTCTGCTAAGTTTCTCTCTCCAACAATCTCGTCAAGGTTAACTTCCTCTCTCCCTCTCCCTCTCTCTCTCTCTCTGGTATTTTTCGTTTGGGAATTCTCGATCACTGAGACCTTTCTTTTCTTTCTTTGCCTTTGCGCTTTTTTTTTTTTTTTTTTTGAACCGTGAATTGTTTCTGTGTTTAATTCTTATGTCGAATTTCGATATCCGATTTTTGTATGAATTTGGAATTTGTTTGATTTTCATTGTACCTTTCTTCATTAACTCTGAATTTTTCCGGAAAAGTAGGATCTATGGAGTTTTTTTCCCTTCCAAATTTATCAATTTTCAATGTTCCTTTGGTAGTTTTACCGATGAATCTCAAAAGGTGGGATCTTTAAGATCTGTGATTACAAAACTCGGTTATATGTATATATACATATTAAATGTATGTATAATAATTTTTGCTCAATCGATTTCGTATGATAATAGCTATCAATGTGTATGGAAAATGGGGGCTTTTGAAATTGAAGAATGTAAAGGACATTTTGATCTCAAAAATCAGGGCTAAACGTTGGTTAAACTTCAGATTTTGTTCACTAGTTTAATCTAAATTCGCAATTTTAAGAACTAATTGAAAGGATCATTTCACTAGTTTTTGATCCTTTTGTGCATTTGTGTTTTGTTAGCTTTTGTGTGTGTGTGTTTTTACTAATTTAATCTGAATTTTTAATTTTAAGATTACAAAACCCTGTTATATGTGTGTGCGTGTGTGTGTGTGTCTATATATATATATATATGTATGTATGTATGTATTATTATTTTTGCTCAATCGATTTCGTATGATAATAGATATCAATGTGCATGGAAAATGGGGGCTTTGAAATTTAAGAATGTAAATAACATTTTGATCTCAAAAATCAGGGCCAAGCGTTGGTTAAAGTTCAGATTTTTTCCACTAATTTAATCGAAATTTGCAATTTTAAGAACTAATGGAAAGGATCATTGTACTGATTTTTGGTCCTTTTGTGCATTTGTAGTTTTATATGCTTTTGTTTGTGTGTTCTTTCACTAATTTAATTCAAATTTGCAATTTTAAGAACTAACGGAAAGGATCATTGTGCTAGTTTTTCGTACTTTTGTGCATTTGTGTTTATATGCTTTTGTGTGTGTGTTTTCTTTTTTCCCACTAATTTAAACAGTGACAAGTATTACATTATTTGCACATTGCAGTTTTTTTCATAGGTTTTGACTGAAGGTGAACATGGGTGGTGGGAAGGACAAACACGACGAACATGATAAAGGGTTATTCGGGCACCATGGACATGGATACCCCGGATACCCTCCGGCACAATATCCTCCTGGACAATACCCTCCACCTCCTGGGGCATACCCTCCTCCACAGCAGGGCTACCCCCCACAAGGGTACCCTCCATCTGGATACCCCCCTGCTGGGTATCCTCCCTCCGGATACCCGCCTGCAGCTTATCCTGGATCATCCGCTCATCATTCAGGTATCACAAATTGTGGTTCTGACTAAGTTTCTGGTCAATGGCCTTGTTTGTAAACATGAATTGCTAGTGAAAGAAAGTCTAGTCATTTTTATGATCAAGAATATTTGTACTTATACATGCTAAACACATGAATCCTTTTAGCTATGTTTGTCCTTGGATATGAGGAGAGCAGTTTTTTAATCTGATTTTCGATCTTGCCTTAGCTCGTTGGTTTTTTTCCTCTGAATTCGGTTGCATCATTTCTTTTTCAGGGCATAGCAGTGGTGGCATGGGGGCGTTGATAGCTGGTGGTGCGGCAGCTGCTGCCGCCGCTTATGGCGCTCATCATATCTCGCACGGTGCTCATATGCCGCACGGCGCTCATATGCCGTACGGCTCTCATATGCCGTACGGCGCTCAAATGCCGCACGGTGCTATGCATCACGGCAAGTTCAAGCACCATGGCGGCAAGTTCAAGCACGGCAAGCACGGAAAGTTTGGAAAGCATGGCATGTTCGGTGGAAAGTTCAAGAAGTGGAAGTGATCCTCGTCTTCCTCAACCAAGCACAGTCGTGTTAACTATATGATGCTTTCATGTCGTTGGTTTTGATTTCTTCAAATAATCTTTTACATATAGACTCCTGGATGTAAATTTCGTTACCTGCTTACTCTACCGTTGTTGGAGTTAACATTTACTATGGTTCTGCATCCTAAACTTTTGATCAGTAATATATATATATATATATATATAAATAAAATATGTTTGACTCATCGATATACTTCATAGTTAAACATCGAGAAATTTGAAGGTAACTATTACTTGTATTCTGTTCCCACCACCCCAACCGGATATGGGAAGAGCAGGCGAGTAGATAGGCGATTTTATGGCTTTTACCAATGGATATTTCATGCAAACGAAAATGGTGTGTGAAAAGGACAACAGAGAGAGAGTATTTAATGCGACAAACAACTCAAGATAGACAGTCAAATCGACCATTATGAAAAAAACGACCAGAAATTTGAAAGAAAAATACTAAAACGACAATGATAATTTAAAAACGACGGTAAAACGTAAAACCACAACAAGCGAAACTATTAGAGTAATTAGAGAAAAAACTACAACATGTAGAACAACGAACACGAAACAACAGAAAAACTACGACAAAATCTTCAACCCACTGATAGTTGGATAAATGATAATGAAAAAGATAACAACACTAAATATAACAATTGAAAATCAACGGAAAAACGACGGAAGAGTACAACAAGCACCTTAAAAAATAGAGAACATAAAAAATAAATGAAAACCAGCTTAACAATCAACTACAAGAGTGTTGAAAACAATATAAAGAATAATAGGAAAAGATAACTGCCAAAGCTAGGATTGGAAATTTTTAAAACTAAAATTTTCTGAAAACTGCAATAAAATATAAGACGACAAAACATGATAACATCATTGAAAAATAATAATAATAATAAAAAGACATGAGAAATTTAAAACGGTAACTAAATGAAAATAGCCACCAAAAAAAAAAAAAAAAGTTCCTTGAACCGAAGACAAGCAGCTAGTGGTATAGAAACGACAACAAAATGCACAATAATAAGAAGAATACTAAAGACTTCTGATATTAAAAGGGAAAATTTCTGGAAAACAACCAAAAAAATATTGTAGAGAATAATAACCTGATGAAGCGACATACACATGAAAACGACAAATACTATTTTAAACGACGAAAGATGAAAACAAGAACTAAAGAAACCCAAGAAATATGAAACCAAGATTAAGCCAGGAAAAATTTTAAACAAAATTATTTATGATGTATATAACAATATTATCATTTTTTTAAGGTCCACAACAGTAGAAGACGACAAAATGCAAAATAACAAAAAATAAAATCACAGAAGAAAATGAAACGACAATGAAATTCATAAGAAAAAAAATACCTAAAAACGATGGCAACAACCAAAAGAACTTGGAAAAAATCATTACCTACTAAAAAAGATCGGAGACATTCTTTTAGCGAAATCAGCATAACAAACAATTAAATGACCTTAGAATGACAAAAAATATAAACTACAATAAATTCTTGAAATTACAATACATGACGACAATAAAAACTGCCATAAATCCAACATATAATTCAGTGCAAATAAAAGGAAAAAAAAAAAATACTAATTTTGAAAATTGTAATAGCCTGAAAAAGAGAACTAGCTTAAAATCCATCATAAGATTGAGACCCAATAAAGAATTGTAAACAAAACAACAGGTTTCCTTAGCTAAAAATAAAAATAAAAAGAAGAGGATGACACGACAACCAATTAATAAAACGACTTTTTATTATTATTATTTTTTATTTTTTGGTGAAAAATGAAATAAAATTGAGAAGTTGAAGTAGAGAGTATAACAAACAATGTGGTATAGACCTAGCGGAGATAGAGATTGCTAGAGACCCCATCGAGTCGTCAAAATAAAAACAAATCTCCTGCAGTTTTTTTAAGTTTGTCTAAATAATTGAGTTGATTTTGTTTCGTATTTTGAACAAAACTAATTAGTTTGAGGGATAAATCGATGTTTTGAGTGTTTTGGGTATTTTTCTGGTTGAAATATAAAAATCAAAGTAAGATTGAAAAAGAGACAACAACTACTTGCTCATATTCACCCCAAAAAAAAAAAAAAAAAAAAAAAGGACAATTACTTCTTTATTAGTCAGGTCTTTGTTTGGATAAGCTTTCATTATCACCATACAGAAAAATTAATTAATTAATTGTCACCTATCAAATATGAGTGTGTAAACGACATAACGACATTGAGACCTGAAATCATTTTTGGGTATTTTATAAAGGTGGTTATTTATTTTATTTTATTTTTTTAAAAAAAGAAAAAGAAAAAGACAAAAGGTATATTAGTGCTGGTTGTTTAATAGAGGATAAGGGAATTCTTTTTACCCGTTTGGGGGGTCACATATGCCAAAACTTGAGTTAAGAATATGATTGCATGGGAGATCTATTACTTAACATTAAAAGTAAGAATGCACTGTCAAACAGTATTTTCGTCATTCCTTCTAAATACTTGATGGTCTAATTATCAATACGTGACGATTTAATCACCGTCATGTGATTTATTTTAGTTTCTTTTATTTATATATTCCGAGTACGTGTTTAACAACTAGTTATTTTTATTATCATATCTAATTTTAATGACATAAAGATTTGGCATTAGATAGTAATTAACATTACTTTTGGGATAATATCATGGAGATCAATTTTAATTTTGACATTTTGAAATTAATTTATTGTGAGAATAATTATCATTTTTTATTGATATATGAAATCATTTATTGTTAATTAATGTGATAATCTTCTAAACACATTTCATAAACAATGATAGTTTATGTGCTACATCAGTTGGTATAAAAAAATTATTGTTATAATTAGTGTCCTTAGCATTTTTATGTTACTTTATAATACATCAGGTAACATGTTTTCTAAATCAAACTCCTTGAACTTGCATTTTAAAAAGTAAAATTGCTAAGTGAAGTAACCTAACACCTTATTTATCTATTTATTTTAATTAATATAAAATTTCTTATTTACTCGGTTTTTTGTTTGTTTGCAAGTATAAAAAGAGGATCGATGATGTCCTTATACCTCCTGACTGAATAGTTATTGAGTGAGCTAACTGGTTGTAGAGATGGGATGAAACGATAGGGATATTGACCTTAAGTCTTCGACCATGGGTAAGCCAACTGATAGAATGGACGGGATATAAGAAACTTACCTCTATGTCTTCAACAATTAGCAAACCCCAAACACAAACTTCAATATAAAGCAGCACATTTATCTTATCTGAGATCTTATAGAAACAAAAACTCTAAATATAATATCCTTATCATGACAACATTACATAAATATGATTCCTTTTTTTTTTTTTCTTTAAACTTCAAATAAAAGATGTATACTTTTCTCTTAATAATAAAATTATATATGAAATTACTAAGCTATGTCTTAAAACCCTATGTGTGTGTTTGATATATTGGTTTGAAATGAAATTTTTACTTGTAATTAATTAACTTTTCAAAAATTAACTCTAATTTTTATTAATTTTTTAAAAAAGAAAAAAAATTATATGAAAATTTTAACTTTGGATGTGAAAGCCAAATGGAAATTATATATAAATATAAACTTTATTTCATACACTTAAAAAAGATCATATTGATATTAGACAAATTAGGGTAGAAAATGAATCAGAGTCCCACGTGGCAATGTTATGTGAGCCACGTGCCAATGCGTTAGCTGGAAGGTTTCATCGCCTGACAAGTTCTCCCATATAACTGACACTCTTTTTTGTTTTTGTTTTTGTTTTTGTTTTATTTATTTTATTTTTATTTTTTATTTTTTTGATTTTTGTTTTTAGCTTTAAATATAGCTGCACTCTCTTGTTTTGCGTACTGAGAAGCTATCTTCGGAGCCGATCTTTGGTCAACTCGGAAGCTCTTACTCAGTTCCGATAATGGCCAAAACCTGCCAAGTATTCTGCATTGGAACAGCCGACACAAAGCACGAGGAGCTCCGATTCCTCTCCGAAGCCGTCCGATCGAATCTCAAGAGCTTCTTTAATAACTCGTGGAATGTGGAAGTCGCCGTCGTCGACGTCTCGGCTAGCAACAAGGAGACCGAGCAATTCCGCGATTTTGCATTCGTTACGAGGAAGGAGATCCTCTCCTGCCATTCCGAGTCGACGGATGAAGCTCCGATTAGTCTTCCCGACGACAGAGGCGCAGCCATTGCCGTTATGAGCAGAGCTCTTGAGAATTTCCTGAAGAGAGAGAACGAAAACGGCGTCGTCGTTGGAGCGATCGGTCTCGGAGGCAGCGGAGGGACTTCGCTGATCTCCAACGCCCTGAGGTCACTCCCAATCGGAATCCCTAAGCTCATTGTCTCCACCGTCGCGAGTGGCGTGACCGAAGGCTACATCGGAACGTCCGATTTGGTACTTTTTCCGTCGATCGTCGACGTTTGCGGGATCAACAGCGTGAGTCGAGTCGTTTTGTCGAACGCTGGAGCTGCTTTAGCCGGAATGGTAATCGGAAGGCTAGAGAGAGAAAGAGCAGCTCGCGGCGACGATGAGAAATTCACGATCGGATTGACTATGTTTGGGGTCACAACAGCGTGCGTGAACACTGTGAAAGAGAGGCTGTTCAAAGAAGGCTACGAGACTCTGGTTTTTCATGCCACTGGAGTTGGAGGGAGAGCCATGGAGTCTCTAGTTAGAGAGGGATTCATAAAGGTAAAATTCAATAAATTTATTTCACTTCTGAGCTTGATCTCGAGTTTAGAGTATCTTTTTCCCCCCCTTTCTTTCAATATAATTAGGATTCTTTTTTCTTTGTTCTTTTTTCTTTTTTTTAGCTTGCGATTAGTTTTGTCCGTTTGGTGATAAAATTTTTAAGCAAAATTGATTTTTCAAAAGTTAATTATAAATTTTATTTATTTTTTAGAAAAAGATAAAATTGATATGAAAAAGTTGAAAATATAAAATATGCTTGTCAACAAATCATGATTTGCCATGACAATGGTGTCAAATGTGTGATTGATCTGTTAAGGAAAGAGTGGACTTGGCTTGACTTGTGGACTTTGCTTAGTTTGTAGTTTTGTTTACAAGATCTAGATATTCTCAATAGCTATTAATTGCCAGTTAAAGCTGATCAGAGCTCAGGATAAAGTTTGCGGCTTTTTATTTTTAATTTTTGACACCATGGTTTTCATTTGGTTTGACAATTAGGGTGTTTTGGATATAACTACAACAGAGGTTGCGGACTACATAGTTGGAGGTGTCATGGCTTGTGACAGTTCGCGCTTTGATGCCATTTTAGAGAAAAGGGTTCCCTTAGTCCTCAGTGTGGGTGCCTTGGATATGGTGAATTTTGGACCTAAAGATACAATACCTTCTCATTTCCAACACAGAAAGATTCATGAACATAATAAGCAGGTGATCAGTCTCTATAGCCTCGTTTTGTTCTGCTTGCTTCATTGTTCTTGCATATACTATTCCACTGCAAAAAATTGTGTCTCCGTTTTGATTTTGGATATCCTTTGTATGAACTATGATATTGATTTGGTTTCTGCCAGTTCAGATTTCACTCATGCGAACGACGGTCGATGAGAACAAAAAATTTGCTAGCTTCATAGCAGATAAACTCAACAAGTCATCGGCTAAGGTCTGTGTTTGCCTTCCACAAAAGGGTGTCTCAGCTGTGGATGCACCAGAGAAGGTATTTTATGATCCTGAGGCCACTACTGCGCTTATAGATGAACTGCAGAGACTGACTCAGACGAATGAAGATCGGCAGGTATTACAATTGCCTCTCTGATTTTTTGTATAACAACTCAAATTTTGTGCCTTTACCAGGTTTCATGTACATGCTCACAGTTATACTACTATGCATTTGTGTGTTTTTAATAGGTAAAGGTATACCCTCATCATATTAATGATCCCGAATTCGCAATTGCATTGGTGGACTCATTTTTGGCAATTAGTACGAACAATTCTACAGATTCCATCTCTCCGAGAGATACTACTAGTGATTCCAAACAAGATGTTAACAAAGTTGGTGTCTCTAAAAAGAGCAGTACCGTCGTTCGAAGCCCAAGTGACTTTCCAAATGCAAGGCCAGGTTGTATTTTAAACGCTTCTGTTTACCTGCCATGGTAGAAATTAACTCCCAGCTTTGTATTTTCTCATGTTGACTTCAAGATTTTAAAGTTATTTTGGACTATGATCTAACTTGTAAATTTTGCTTTTCTACCAGGAACTTTACGAAGAACTCGGGCAATATTGCAGCAACTTAAAGATCAGATAAATAAAGGGCTTCCAATCATAGGGGCTGGTGCAGGGACAGGCATATCTGCCAAGTTTGAGGAAGCTGGTGGTGTTGATCTCATAGTCATATACAACTCTGGCGATTTCGTATGGCAGGAAGGGGTTCATTAGCAGGCTTGTTGCCTTTTGCTGATGCAAACGCTGTGGTACTTGACATGGCAAATGAAGTTTTACCTGTAAGTTTCGACTAGCTGCTTTCTTTGTATAGTTTCAGGAACAAGTTTTTTTCCCCCTGATTCAGAGCTTACATTTAAGTACAGGTGGTGAAGAATGTACCAGTTCTTGCTGGTGTGTGTGGTACCGATCCTTTTCGTCGAATGGATTTCTTCCTGAAGCAGGTGGAGTCAATTGGATTTGCTGGGGTGCAAAATTTTCCAACTGTTGGGCTCTTCGACGGTAATTTTAGACAAAATCTTGAAGAAACAGGAATGGGATATGGGTAGGTTATCTAAGAAGATTTACATGTTTCAATAGGAACAATTTCTCCTACGTTATCGCTATTACTAATAACTCGTGCATTTACACACCTGTTACTTTTTGTTATTTAATTATCAGCTTGGAGGTTGATATGATCGGTAAAGCACATAAGATGGGTCTCTTAACAACCCCATATGCCTTCAACAAAGATGAAGCTGCGGAAATGGCAAAAGCTGGGGCTGATATCATTGTCGCCCACATGGGACTCACTACATCCGGCTCTATAGGTGCTAAAACAGCAGTCTCATTGGAAGAGAGTGTTGTTCGCGTACAAGAAATTGCAGATGCTGCGCTTAGGATCAATCCCAATGCCATTGTGCTCTGCCATGGAGGTATCATATTGGAATCCTCTTTTAATTGAAATCTTCCATTTTACTTTCATCCATATGTATTTGTATGATAATTCTATGAAAGGTATGAAAAAACCTTAAAAACCCTAAGTTCTAGACTGTCAGATGTTGGTAAAGTTTCGTTAGAAGTCAACTTATTTTTCTTGGTCAGAAATGTACCGTATTGATAGAGTATTTTTCCCATACTATTTTACTAACTCAGAAACTTTAGAGGGTTTTTTCTAGTTCACAGGTGTCGATCAAAATAATCTAATATGATTATATAATGCAACATTCAGGTCCTATATCCGGTCCTAGAGAGGCAGAATTTATACTGAAGAGAACAACCGGAGTTCATGGGTTTTATGGCGCGTCAAGTATGGAGAGGCTACCAGTTGAACAGGCTATAACATCCACTATCCAACAGTATAAATCCATCCCAATGAACTGAATATTCAAGTCTCTGTATACCAGCGAGCCCGAGTCTATGCCATAACAAGTATGTCGTATGTTTCAATTTTTGGTGTCATTTCTTACAAGAATAACGCAAAGACTGCTATCACGGTTTATGTCACACTCTGTCTCAAAGATGTAACCTAATTGCCAATGACCACTGGGTCAAACGGTATCGACTAGGATGGAGAGCTTGGGTTGGGAGAGCGCGTTCTGTGGATTCAATCCCGCATTGTATTAAAAAGAAAAATATTTCAAATAATTTGACTCCATCATTTCATAATAATTCATATTTTACATGTAGCAGTGCCAACTTATTTTTGACAAATGTACTTGCTATCTCTACCATATTGTTGCATTATACATAATGACTACCATGTTACATGAAGAAACGACATAAAGCTGCAACTTGCTGAAGTGAAAAAAAAAAAAAAAAAAAAGAGCAAAAAAAGACAAACCTCCCCTTTTGTCTGTGGATGAGCACCTTCATCATCTACCCATTAGGCTTATTTGCCATATATCACAATGGCCTCAAGGTTATGGGACAGCCACTCCTCAGTCTGGGAATGTGTGCCTTCTTTTCTAGGCTACCATCCAGATCATCGACTGTCCACCTACAGAATCATGGCAGACTTTTGTCATTCACAGAAGAAAACTAGGAAGTCAGGACTAAAATGTCCATTTCAATCATAGGTTCAAAGCCTAGATTCAAGCAGTAAATTTAATTTTTTGTGAGAAATTTAAAAAAAAAAGTTCGAAAAGTGAATTTAAACCGGGTTGTAAAGGGGAGTTAAGGTTTTGACATAATTAAACTCACTTGTATTCACTAGTGAGACGATGCAGAAATACCAACATCGTCACTTTGGCCATATTAATTCCTAAGCATGTCCTTGGTCCTGCCCCAAAAGGAATGAAACTATATGGCTTTTGCATTTCCTGAAGAAAACATATAATATATAAAAATAGTGGAAGAAAAATTACTATCCAATTTCCAAGAAAAATAACAAGAGGGCGAAAATGGAAGAGTTGGGAAGAGAGCTTGTTTGTTACATCAAATCTTGATGGGTTGAATTGCAAAGGTTGTGGATACAAATCTGGGTCATAATGTATGCAAGTTGCATCAATGTTCACATGCCATCCTTTCCTTATTGCATAACCTGCCTTTCATTCACAAATTAAGCAAACAAACAATGGTTTTGTTTTCTTTAGGAGAAAGATTGCAACAAAGGATTTTATGATTAGATTGAATCAGCGGGAATTCATGGCTATGCATTCTTCTTCTTCTTCTTCCTTATTTATTTATTTATTTATTTATCAAGTGCCATGAGAAGAAGTGGAGATGTACTTGCCTTCTAGTTTGCAGTCACCACGTGCAACACGAGGGAACCACAATAAGACATTTGACATTCTCAAAGTTTCTTTGACAACCTGGTAGACATGTGAAAATGAATCATGAGATCTAAACACTAGACGCACGTTCCAGCAGTCCCACCACCACTAGTTCATTATAGATCAAAAGATGCAAACTTCGTAGGAGCTTTCTATGATAAGTCATTCCTATCGGTAGTACATGTGTATTAAACTGAATATATGTAAAAATAACTGATTTTAAAACATATCTGACGGTTCAAATCAGAATTCAGTAAGATTTTTTTTACGACAAATAACGGGAAAAGGGCGGGAATAAGAATTTTCATGTATAATGTAGCAAGTTATTATAATTTATTCTCATTTTGCAACCTTGGAACCATAGGACATTTTGGAAATATCTTCAGGTGTGAGTGAGGCTCCGACGGGCTTATTTCTTGCTATTGACATCTGTTCTTCCTGCAAAATTTGCTACGACAAATTAGTCATTTCAATCATAAAGTGAACATTGACCGCCCTCGTGCAACAGATAAATGCTGTTGAATATTGTACCATGCCAATCATGTGTCTAAAATCATCCACTACTTTGGCATTTGGTAGGAGAGAAGAGATAAGAAATATTTCTGAATTGAATTGAAAAATGAAATTTTTTTTCTTTCCCTTTTTTACATCTCCCCCAACTTTTCTTTTTTCTTCCTTTTCATAGCCCCCTTTTTCCTGAATGGAGTTGTACTAGAATGAGTAACAGCATGATGTTTTATGGTTTATGGTTACTATAAGTAGAATTTATTTTTAAAAAATGGTTGCTATAAGTAGAAAAGTGGAAAATAGTCCCCAACTCAAGGACCCTCTTTGACTAAATTGGCAAATAGTTCAAAAGCATTAAGCTGAAACGTAAATATAATTATAAGACATTTCTTCCATAGACATTACTACTCTAGATTTTGTAAAAATCAAACACCACTTTCATAACAAAAGTTTTTGCATGACATACTAACCCTGAGCCTGTCCTGTGCTTCCCTGTTCTCATCAAGAAACTTGACACTCCACAT
Organism: Ficus carica; assembly: GCA_009761775.1. Classification (NCBI taxonomy): domain Eukaryota; kingdom Viridiplantae; phylum Streptophyta; class Magnoliopsida; order Rosales; family Moraceae; genus Ficus; species Ficus carica. The sequence goes on along the minus strand of CM019743.1, from coordinate 25,876,886 downwards.
CATTGCGGCTGCCGTGGTGGTCTGCCCCGCAATTATCATCGTCAATAGATTGTCCAGAAGCTCCGAATCATCGAGCTTTTCGCCGGGCGGCAACGACTCCTTCTCTAACATGGATTGTAGGAAGTCTTCTGGGGCCTCCGTTCCACTCCTCCGTCTAGCAATCATTTCTCTAAAAGTTTCCATGACATGTTCACGTGCCTGCTTTGAAATTTTTCTTGTTAGGCAGCTTTTACAGATTACGCTTAAGATAAAAATTTAAGGCTCCGTTTGGGAGAAACAATTGGATGTAAACATTTGAATGGAAATAATTAGCACTGTAGACCGTTGCCCTCCTCCCAACATTTACAATTTGCCTAAAAGTTGCAAATGGCAACATTTCATACAATTTCAAATGTTGCTCCCCAAAGTCCATTTGGAATGTTGAGAAATGGAATCATTTGAAACGTTGGGAAATGGCTGAAACAAATGGAGTGTAAATCAAATATTACAAAAACCATGTGAGCAAAATTTTGTCCAATTTTTGCACCTTGCTGTGCAGCCTATGAACATTTTTTTTTTTTTTTTTTTACCTCTATGCCTCTGTAATATCTGGTGCCAGGAATCATGAATGGAAAAGATAACATTGCATTGGAGACGTCGGTGCAGTCCTTTTCGATTTTTCGTAGCAAGGAATCGTCTGTGATACTCATTAGCATGTTGCACATAGCATCAAATGTCATCTGAAACATGAGTCATTTTTCCAAAAAAATTTAGCTAATATATACACCATTTGGTTACATGCTAAAAATTACCAATAATCTTAATGGCATCACAAGAGTTACAAATGTGTTACCTTCATACAGAAGTCAAGAACCACAAAGCTTTTCCTCTCTTCTTCCAACTTTTTCAGCCTCTGGCACAGCATCTTGTCGAATTTTTGAACGAAGTCGGATAAAGAATTCATGGAAAAAGGATCAGATAGAAGACGCCGGATCCTTTTATGGCTCTCATGCGGTACACAGAGCAAGCTCTTCTCTCCTACAGCATCAGCCATTGATTTCACATACCCTTTGTTGAACTGTGCAAAATCATTTGAAAATATCGTTTTTGCGCCTTCTATGCTCGGAACAAACACATGGGTCTTGCCAAATATCCTCGTCTTGAACCACTTCCCATGCCTAGTTTCACAAAAATCATCAAACGCATATAACTTCATTCATTAGTTAAATAAACAAAAGATAACATATGGTTAACATAGTTGCCTAAGGCACACCTTTATGTGCAATCCCCAATTAAGTTCAATATAATTATGCTACAAGAATAGTTATAAAGTATCATCATATTGTAGACTTAAATATGACCAGAAAAGTGAGAAATTTAGGCTGGAGTACTATTTATCTCTGCATAATATATATATGATTGGAGAGAAGATGTAATCATGACTAGTTTAGAGGACAAAACCACTTCATTAAAATGGTACAAGAACAAAGAAGTAACGAAGAAAATCACGAGTCAAATATGTGTACATATAAACATAAACAAGTATAGAACTAACCGTAGTCGACGGAGTCTGACGAAATCATAGCATCCCTTTGTACTATTGGTTGCAGAAAGGAAAGAAATGGTTTCACCTAGAAAAGGCAAACCCAATCTGCCAGGGATGTGAGCTCTTTCAGTACTACTGATTCTTCTCCAAGCTTTTGACAAGAAATATGTTGCTACAAAAATAAAAACTGCAGCTATAAAGATATCATAATAATAGTATTGCAGGTGGAGGAGAAGTTCTTCCTTTGACAGATAAGTGATGAGACTGAGCATCTTTAGCCTTCGTTGAAGTTGTCTACTGATCAAGTAAAGATTTAAATCTCAAGGTCAAGAGCTGAGGTTGATCAGATGTTGTTTTCATGTAAAAATTTATGCAGGATTATTATATAGTACCGTCCCAATATGAGACAAGAATTTGTTCAGGCGTTGAACATTTCTATAATAACCTTGAGAGTGATAGGAGGATATTGTCTAAAGACAAATTTGGTCAGATACCCGTAGGAAAAGGACAATTTGCATATTATAGTTACAATATACTACCTTATCACACGGTTAAAAGTTGAATTGTCTCGCATCTTTTAAGTTATTAATTGTTATGGTGTTTAAATATGAGTTGAGCGTCTTCTTACCATTAGTTTTTAAGAAGCTCATTTATCATGATATCATAGTCAAATTATTATAGGCGATAATGATTTTGGACCTAGGTCCATTTTCATGATGGGCTACGCGTGTGGAAGGATGTTATAATCGGTGCCATTTATATGACATCCCACGTATGAAGAAGGGTGTTGGAAGTTGAATTTACCCTAACTTTTGAGATGATTTCTATTTAAACTTATTTAACATGGCATCAGAATCTGACTTTTACACACGATGATAGATTTGGATCTTGGTCCATTTACATGACACCTACATGTAAGTGAGAATGTTAGAAGTTGAATTAATATTATATCATTAAGTTATTGGATTGTTTTAGTGGTTACATAAACATATGTATGTTGTGAAGTTCATAGGTAAATAAAAAAGAAAAAGGGTTTTAAGTAAAGATAAGTAAACTAGTCTTAAAATGGTATAAGGAAAATGTTTTAGTAGTGGATTAAGCTGACATTTCCATTTCACAGATACATAATTGTGACATGGACAATTTTTGAAACTTCAAAATGATCACGAACTAGATGGAGTAGCTAGGCGAGCCCATGTTGCCTGCCATAGCTGGTAAACCAAGAAAGCTGCAACACATGAAAAAGGGTCCATGCATTATTATATTGCGCCATTAATTATTTGCTTATGAATTGGTGACAACTCCAACGTGCCCTCTCACAAGTCACAACACAAACACCCTAGCTAGCTTATAATAATGATTGCCGACCGTGGGGCAACATTATATATTGGTAATTTGATTATACCATTCTAATAACATATGAAAAGAGTGAAGTCACAATAGCATTGTAGTATGCTTGTAGGAAGGAAAGAAAAAGAAGAGGGAAAGAAAATTTTGTTTTTCCTTCATGTTGTTTGGTATATTATGAAAGTAAAGAAAATAAAAAAGTTATATAATTACTATTTTATTTATCTATTTATACTATTTTACTTTAAAAACAAGGACAAAAAAAAAAAATTTAGTAGTTATTGGACGGATTTTAGTTTTTCTTCCACTTTTAGAGAGACAAATTTCTATTTTTCTCTCTAAAATCCCTCCTTCAGCTTCATCTCTCTCCCTTTTTCACTCTACTGAGCAAGGTTTAAGGTAATCTTTTATTTAAAGGGGATATGGTTTTAAGTTCGAGCTCTCATTTCGTCTTTAAGTGTCCAACAAATGGTGTAGTTAGAAAGTGACAGGTCATCGTGATTCAATTATACGCTTTTGTTGAATTAAAAAATTATATAGTAGAACAACTTATCAAACCATTGAAGCTAGAAAAGTTATTTAGTAAGGGCGCCATATAGAAAGACAAACAAGATTTTTTATCAGGTGAGTAGGGTAGTTTATAATTTTCTATTTTAAGTTAGAGCTCCACTTAAATTTTATACAAGTTTTACTTATGAAACTTTTTTTTCCCCCGATTGCTTAGCATTAGACATTGGCTTTTTAGTAATTTTTCTGGTGTTCAATAAAATAGTACTTTTTAGGTTGATCAGGTTAGCATGTCACTACTACAAAATATAGATACCACGACAGAGCTTTTACGACCGTTTTTTAAAAGCGGTCGTGGAAAGTACACCAAAAACCACGACGCGGAACAGTGTTTCAAAAAACGGTTGTGAAAGCTTCTGCTTCCACGACTGTTTTTGGGAATGGTCTAGATTCCACGACCATTTCTGAAAAACGGTCGTGGAAGCTTAGGCTTTCACGACCATTTTTTAAAAACTGTTGTGGAAAATCTGCGACAACTTCAAACAAAATCGAATCATGCCCTCATTTTTCCACATCATTACCGCAGCTGCAGTTACCAAAATTAGATCAGAACGCTCTGAAAACAGTCACTACACCACAGTTGGACGTCGCCACCACCATCTACTATCCATCAATTTCTCTTGTAAGTGATCACTAACTTCTTTTGTTGTTTTTCTCTATATTTAGATTTGTGATTTTAGGTTTTGCATATTTTGAGATCTATTTGAGTTAATTGTGCTATGGGTGTTAATATAAATGATTACGAAAAAAATTTCCCTCGGTATTTAGACTTAATTATGATTTTTTTTTTTTTTGTATTTTTAGTTTTGTTTTTGTGATTTTTGAGTGAATTGTGCAATTAACCTACCACAACTTTTTTTCTGAAAAAACCGTCGTGGAAAGTTACTATCTACCTCCCATTTGGCGTCAGTTTTGTTTATTTCATGACGGTTAAAAAACCGTTGTGAAATCCAAATAAATTCTACGACCCTGGATACCACGATGATTAGAAAACCATCGTGAAAAAGATACCACGATGGTTAAAAGCAATCGTGGTATCCTCTTTTTGTATTAGTGTGTGTTGAAGGGGATGTGAGTTGGACCCATATGTCTCTCGAATGATTTTAAGGATTTTTGAGTCCCCACGCCCCGCGTGGTCCATGAACATTCCATGCATGATATATATGTGTATATACATGTGTGTGTGTGTATATATATATATATATATTGGGAAAGAAATAGTTCACCATTATTTTTGAGTCATCATGAAATGATGATTGTTCCATATCTTTGTGGCATTACCAAGAGTGCATGCTTGTGTTGAAAAGATGGCTGGGTGTGTGTTGGTGTGGTTGTTCATCATTATTGCAGGGTTCTACCACAACTAAAAATAAAATAAATAAAAATGCATATAGAAGGGAATTTTACGCTAGTACCTTTTATTTTGTATTACAACAATCTGATATATGAATGAAAGCAATTATGTATTGTACGTTACAAATTTTTAATATAAACACTCATAAATCATACCGTTAAAATTTAGTCTAATTAACATTAACAACTTACTATAGTTAGGAGACATGATGGTGCTAGGATATTAAAAGGAAAAAGAGAAGAACAGGATTATGAAATGAGAGAGATGAGTGAATGAGAGGTGAGTGGGGAGAAACGGTTGGCAAGACAAACTCAACGGCGAACTTAGACGGTATCACTAGGAGAGGTGACGGCACTAGGGTTTCTAATGGAGAGGAAGAAAATCTGGACTAACTATTAAGACTTGAGAGAAATGGGAGACTGAGAGTAGGGAAGAAAGAATAAAAGTGGGGTAGGGTTTCGTTTTTCAATGAAAAGAGAGAATAAGGATGTGGTGGGCAAATGACGTTGTTAGGCAGAGGGCATGGTTTTTATTTTCTCTTTTTTTTTCACATTTTAAGAAAATTAAAATAGAGGTAGGCAATGGTTTGGTTCGGTGTGAACCGATAGCCAAAAACCTGCAACCGAAATCAACTGTAGAGGTCTCGACTTGGTTAGGTTTTCCCACCAACTTGTTTGGTTTGCATCGGTCGATTTGTTTTCAGTGGCAATTCAATCGATTTCATCATGAGTTGATTTGATTTGATCGGTTTTTCTGTACAGCCCTACATAAATGAGCATATTGAAGAAGTGGCCTCTATTCATCTTAACTTTGGCATTGAAATTTACAATATTATCTCAGTGCCTGTCAATTATTTAATCTATTTTGCTAGACCCATATGAGGGTTTTGTGAAATATTTGAATAACATGACAACTAAACGAAGTCGTTTTCTGTTCTTAGTTCGAATGAAATCAATATTTCTTGTGGTTGCAAGTTTATGTCCCCAAGGATAAGGGAATCTGCAAAGGCATGCACTAAAAACTGCACAAGGAAAGCATTGATTTGTGATGGACCCTCACTCTTCTTATGGAGGTCTAATTGTCATGAGAAGTTCATGTATGAGAGTTTAGACTAGTCACATATTCACCTAATTTTTTAACACAATTAAGAGTATCTATACATACATAGAACATAAAATTTAAATGAGCAAGGCAATCACAAAGCTGGAATCATGTTAACCAATCAATTGTATGTCGGTCAAAACTTCTTTCAATGAATATATTAATGGACTACATCATGTCGCCAATACCATTCATTCACACCATTTAGACCAACACTGTTAAATCTTTTGTTATTTATTTATATTATTTTTTCTTCTTCTTCTTTTTTTTTTTTTTTTCCACAGCACCTGAGAAAAAGCTATGTATAATTCTATAATTGGTTAGAAATTGAGAAAAGCTATAGTTGTATCTTTTATTCCTATATTTAATTGATGAATTTGACTCTCAATATTCTTTTTATCTCCTTCTAATAAAATTATGTCGCGTCGGATTACAATGTCATAGACTATAATAATTAGAATATTTCAATTAATGTAACACGGTATTGCTGTAGGGATATGAATGAAATAATTGATTGGTCAGTAACTCTCAAGAACTAGAGGTGAAAACGGTTCAGTCAGTGTGGTTTTTGAGAGGTTTGGAGACCGGAATGGCGGTTTGATTTGGTGAAGCGATGAGACCGTTACCGTGCCAACCAGCGGTGAAAACTGCCACGTGACCGTACCGTGGAGATTTGTTTATGGTCTGGATTGATTGTGGTTTGGAGAAAAAATTGAAAAACAAAAAACAAAACCCTACATGTTGGAACTTGGAAGCACTACCATCAACAAGAGCCCCGAAGCACAAAGAGAGAACAACAAGGAGCAGATGCCAAAACTGAAGGTTGATGGCAGCCTAAACTTAAGGGTGGCCAATACTCCAGTGCAACATCAAGGTCGTAGCACGGGAGTAGAGGAAGGGAGAATGGCGAGAGCAAGGGGTAAACGTTGGGCAGAGCACCAGAGGCTTGAGCATAAGAGAGAGGGACAACGGTCAGGCGAGGGTTTTTTTTTTTTTTTTTACGGTTTTTTGGTTTTCAGAGGACATGGCTTCAAACGGTTCGATATGAATAGTTATGGATGTATCCTGAACACTCCTAGTAAGAACTAGTAGTACGCTAAGCTTGGAATTGGAATTAGAGAAAGAAGTAAATAGTAATTTCAGAAAATAATTAAAAGAAATAGTAGGTTTTTAAAGTAATTTAATAAATAATAGATTTTATTGGGTAAATAATTCTATTTACGTCAAATTTATAATCTAAATGATCAGGAAAGACTAGAATTTCATTTGCTATATTACTACAATTTCCCAGAGAGAAATCTCTATCTGTTTCCTTGTCGACTCATAAACTGGGCCACTTTCGGCTTCGTAGAAGCTAGGCCCATTAATATGTGAAGCCCAACTTTTGGTTAGGCCACCAAAGCCTTTTTCTGTGGGCCTTGTCGTTTTCTATTTTCTTCACCCAATAAATTTTTGTTGTTGAGAAAATTACCTAATTAATTATCTTTTTTTAATCTTTTAATTTTTTTATTTTTATTAATATAATATAAATTTTAATTAAATTTAATTTAATTTAAATATTATATTAATTTAATATTAAGGATTTGTTTGACACTTCCATTTAAATTAAAATATTTTTACTCAATTTTGTCTTTTTTTTTTTAATTTTTTTACCTTTTTTAAAAAGTTTTTTTTATCTTTTCTGAAAATTCAAAATAATTTATTATTAAAACTAAAATATTTCAACTTAACTTACACACCAAATATCCCTTAAATTATGTATCATGTTAATATAAAAATATCTAAATTTATGTTATTGACCTGCTTTCTCCCATATCCCTCCTTCTAGGGGTGGCAATACGGGTCGCGACACGACGACACGACTCGAAAACGACACGAATTTCACGGGTTCGGGTTGGGAAAAATAGGTGGCGGGTCGTGTTCGGGTTGGGAAAAATTGACACGAAAAAAAAACGGGTCGTGTTCGGGTGGACCCGTTTTTTTTTCGTGTCACTTTCGTGTCAATTTCGGGTCAAGTTCGTGTCAATTTCGTGTCGCGTGTCAATTTCGTGTCAATTTCGGATCAAATTTCGTGTCAATTTCGTGTTAATTTCGTGTCAATTTCGTGTTGCGGGTCAAGTTCGGGTCAATTTCGTGTCGCGTGTCAATTTCGGGTCAAATTTCGTGTCAATTTCGTGTCGCGGGTCAATTTCGTGTCGTGTCGTGTCCACCCGTGATGGGTTCGTGTCGTGTTCGTGTCGCGGTTTCGTGTCGTGTTCGTGTCGCGGGTCGTGTTCGGGTCGGGGGAAAAAAAAATCGACACGGCTCTAACACGACACGAACCCGACACGTGACACGAATTGCCACCCCTGCCTCCTTCCATTGAATGGTCCAAACTTACAAACCAGAAAGAAAGCCAGCCGCTTTGATCTAACCATAGACTACGGAATTGTTTATTTTCTTTATTATTATTATTATTATTATTATTGCAAATATAGGATTTTTTTTATGAATAAGTTGAGTTTAAGTTAAAATGAAATTTTTAACTCTGAATTAAATTAATTTTTTAAAAAAATTATAAATTTTATTGATCGTTTAAAAAAATTAAAATTAAAATAAAAATATATAATTTAATTGAAGGTAAACTTTGTTACGAAACAAAAGTAATATATTTTATTTCAAATCGTTGACTGCAATGTTGACAAATTTTTCAACGGACCAAGGAAGACGAAAACGAAGACTCTTTGAACTTGGAAGCTTCTCGATGAGCTTCTATGTCATTGCGAGGAATTTTCTCAGAAACCTTCCCCAGTCATCAAAATCAACCCAATTTCATTATAATAAGCACAAATAATTCGGAGAAACGTCACTGAAAATATCTCTGAATTTTTTTTTTAAATATTTTTCTTTCCTGAGGAAATCAATGGCTTCATCTTCGGAATTTGAGACGAATCTGGCGACGGCGAAGACTGTTCTGAGGACGGCGGCGTCGGTGGCCGCCGTGGCGATGGTTGCTCGGTCGGTCCTTCAAGATTTCATGCCTCCCGAGTTCCAAGAGCTTCTGTCCTCTGGAATCAAGAGCTTCTTCAATCGCTTTTCGTCTCGGATGACAATGGTGATCGAGGAATTCGACGGCATGGGTAGTAACCACATCTACGAGGCTGCAGAGATCTATCTGGGAGGCAAAATCTCGCCTTCGACGCAGAGGCTCAAAGTGAGCAAGCCTGAGAAGGAGAAGAGCTTCACGATCACCGTGGAAAGGAACGAAACGGTCGTCGACGTCTTCAATGGCGTCAAATTCAAGTGGATTTTGGTTTGCAGACAGGTCGAGGCCAATAATGGCGGCTTCCACAACCCTAGAGACCTCAATTCGACGCTCCGATCTGAGGTCCGGTCGTTCGAGCTCAGTTTCCACAAGAAATACCTGGACTTGGTCCTGAAATCGTATTTGCCCCAAATCGTGAGCGAATCGAAATCCGTGAAGCAAGAGAAGAAGACGTTGAAGATCTTCACGGTGGATCCGGAGAGGCTCTACCGCAAGAACGCCTGGGTTCCGACGAACCTCGACCATCCGGCGACGTTCGAGACGCTCGCTCTGGACACGGAGATCAAAAACTTCATCCTTGAAGATCTGGAGAGGTTTGTGAGCAGGAAAGACTATTACAGGAAGGTCGGAAAAGCTTGGAAGAGAGGATACTTGTTGTACGGACCTCCCGGGACTGGGAAATCGAGCTTGATAGCGGCAATGGCGAACTACCTGAACTTCGATGTGTATGATTTGGAGCTCACTGAGCTCAGGGCAAATACCGATCTCAAGAAGTTGCTCATTACTATGGCCAACAGATCCATTCTGGTAGTTGAGGATATTGACTGCACAGTTGACTTCCATGACCGTAATTCGGCTGTGGATCAGTCTGATCAACGTCAAAATGGGAACAAAACCAAACAGGTCAGTCTTTTTTTTTTTTTGTCTTGTCTTCTGTTATTTGATATCTTGTTAGTCTTCGTTTCCTGTTTATCTCTGTTTTATCAAATTTTTTTTTCCTTGCTTTGGAATATTCAAATTTTGCTAGTGAAAGCATATAGATTATCTTGTTCGGTAAATTTTACTTTATTTTTCCTAATATGCATCAGCATTTTTTACTGGCTGATATATGGGAAGTCTACTGGTTTAGTCAGTTGCGTACTTGATCCTAAACATTTGATAATAACATCGGTAGTATCCAATATCACACATTAATATAATATAATTTTACGATCCCGAGCATTTGTTTCACCATTTTGCTTTCACTTTGTGGCATCTGATAAATATTTTTTCCATGCAATTTAGACGTTAACCACATTTGAGTGTCACTCTCTTAGCATGATCTTTTCCCAACTCTCTGTAATGCTACAGCTGACACTATCTGGCCTACTGAATTTCGTCGACGGGCTGTGGTCAAGCTGCGGCGACGAGCGTATCATAATCTTCACCACCAATCACAAAGAGAAGCTCGACCCGGCGCTGCTCCGTCCCGGTCGAATGGACGTGCATGTCCACCTGTCCTACTGCACACCATGCGGGTTCAGACTACTAGCATTTAATTACCTCGGCATCAAAGAACATGCACTGTTTGAAGAGATAGAGCAACAAATTCAAGACACAGAAGTGACCCCAGCAGAGGTTGCTGAGGAATTATTAAAGAGCGACGACCCCGACATTGCACTTGAAAATCTAATTAAATTTATGAAAGTGAAAAAGAAGGAAAACGAGGAAGCCAAGGCTGAAAAAGAAAAGGAAGAAACTAAAGCTGATAAGGAAGGGGATGAAAAGGACAGTACTCAAGCAGAACCAAAGGATGATCAAGAAGGGTATGCTGCTTTACAAGCTGAGACTTGAGAAACGACAAAGAATAAAGATCGGGAAGTTGATAACGACGACGAAAGTGAGAAATAGAGAGAGTCCGTCTTTATGTGCTAGCTGCCCCCTTTTATAATTTGAATTATTTTCAATTTCAAGACATGGATGCGTATTAAATGGATTCTTCAAGGTCGTTCTTTCTTTTCAGAGGCTTTACGTAGTATTTATCAATGACTTGACACCCCCATTAAGATTTGCATATTCTAACACTATATATATATATATATATATATATATATATATTAAAAATACACCTTTTTAAACTCCACATTAACTACAAATAATTATGGTATGTTTTTAAAGAAATTAAAAAGCACACCTCATGTCTACTATATTAATAATCAAATCAATCCGTATTACAATATGTATTTCTTTTTATTATTATTTTCACACCCACTGTATCAAACATTTTATGAGAATTTATATTACTTTGTGTTTGTTAAATATGAGTAGGTTGGTGAATCATGACAAGTTGAAATATTTTACAATTGTTCAATAAAAGGATTAAGCATTATGAAGTTTTTTTTTTTAATTGCTATTTTTTTTTTAAAGAAGAGAGGATTACGAAAAACTTAAGAAAATTATGAAGAAGAAGAAATATCTAGCATGAAGAATTTCATGAACAAGGTGATTTTTTATAGAAAAATAAAATAAAAATAAGGAAAGTTTTTTCTTTTTTCCTATTTCGATTGTATATAGTTTAAAAAAATAAATCAAATCAAAATTATAATAATTGTATGTGAGAAGGTTAAATTAGGTATAATGAAAATATTGTTCATAAAAGATAATTTGATGGGGGTATTTATAGATATAGTGGGTGTAAATATAATTTGATGATGAGTGATGTTGGACTATTACAGGAAAGATACATTGGATTCAGCAAACCGGCTCACACATGAACACACATTTTCATATTCACTCTCCATCAACGTCCAAATAATTTTGTGTTATCACCACCGAACGTGATCTAGTCATAAAAAAGATTACTGTGAATAAATTTGTTTTCTAAAGTTCGAATGTTGGGTAGTGAGTAATTTTCCTCTAGACATAAACACTTGTTTCCTACCAATTCAATATACTAATTTAGCGTGTTTGGAATTATGTTCACATGTATCCTTTTTGTGTTAAAATTCGATTCAACAATGAATAACAAATGCAAAGCTTAATTGGAACTCCGAGATTTAGAGAATCTACTCTGACTCTTTTTAAGTCTTAAATGTTTCATTAAGCATACAAATATCATATCTTTTCCCTTATTTATAGTTTTTCATGATGGCATTCTGTCTTTACTATGTTTAAGTTTATATCTATCATTTTTATTTGGCAGGTGTCATCTGTCTTTGTCTTTGTCTTTAAGTTCTTGCTAACGCGGCACGTAAAGAGTTTAGTTCTGTCATTCCGCTTTCTTTCATTTCTGTAGAACCTCTTTTACTATGACGTTATTTTATTTTTTTCCTTAAAACGTGATGTCGTATCCGAAACTCACCCCACGCTTACCAACACAGATTGCCTCCTTTTTTGGATTTTTTTCAACTAAATTTTTTTTTTTTTTTTTTTTTTTGTGCAATCACACTAAACCTTCTTCTTCTTCTTCTTCTTTTTAAATCTTTTTTTTTTCTTATGGTCCTATATTACTTTATGCTTTGGTGCTCCACTTAATTGGGTGATTTATGTCATCCTTCTATGGTTTGAGCCACCCATTTCAATCTACTTGGCATATTCTCCAATCATACATATGGTGTTTGAAATCTATAGGAGATTCCCGGCCACTATATTTCCATATTTATGTTTGTGTAAATATGTTTATAAGTGGCTGAAGCCCTACAGTACGTTCAATCAATAATTCCCAATATTTTTAAATAAAAAAAATAAAAATAAAAAACAACAACAACAACAATTCACCATTCGTAGGACACCATGTCGCCATGTCACCGGTTCCATTTATTTTTTTTCCACAGACCCCACCTGAGAAAAACAATGTATAATTGTATATGATGGAGAAAATCTACTCTCCCTCCCTCCTCGCTCTCTCTCTCTCTCTCTCTCTCCTCTCTCTCTATGTTAGAAATTTGGATAAGCTAGTTGTAACTTTATTCTTATATTTCATTGATGAATTCCACTTTTGTATTCTGTTTATGTCCCCTAATAAAAGTTTGTTACTAATTAAATGTCATATCAATTAAAGATCATAATAATTGAAATATTTTAATTAACATAGCATGGTATTTCTGTGGAGACATGAAAGAAATAATTTATTGGCTTGTAACTTATAAGAACTAAGGGTGAAAATGGTTTGGTCAGTACGGTTTTTGAGAGGTTTGGAGACTGGACCGACAGTTAGATTTGGTGAAACGATGAGACCGTAACGCACTAACCACCTGTGAAAATCGCCACATAGATTTTTTTTTTTTTGGGGGGGGGGGGGGGGGGGGGGGGGGGGGGGGTATGGACAGAACGAAAACATCCCTTAAAAAGTATAAATTTTTTTACAAAAACAGTCCGGTTCAGTTTTAATCGAACCTCAAAATTCAGAAACCAGGACCGCAACCGTGCAGAGACGGGCAATTTGGTTTCCTAAACGAATAAATTTGGTTTTCGGTGGATACAGCTTCAAACAGTTTGATATAAATGATTACGGACATTATAACGGTTATGAATATATCTTGAACACCCCTGGTAATTAAAAATTATTAAGTAACGCTAATCTTGGAATTCAAAGAGAAAAATCCTTGTCCATTTCCTTGTCGACAGACAAACTGAGCCACTTTCAACTTCGCAAAAGCCCGGCCCAATCAAAAATGAAGCCCAACTTTGACTAGGTCAACAGAAAGCTTTTAGGTTACATGTAAGAATGTCATAAATTTGACACATTCTTATATTTATGCCTACAATAATTTTGTTATTTCATAACACTAAAATTATCAACTTTAATGTTAGAATTTACAAAATTATGAAGAGGTACTCAAAACATGATTCCCTATCTAATTTTATAGGGCAAGGTTGTGGTAGAGACTCCTTGAGAGTCAATACCAGTCATTATGGTAGAGCTCCTTTTTAGACCGTTGAGATTTTATCGGATGGCATAGAAATTAGGTGTGTATATGAGTTATTATAGGTACTACCACATAGTATTATAGAGTAAGTGAAAAAAAAAATTGGAGAAGGCACCCACCCCTGCCAACCTTCAACCGTTGTCCCCGGCCCCTCGCCTCCAGCGACCTCCTGACACCCATTAGCCCTGGACCCGCAACCTACCCCCGTCGGAAATCGCCTTCTCCCAGGCTGCCCATACCCAACCCCCCCCCCCCCGCCCCGCCCCAAAAAAAAAAAAAAAAACAAATCACCACTGGCGAATTCCCCCCTATCGGCGATGTTTTTGATTTGGGTTCGCCCCCCTGATCACCCTTCACCCATTCGCGATCTTGGTTTGGCCACCCTTGTCCCCTCCCCCCCACCCAATTATCACCCACTCGCGAATCACCCCCTGCCCGACGCGCGACCTGCGGCAAAAAGCCCCCCTCCCCCTTGCGACCTTCTGTGAGAAGCCCCCTCCCCTGTGATCTCCAACGAATGCGACCTTCGGCGAGAAGCCCCCTCCACCCCGTGCGATCTCCAGCCGACTTCGAGCCATCGGTCCTTGTCGACCTGGCGACGGAAACCTCCCCCCCCCCCGATGAAGGTGGTTTTTTTGTAATTCTTTTTATTATTTTTTTAATTTCTTAGTCATATACTACTATGAAATAAAATGCATTATTACTATTGTACACAAGTAAAATCTTAACCATTTAATTATATCTTAACGGTTTAAAAAGGAAGTCTACTGATAGAGTATATAAAAGGATATTTACAGCAATCTTACCCATTTTTTCAAAGCGGGTTAGCGCTTTTTCTACAGGTCTCTGTCTGAATCCACCGGAAAGTCGTGTTCTATCTTCTTCATCCAATGAAATTTCATTCGCTTCTTTGACTGGTTCAATCTTCCAAACCAGAAAGCAAGCTAGCCTTTTTTCCTCAAACCCTAGACTACGCTACGCTGTTGCTAACAGCTTCCTTCTTTGATACTAATGAAAGCACAATTTAAACTTTCTAATTTGACTTTGTGATTGCAAAATGTTATATTTTATTACAAACGATTCCAAAATGTTGGACAAATTCTCAACTACCTTGGAAGACCAAGAGACGCAGACTTTTTACGAGGCAGAAACCTCCCAAGTCTTCGAGTCAACCTCAATCTCATTATAACAAGCTTAAGAATGCGTAAAACGTCACTGAAAATATCTGAAGTTCTTTTTTTCTTTTTCTTTTTTTAAGATAAAATCAATGGCTCCGTCTTTGGATTTCGAGACGAATCTGGCGACGGCGAAGACGGTTCTGACGACGGTGGCTTCGGTGGCCGCCACGGCGATGGTTGCTCGATCGATCGTCCAAGATTTCATGCCTCGCGAGCTGCAAGACTTTCTATTCTCTGGAATCAGAAAGTTGTTCAATCGCTACTCGATTCAGATGACGGTGGTGATCGAAGAATTCGACGGCCTTGTCAGCAACCACATCTTCGAGGCGGCGGAGACCTATTTGGTAGGCAAAATCTCGCCTTCGACGCAGAGGCTCAAGGTGAGCAAGCCTGTGAAGGAGAAGAACCTCTCCATCACCATGGAAAGGAACGAGACCATCGTCGACGTCTTCAATGGCGTCAAATTCAAGTGGATTTTGGTTTGCCGACAGGTCGGAGGCAATGCCGGCGGCTTCCACAACCATCACGGAGGCTTCAATTCGATGATCCAATCAGAGGTCCGATCGTTCGAGCTCAGTTTCCACAAGAAGTACCTGGACTTGGTCCTGAAATCGTATTTGCCCATGTCGTGAGCGAATCGAAATCCGTCAAGCAAGAGAAGAAGACGTTGAAGATCTTCACGGTGGATTCCCGGAAATTCTACCACTACGGCGACGACGTGGGCAACGCGTGGATTCCAACCAACCTCGACCATCCGGCGACGTTCGAGACGGTGGCTCTGGACATGGAGGTCAAGAACTTCATCCTTGAAGATCTGGAGAGGTTTGTGAAGCGGAAAGAGTATTACAGGAAGGTAGGGAAAGCCTGGAAGAGAGGATACTTGTTGTATGGGCCGCCCGGGACAGGGAAGTCGAGCTTGATCGCGGCAATGGCGAATTACTTGAAATTTGATGTGTATGATTTGGAGCTCACTGAGCTCAGGGAGAATACCGATCTCAAGAAGCTGCTCATAGCCATGGCCAATAGGTCCATACTGGTTGTTGAGGATATTGACTGCTCCGTTGACTTCCATGACCGTAATCTGGCTGTGAATCGGTTTGGTCAAGATTACAATGGGAACAGAACCAAACAGGTTTGATCATCTTGTTATGGCTTAGTCGTATTCTTTTCAAGTTTTTCTCTATTTTGATTTTTATTTTTTCTTGATTTGCTTAATGGAAGTGCATAAATTACCTTTTTGGCTTGTTGTTTTCTTAAAGAGAAGTACCACGTACGTTGTCTTCCAAAACTGTGCATGGCTAAAACTAAGAAAATATTAAAGGAAAAGGAAATCATAAAAACTATTCCCTGAGAGAAATCTGTCTGTTTGCTGGTCAAAATCTGATTTATTCTCTGTTCTACTATTAGCCTTTGAGAATTGGAGAGGTTGTTTATGAAATATTTTTTTTTAATCCTATATTCGCCAATTGCAAAATTTAAATTAAAAAAAAAAAAAAAAAAAAAAAAAAAAAGATAAGGTTTCAGTTTATAGTCACTCTATCTAATTAATTTGTCTTTTGTTTGTGGCTAGTGATTTATGCTATGTTTGGTAAGATAGAAAAAAGGGAGGAGGGAAAATTAGAACGAATTAATGGAGTAAGTTGCTTGGTAAGAAGAAAAAGAGGAAGGAAAAGAAAATAAGATGGAAAAAAAAAAAATTAAAGTGGTTAATCCTTTGAGAAGAGAGAGGAAAAAATCCACCATATTATAACTAATATTAATAAAAAATAATAATTGTACAAGATTTCATTTTCTTTCCTTCCTATCTACCAAACAATATAAAGGAAAATTATTGATGTTTCTTAATATGCATGTGCATTTCTTACTGGGATGGGAAGTCTACTGGTTTGATCAATTTTCCAAGTACTTGCCGTCATTTAATGAACGAATTGAGCCCCGGTAGAAGATCAGTTGCTGTCCGACACCACATACTTGTAGAAAATAATATGTGGTACTTAACACCAACATTGCCTTGAGCATTTTTTATAATGAATTAGCCCCAAGTCCTTTGCCCTTATAGTCCTCTAAATTTTGTTCTATACTCAGGAGGCAGATTGAATGAACTTGTTTCACATTTTTGCTATAACTTTATGGCATTTGATAAATAGACATTGTTACATGCAATTTAAACTTTATCATATTCGCGTGTTACTTTCTTGGCTCTTTTCCTAACCGTTCTGCAATGCTACAGCTGACGCTATCTGGCCTACTGAATTTCGTCGACGGGCTGTGGTCAAGCTGCGGCGACGAGCGTATCATAATCTTCACCACCAATCACAAAGAGAAGCTCGACGTGGCGCTACTCCGTCCCGGTCGAATGGACGTGCATGTCCACTTGTCCTACTGCACACCATGCGGGTTCAGAGTTCTTGTGTCTAATTACCTTGGCATTGAAGAGCATGCACTATTTGAAGAGATAGAGCAACAAATTCAAGCCACGAAAGTGACCCCAGCAGAAGTTGCCGAGGAATTATTGAAGAGCGACGATCCTGATATTGCACTGAAAAATCTAATTGAATTCATCAAATTGAAAAAGAAGGAAATAGTGGAAGCCAAGGCTAAAAAAGAGAAGGAAGAAGCGGAAGCTGATAAGAAAGGAGAGGAAAAGGACAGTGTTCAAGCAGAACCAAAGGATAATCAAGAAGGGCAAAACATGTCTTTTGCTCTATGAGCTGAGAACGACGAAGAATAAAAGCTTGCAAGCAGATAACCACGACAGAAGTGAGAAATAGATTTTATTTTATATATATATATATATATAGTTACTGTCAGAGCTTATAACTCTCTCTTATTTAAATTATGCGAATTTCGAACCTCCAATCATTAAGCTAGCCCAAAATAGAAAGTCCCATCTTATACTTGTGTGGCTATCACTTTTCTTTGAATTCTTTTCATCAGGAGGGTGCGTGTTAAATGGATTCTAGTCCTTTTTTTACTTTCGTTCAAACCAAAGGCTTTATGTATTATTAGTTAATGAGTTGAACACTCAATAAAGTTTTTAATAATGCTGCATACCTCATCTCCAATTCTAACATTTTTTTATTAATTTATGCAGTATTGCGAATTGTCATTATTTTTATCAATAGGTATTATAAAAATTATCACGTTAATTAATAATAAAAAATGTATTTACCATTATAAAGACAACTATTAATTGTTATTATAATATAAATTGGTAAAAGAAATTAATATTAGAATTGATGTAGTTGATTTAACTCAAAAAAAAAAAAAAAATCTTCTATCTTGGAGTTGTTATATAAAGTTTGCCTAATAAACGACATGTAAACATAATTATTTTTTTTCCCCACCAGCCACGACATATAAAGTGCACGCGACAATAATCCCTTTTTTTTATTTTTTTATTTTTTGGTCTCTCCCATCAAGTTTGAGTGGTTTCGAATATAATTTATATATCTGAATTATTGTAATTTTTTATTCCCTCCTTAAGGATACACATTATTTCTTATACTTATCCAAAATGGCGTGGATTCATTTAAATCAAACTATAAACCACATGAAACTTTCAAAAAAGAAAAAAGACTATAAAGCACATAAAGTGTTATCAATATTAATTCTTTTTGCAAGGGATAAATTAGAGAAAATTAGTAAATTGACAATTTTTAAACATTTATTTAAAAAAACATTATGATCTTTTTATTATTTAGAGATGACTTGTCACCATTAAAAAGTTGATTGACATTGACTCATCTATTAATAAAATACATATCTGATATCGGTCAATCAGTTATTGATTATTTATTAAGCCGTTAATCTTTCATTGACTATTATAAAATAAATAAATAAATAAATAACTTATTATATATTGCGGAATGTAAGCTGTTTTGCCTATATGTGAAGCTGGGCCTACCCTTCAAAAGGCTCATGATTGAGCCCAGACAGCCCAATGGACAACTAAACGAAGCAGCTAAACATGAAAAACGTTGATTCATTGATGACTTGATGAACGTCCAAATAATGTGTGTCATCACCACCGTGTATGATAGTCTAAGCGTAATTGGTAAATGTTTTCTGCGACTAAATTTGTATTCTAATTAAGGTTCGAATCGGACGGTCTTCTTATGCGTTTTAAATGTACGAACTTGTTTTCCATCAATTCAATACTCGATATAGCATGTTTGAAAACACACTTCTACGTATCATTATCGCTAATACCCAAAGGGTATACTAATGTATACCGATAGCTCCTGCTCGGATTTGTTTTTATATATTTGTGTTTTCTTTCTTCATGTAGATACTTGCCCTATGTTTTAATTGGATGACAATCCAATTTTCGAAATTGAAATTTTTTTGCAAAATACTATTTTTCCCAACTTTTTTCATCATTCTCTCTTTTTTTTTTTTTTTTTTTTTTGAAAAAGGAAAATTATCTCATTTTTAAAATCTATTTTGTATAGTATCCTTTTGGAAAGAGAAAATGGGGGTGTTTGGCGAATGAGTTTAGTTTAAGATTTTTAAGTTTCAATAGTAATTTTTCAGAAAAGACAAAAACTTTTTCAGAAAAGACAAAAAAAAATTTCAGAAAAAGATAAAACCATGATGAAAAAAGTACAATTTAGTTTAAACAGGACTTGAAAACAAACAAGCCAAATCTTTTTAAAATCTTCATACAATGTATTATTTCTAACATCACTTCTTCTCATTCCAAACAACTTTTTTTTTTTTTTTTAATTTATACGTTCAAACATCATCTTATTCTCAAAATGAAAAAGACTCTCATTTAAAAAAAAAATTCATTTTTTGAAAACAGACTCGTAATCCAAGTGGAGCCTTTAACTTTCATTTGCTCCACTTAATTGGATGATATTTTTCATCTTTTATACTTGTGATATTGTCCAATCATAGAAATTGAGTATCAGGAGAGTCCCGACCATTATAGATACACGTATATTATGTGTACATATACATATATATATATATGTAAATCTATACATATATAAGAAAGAGAAAAAGAATCACTATTTTCATCCAAAACGCACGTTTTGGTTTAAACGTGCATTTTGGCCTTTTTTGGTTGGTTTTTTTTTTTTTTTTTTTTTTTTTTTTACTCATACACGGCGAGCAGGAGTGGCAATTCGTGTCACGTGTCGGGTTCGTGTCGTGTTAGAGCCGTGTCGATTTTTTTTTCCCCGACCCGAACACGACCCGCGACACGAACATGACACGAAACCGCGACACGAACACGACACGAACCCGTCACGGGTGGACACGACACGACACGAAATTGACCCGCGACACGAAATTGACCCGCAACACGAAATTGACACGAAATTAACACGAAATTGACACGAAATTTGACACGAAATTGACACGCGACACGAAATTGACCCGAACTTGACCCGCAACACGAAATTGACACGAAATTAACACGAAATTGACACGCGACACAAAATTGACCCGAACTTGACCCGCAACACGAAATTAACACGAAATTGACACGAAATTTGACCCGAAATTGACACGAAATTGACACGAGACACGAAATTGACACGAAATTGACCCGAAATTGACACGAAATTGACACGAAAAAAAACGGGTCCACCCGAACACGACCCGTTTTTTTTCGTGTCAATTTTTCCCAACCCGAACACGACCCGCCACCTATTTTTCCCAACCCGAACCCGTGAAATTCGTGTCGTTTTTGAGTCGTGTCGTCGTGTCGCGACCCGTATTGCCACCCCTAACGGCGAGAGAGGAGGGGGTGGAAGGGACGTGTGGAAGGTGGGGACGTGGGTCGAAGTGATGGTGGAGAGAGAGAAAGAGATAGAAGAAGAAGAAGAAGAAGAAGAAGAAGAGGGGAGATATGGTATCAGATTGAGGGGGGGGGGGGGTGGGAAGAAAAAAAAGAAAAAGGGTGGGCGTGAGATTGGAGAAAGAAAATGGAATTGAGGTCTAAGGTCATTGGAAAGAGAGAGATAGATATTCCTTCTTATTTCCCTATTTTCAAAAAAAATTTAGGACAAATTATGGTAAACCCTTTTTTATATACCATATCAATAGAGCTCATTTTTAAACTGTTCAGATGTAATCAAACGGCTGAGATGTTGTTTGTATACGGTAATTATCATACACTTTACCTTACAGTAGTATTTTTCTAATAAATTAAAAAAATTAATTTAAAAAAAATCCAACGATGGTGGAAGGCGTTGGGTGGGAGCGGGGGTCCATCGCCAGCGTTAGGGGGGGGGGAACTAAGTCGACTCCGACGCGGGGGGGTCGGCGGGGTCCGTCACTAGGGTCGAGGAATGAGGTTGGATTTTTTTAATTAATTATTTATTTATTAGTCAAATACAATTTTAAGGTAAAGTGTATGATAATTATCGTTTTAAAAGGTCAAACTACGGTAAAGCCTCTTTTATATACACTATCGATAGATCTCATTTTTAATCATTCAGATGTAATCAAATGGCTAAGATATTGCTTATACATGGTAATTATCATATATTTTACATTATAGTAGTATTTGACTAATAAATAAAAAATAATTTTTTAAAAAATCCACCAGTGGTGGAAGGTTTTGGGGAGGGGAGGTTTCCATCGTCGAGGTCAGGAAAGAGGGAGGGAGTAAGCTGCTCGGCATCGAGGGAGGGGGCAGCTCTGATTGGGAGGATTGTCGTCAACATCCGGGGGGGTAAGGCGTTTGGGCTCGAGGTCTCAGGGGGGGGGGTCGTCGGCATTGGGGAGTGAGGGGGGCGCCTGGGCTGGTCGGGGGGAGGGCGCCTAGGTTGGTCAGCGTCGGGGGGGGGGGGGGGGGGAGGTGGTTCGTCACTGGCTCGTTCAGGGGGGGGGAGGGGGAACTGGGTCAACGCCAACGCATTGGGGGTCGGCTGGGTCTGTCGCTAGCATCGGGGAAGGAGGTTGGATTTTTTTAAAATTAATTTTTTAATTAATTTTTAATTTATTAGTCAAATATTACTATAAGGTAAAGTGTATGATAATTACCGTACACAAGCAGCATCTCAGCTGTTTAATTAAATCTGAATTGTTTAAAAATGAGCTATATCAATAATATATATAAAATGGGTTTTACCGCAGTTCTACCATTTTTTAAAATATATATATTTTTTTAATTTCTTTCAACATTATTTGAATGCTTGTGTACTATCATTAAATAATATATATCATATAATATCTATAGGATATATTTATTAAAAAGTAAGAAAAAATCGTTATATATCTAAAATCTTATAACATATAGTTTAATTATCTCAATGCATTTATTTTCATAAATTTAAATACAATTTCTATCTTCTACACTTTTTTAAGATTTATTTTTAATATAAATATTTATTTTCTATATTTTAAAAAAAATATATGTTTCATATATTATAATTTTTTGTATTTTTTGTAGTTTCTTTTAGATATTTCATTATAAATAAATCACATTGATTTAAGAAAATACTTTTCATTGAAATATTCAAATATTATCTTCAAAATGAATCTTTTTTAATTTTTCATTTTAGTTCTTGTTTATGAATATATTTTTAATATTTTTATCTTTTTATCTTTTTGATCTATTTTCATGTTTTTTTTTTTCGTATTTTGATGGTGTTTTTTTTCTACTTTTTACTTATATATATATTTTTTATTTAGATAAAACTTTTAAACTAGTATATTTATAAGTGGCTGACATGTGGAAAGCCCTACTGTACGTTCAATCAATAATTCCCCAAATGTTTAAAACAATAATATATCAATTCACCATTCGTAGGACACCATGTCGTCTTGTTTCAGTCGTAAGGACGACGCACCGCCAGACATTCAGTTGCTATCCATTTTTCACTCTTCTTTTTTAGCACGTTAAACGTCCCATGTAAGTTTTTATCAATATGTATGTATACATGTACACATATACATACACACATATCCATGATGATTGAGACTACCTAGCCACCGAGCTAGCTAGTCAAGATTCTAATAACCAAACAAAAGATATTGCTGTTCTTTTATAGTACCATAATATAATTTAACTAACATCCATATATATATATATATATATTGGTACTATTTATCTGAAAAACACTACAATACATTATCCGGTATTTGTTTTTTACCGGATACAAACGGTAATTCGTTCAGAGCTATTAGATATAAAAATAGATGGCGTTAATAAAAAAAAAGATAAATTGAGATACAATTTTTTAAACTGTATCATCTTTTTTTAGATATTTGATCACCGAATATATATATATATATATATATATTTATTTATTTTTACTCGGAAATAATTCTCACATACCGTCACACATGTAACAATATATCATATCATTATCGTCTCATTTTCCTAGAGTCAGCTTTTGTTATGTTTTTAGGGATGTCAATAGAACAGCTAAACATCTTTCTTTTTTTCCCCTCAATTTTCATGAACTCATCTTATTGGAGGAATTTCCTCCTTTTATTATGTCTGCTACTTAAACAAAAAACGGATGTTGTTTTGCTTTTTTTTTTTTTTTTTAATGAGAAAATCACGTGTAAAGGAGAATTGAATATTTTTTAGGTTTCTTTCTTGTCAAAGGCTGTATGTGTATCTGATGAGTCAAAAGACATAAGATTTTTTTTTTTTTTTTCCACACATAGTTGTTGTATAATATAAATATGTTTTTTTTAATAATATAAGATTTATGACTTTCGTTGATTAACGTGCAATGAAAATACACTTCGATTTCAAATTTGATGTTGAAATCCCTTCTCTTTCATACATTGAACTAGTCCAAAACAGAGTTTAATTGTTAAATGATATTATTTATTCAGTTCGTGATAAATAAACTAACAATGGAAAATGGTCCCCTGCTGGAAAGCAACAACTAACTTCTACATACAAGCCGGGTTTCCATTTACTAAACATTGCATCACACGCAAACGCAGGTATATACATATAGATACATATATATATGTAGAAATGTAAATAAATATGTGCATATACATGCATGCACATGTATATATGTGCATATACGTGACCTACATATGTATGTGTGAAAAGAAGAAAATTCCTGAATATTCCTTTCATGCTTGTCTAGGATGATATAGAGCACTTGAGTGTTTAATTGGAAAATCTAGGGCACTTATTCTTCCAAAAACAATAGAAAATCGTAGCTAGCTATAGTGCCCTCTCACTATTGGATTTAGTCAAAAACACACACACCCACACAAAAAAGATATATATATGTATATATATGGACTGTTATATGATATTCTCTTATATGTTATCATGTCTTAGAATATATTATAATAATCATATGATTTTAACGTAATGTTTTTTAATAATATTTATTATTTATATCAATATCTGAATAAAATCATGTGATAAGATCGTAAATAAGAAGTTATATATAAATAAATTAATCATTATAAATTTATAAAAATAAAATTATAAATGCCGTAGGTACCCCACATGAGATGTTTTATATATAGCAATAATCAACTATCTATATATTTTGTTTAGTCCATTTAATGATGGACGTGGACATTCCACCCTTGATTAGTCGTGGAAGATCACACTTAATTCGTGGCTTTATGAATATTAGGCATGAACTTTAATTTGAGAAAGGGTCATGATGGGACAAGGCCAGTTTTCCTAGA
This sequence comes from Ficus carica, assembly GCA_009761775.1. NCBI lineage: Eukaryota > Viridiplantae > Streptophyta > Magnoliopsida > Rosales > Moraceae > Ficus > Ficus carica. The sequence continues at coordinate 25,852,246 of CM019743.1, read as the reverse complement.
ACTAGAAGAACTAAATGTAGGACCACTATAGAATTTAGTAGGACCATGATTAATTATAGTATTAGGATTGTACGCATTGAATAGCGCTGAAGAGAATTCCTTTAATTGTATCATATGTCTACTTTTTAACCATAAAACAAACAATAATGGTCCCTATCCATTGTAGACCAATTTTGATCTACTTACCTTTACTAACTCTAGTTTGGGATAAGAATTAAGAGTACTCTTGTAACCCAAATATTCCCCACCTAGAGATTTGTAGGGTGTGATTATTGGACTCACCCCGGCTAAAAGTACTGCAATATTGTTTCTATTTTGCTCTATAAAGTCAAGAATTATTGCACCTTTATTATTTTCTCAATTATCATTATTTTCTTATCACGACTCCATCTTTTTGATCCTTATACCGTTTGCATGCTTTAATACTTTATGACAATTCCATCCTTTTCATGGACAGTTTCTTTAGTAGAACTAATTCATATCCACTTGGAAATTATGCTTAAAATTTACTCCCAAGAGGTAGACAAAGTGGTTGTGAGCTCATCGTATCTTAGACTGTGTTTAGTAAGAGAGAAAAGTCGAAGTAAAGAGAGAAGTATAGGGATAAGTGAAATGATATTAATAATTTATGATTGTTATGTTGGAGAGAGAAATATTATGAAAGAATTAGACATGAGACTCCAAATTTTTAAAACACTCCAATTTTAATATTTTCTAAATTAGAGATATTTTTTGACAGATTACATACCAAATATCATAAGATAAATAACCTCTTAGGTCATTTTAGATTTCTCTCACCAAGTTTTCATCTACCACTTTATCTTTTTCTATTATCGTTCATTCCTACCAAACATAACTTTGAACTCAAGTTTGAGGGCCGTTTGGGAAACTAACTCCATATGACAAAACACTATATAGATTTAAAACCTCAACTTTACATCAAACTTTTTCTCTATTTCATTTTCAAAAAACTCAAACTTTAAAAATCCATAATTATCTCATTTCAAATCAAAATGAATTATTTTTATGTCAAAATACTCATAACAACGAGATAAATAAGTCAAAATTTATTTTACATATTTTTTTCTGAGCACATCTTAAATTTTTGTTATATTTTTTCATCACATAATTTTTCTAAAAGTATTTTCAAATATATATTGTCAACCTAATTTTTAAAACGCCATTTCTAGATATCCTAGAACGGACCTTAAGAGTTGAGAGCAAGGAGTACTTTTAAGGTCCTGTTTGGTAACCGGTTCTGTTTAAATTTTTTTTTTGTCTTTTCTCCAAAAGTTTTGTCTTTTTCTCAAAAAAAAAATTTCTTTTCTGAAAAGTCAACAAAATTTACTATTTAAATTTATCAATTTCAACTCAAACTACACATCAAACATCCTTTTAAATATGCAAAATAAACTGGATCTCTATTTTTTTTTTTTCCCAAATAAAAAAGGGTATATATTCAAACTAGTGTAGGTGGACACGTGTAAAATAAAAATGGAAAAGAAAAACCATTGTTCAGGACGAGTCACTGTGCTAGAAAACAAAAACAAAAGAGAAGAAAATAAAGAATCCAGCGAGAAAGTAGAAAGCTCAAGAGAATTCAATGAACAAAAGCAAGGTACTTGGCCAATGAAACTTGTAATAGTGTCAGTGACAAAGATGTGCTATGACCAGACCCAACAAACTTTTTGTCAGGGCCATTTTTTCTTCCTTCCACGTCGAAAGTTGGAATCAGAGTGCTGGCAGTGTCAGGCTGCTTTTTTTGTGCTACATTATTATAATCCAAAAAAATTTAATTCCTGGTTTCCGGTGATAAGGACAATCCAAAAGATTCCATTGCAAACTAATAAATGCCTAAGGAGCCGTTTGAGAGTCGTTTCGAGACGGTAGTTTAGAGATTAATATCCATTTTATGAATAAGTTAAGTTTAAAATGAAATAAAATTTTTAAATTTGAATTGAGTTTATTTTTTAAAAAGTAATTATAAATTTTATTAATTTTTAAAAATAAAATAAAAATTAAGATGAAAAATTTGAATTGAGTTTGAGTTAAGTTGTATCATCAAATATAGGTTAAATTAAAAAAATATATTTAAAGAATGTTTTTAAAAAAATTATGTGATATTGAGAATAATATAAAAATTATACAAAATAGATCTTATCTTGTTTGTCTCAGTGTTATGAGTATTTTGATTTAAAAATTATCTCATTTTGATTAAAAAAAATTACAAACTTTTAAAGTTTGAATTTTTTGAAAATTAAAAAAAAAACATATATATAAAGTTAAGAATTTTAAATCAAGATGATAAAATATCATCAGGAGATATTGTCTTAAACACTAAGAAAAGAATATCAACAAAGATCCAATTGCAGCATTGAAAATGATATATACTCGGCTTTAATATGTATATTATTTATAGAAAAAATTGTAGGACAATCAATAGAAATCAAATGGCTGGTTGTAAATTGTTATGGAAAGTTCTCTTTATTTTCACTCTCTGTAGTCTCCATCATTATGGACCTAGCATGTGCTAGAAATATTGAGTCAAAAGTTTTCACTATTTCATTTGTTTGTTGGGAACTTATTTTTATTATTCTTTTCAAATTTTTGAGGATAAGATCTTTTATTTTATATTATTGATAAGAATTATTATTTTAATTGTAGATTAAATTTTTGACAGTCTAATTTATAATTGGAGCAATTCTATATCGTAAATTATAAATTTTTAAAATGAACTCAAATAAAATTTTTAAAATACTGTAAAATGATCCTTTTCTTTTTGCAAGAGATATAATCGTTTTCTTAAAAACCAATTTGGTATTGTCGTGCTTTTTAAAAAATTTTCTGATTCTGACTATACTTTTACAAGAGTAAAAGATTAAGACTATAATTTTTTTAGCTTCTCAAAAACAAGTACGAGGGACGTGCTTCCCCATTTGAAATATATTTTTTTTTCCATTTGTTTGTCTAAAAAAAAAAAAATACTTGAAATTTACTATAAATAACAATGTCTCTCTATGAAACATCATTTTTCTATGAAAATATATAAATAAATATATTAATAGTAATTTACAGTATCATAAGTTAAATACATATAATTCACTATAAATAATATTATGAGAAATTAAAATTTTTAACATTAAAAGAACAAAAGCAAAAATAGAACAACAAACATATTACAAAGAGAGTATTTATTTATTTAAAAGTGCGGAAGAGTAAATAATTTGTCCTTTTGTGATAAGTGAAAAACAAAAATGGTTTATTGTGTATTCCTGATGAGGCTATCATATTAATGTGTAAGATGTCAAAAAAAGAGTATACCATGTGGATCAATATAAGTCATTGGATTAAAGTAAATGAAAAAAGTGTAAACCTTAATCATTGGATTCACGCACAAACAAAAGATTAAAAAAAAAAAAAAAAAGCAAGCATGCATGCAAGTTGGAACAAAAATTTTGTCCTTTCCAACCTCATTCTCCTTTCTATATAAATTAGTCTAAAGCATGTGTCATGCACATGTTAAATATATTTGAGAAAATTAATCTAAGTAGAAAGAAATTAAATTAATGAGTTAAAAAATAAAGCTAAAAAAAATAACGAATTATCTTTAAAAAAAAAAGATAAAATAATCAAAAAGATAAAAAAATTAAAATGTATATATAAAAAAAAGACTAAGACAGAAAAAAGGGCTAAAATGAAAAATAAATAAATAAATAAAAGGTCAAAAGGAAAAAGAACGAAGGGCTACAGAAAAAAGGACTAAAATGAAAAAAAAAATAAAAAGGCAAAAAAGAAAAAAAAATTTGAAAGACTAAAAAGAAAATAAAAAAGTTTTTCGTCCAAAACACATCGTTTTGAACGAAAGTGAAAGTGCATTGTAATGCACTTAGAGCTAAAAACAAAAAAACAAAAAACAAAAACGAAGTACCTGAAAATTAAAAAAAAAAGAAAAAAATACTCTAAAAAGAAAATGACTAAAATGTAAAAAATTTTTTTACTAATACACGAAAAAATGACTAAAATAAAAAATAATAAAAAAGGCCCAAAAAAATAAAGAAAATTGAATGGCTAAAAAAAAGGACTAAAATTTAAAAAAAAATTGAAGAATTAAAAAGAAAATAAAAAAGCTTTTCTTGCAAAACACACCGTTTTGGACGAATTTTTTTTATTCTTTCTATAATACTAGTCTACAACATGTGCTATGCACATATTGGACATTTTTGAGAAAATTTATCTACTTAAGGGAAAACTAAAATATTAAGTTAAAAAATTGGACCCACAAAAAAAAAGGACATGAAAAAAAAAGAGACATAAAAAAATATATAAAAAAGATAAAATGACTAAAATGAAAGAAAAAAAAAGGACTAAATTGGAAAAGAAAAATGGGCAAAAAAAATAAAAATAAATATAAAATACAACGAATGAAAATGCTTCAACAGTAAAAAAATTTCTTCTTTCTATATATAGTTATAGATATAGAAGGAATAGACAAGCAAAGCAAGTTAATAGCAAAAACGTAAAAGAAAAAATTTAAGAATGATAACAAATTTAAAAACCAAAAAGATAAAAGAACTAAAATGAAAAAAAAAAAGACCAAATATGAAAAGGGACTAAAATGAAAAAAAAAATCTTAGGGTGAAAAAGGAAAAAAGAAATGAAGGACTTAAAAAAGAAAAACTTATTTGAAAGGGATCAAAATGAAAAAAAAATTATAGTGCAAAAAAAAAAAAAAAAGATATGAAGGACTAAAAAAAGGGGAAAAAAAATAAATAAATAAAAACTGATTTAAAAGGGTCCAAAATGAAAAAAAAAAAATTTAGAGTTAAAAAAAAAGATATGAAGGACTAAAAAGAAAGGAAAAAACTGTTTTCGTCCAAAACGGACGAAAACAGTTCCTCCCTCTCTTTTTTCTATGTAGTTTATAGATGTATAGATTAAAGATGTTAATTCCAATCATTTTTAGAATGCTTTACCGAGTAGATTACTTTCAAAGTTACTTTTTCAATGCACTAGACTATATGGAATAATCTGACAAAAATAAAAAATAAAAAAGGTATAATGAACGCATATTGTTACTGAAATTTCCTTATAATCGCTTTTAGAAAAAGCATGAAAAGGATTAAATTAGTGGGAGTGGATGATCTACATGAACAACCTAATGGGGTGAGACTTGTGGCTTTTTTATTTTTATATTTATTTTTATAAGATTGCACTTTTTTCATGTCAATGAAGCGAAATTATAATTGGGTTTTGATCACTGAAAACCCCCTAAAAGTAAGCAAACATGAACGACAAAAGGAAGGACTTGACCAAGACAAAGCACCGAGTCCGTCGGCAGAGAAAAAGTTGTCCCGATGATGCAATCGACTTTGTTTCTCTTTTGTTTATTAGCAAAAAAATAAAATTAATTAATTAGAAAGTTTGGTTCTCCTTTGCAGCAGTGGAAGTGGACCTTTTCTGTCATCTTTTGTTCTTATTACTTACTGAGGAATTCTGAAAACATTGTTTACCAGTTCGGCCAAAAAAAAAAAAAAAAACAGAAAACCCCACAAAAGCTGACCCTAGTTGAGCAGTGTGCTTACGTGAAAGACCCACTAATCTCTCTCACAAAGCTTTAAAAAAAAAAAAAAAAAAAAAACTCCGTAAGAATATTGAAAACCACCACCAATTTTGAGAAATAATTTTACAGAATGAATAATCAAACAACGCATTCGAATCATCGGGTAGTCAGTCTATTACTTTAATGCATATATATATATATATATATGTATATTAAAAGATAAAGTTTTTAAGAAGCTATACAAGGATCTAATTTTTTTTTAGGAAAAACAATAAAGTTTTTAAGAAGCTTACATAAGGATATAATTTTTAGTGGAGAAAAAACAATAAAAAAATAAAGTTTTTGAAAGTTATTAAAAAAAAAGTTCACTTTATGACGAAAGATCATATGTGATTCTGCCTTTATTCTTGGTTATTTAATCTCTCATTTAATAAGATTGATAAGATTATCCGCTCTTCTCGATAAAGTCATGAATTCAAGTCAATTCCATTATAATGATCGGATATATGAATAATTCACTTTATAAGAAATCTATACGTTCAGAAGAATATACAGCTTTCTTAAAATTATTCACTACCCACAAACATCAGGAAAGTAATTTGGGATATAATCTACAACAGTAATTGCAATTACATAATTGGCTAAGCTTGTTTCTATTTATTGCTTTCAACACCAAATTCTTTCACCACTACTAATAGACATCAACAAAAAGAAAACATACCACAAATATAATGTTTCTCCCAACAAAAACAGGATCAGATAAATAATAGTACCCTGGCCAAAGCTAAAATAGTATAGAATCAAAAAGCAACAAAAGGCAAAAGATAAAGGGAGAAGGATACTTATTCTAAGATATTGCGCTTACAAATACAGAGAAGTTAGTCATGTAGTGTGACAGTTATTAATCCTAGTAAGGAAAAAGATAAATCGTGCGATCTCATATTATTTGGTAATGAATATATATGACGGTTTATAAATAAAGAGATTAGCTTTAAATGGTATGTGATTTTTTGGGGTGAACTCAAGAATAAAACCGTATAGGCACAAACCCCAAAATGAACAATATTATATCAAAGGGAGACATGTGTCGTTACAAATGGTATCAGAAACTATTCCCAACTGGAAGTGTGGCCAACGAGGACATTGGGCCTCAAAAGGAGGTGTGATTGTAACGATCATCGGTTCTTATAAGGAAAATGGTAAGTTGTGCAGTCCCACATTGCTTGATAATGGATATATGTGATGATTCATAAGTAAAAAGACTGCCTTTTGATGGTCTGTGTGGACACAATGTTCAAAGCGAACAATATCATATCAACGGGAGACATGAATCGTTATATGTAGGATTAGGAACTCGTTTAAAGTAATAAATTACTCTTATATATTCTATTAATTTTTTTTAAAAAAAAGGAAAATTAAAGAGAGAAGAGAAGACAAAAGTTTAACTTAATTTCGCAAAACGAATAAAATATCGAGTAGTAAGGGTAAGTTATCCAAAACCATCAACTATTTTAAAACGAAGAGAATAAAAAATAAATACTATTAAATTTGAACAAGGTATTAAATCTTTAAAGTGAAGAGTTTTCCTACATTGAAAACAAATGGAATTAAGCTAGTGTTAAAATAGTTCTTTTTTCTGACACTTTTTTTAAAAGTATTTTCTTTGCAATTTCAGATTTTCAAAATTGAAAATAAGTACGTTTAAATTTTTACCAAACTACCAAATCTTCTAGGCTAAGTGGGGGAACAATTGGAAATAGAGTTTTTGATATATTTTGATTGGAGTTGAGCTGAGTATTTTTGGAGAGATGCGTTTAATTGAAAGAAAACTATTTAGAATGAAAAACTGTAAAAACTTGAAATGTGTTAGGGAAAAAAAATAATAGGGACTTGTTTCGTTTATCTTAAAATTCTGTACAATTTTTTTTAATCAACTCATTTCGACTTGAAATAACAAAATTATGAATTTTTAAAATTTGAGTTAACTGTAGACATCTACAAAAGTTTCATTAGAAACCAAAAACACCCCCAAACGAATGTTTGGAAACCAGACAGCAAAAAACCATCGTTAGGTCATGACAGACATATTATTGAAACCTGTTAACAATGATACGTAATTGAAGTGAATAGTAATCCGTTCACATAGAAATATTAAATGCAGCAGTTAATACACTATTAATAAAATCAGAAATATAAGAAAATAATAAGAGAACACCGAGTATGATTATTTAACATGATAAAAAACCCAACTTAAAAAAAAAAAAAAACCCCACGGATGCTAAACACACCAATTTCAGAGTAGGATTTCATTAATCTTCAAATTACAGTTATAATAGTACATAGAAATATACGGTAGGTTTGGTGGAGTAAAATTATTCATAATTCCAAATTGTCTTAATTGTATTAATTTTTAACTTTGAAAATCTCCTGATTTTAGAAGATTTAGTTTTCCTTCAAAGAAAAAAAAAAAAGAAAAAAGAAAAGAAAGAAATAAAAAAAGAGTGTTGGACTGTTTGAAGACAATTGTTAGGAATATTTTTCCTAATATTTTATTATCATCTTATTAAATTTAAATTATTGTTAAAGATAATTCTATACTAAAGTTTAACTTATGCTAATACTTATTTCTTTTCTTTGCAATTTCCATTTCATTTTCGACGTACTATTGGGGAGATTCCACACTCACTTATCGTTTTACAGTCCTATCCGACCAATTAAGCACCGCACACCCAAAAGGACCAACCAAACGGCATGCCATGCCCCACCCAAATTAGACTTCCCAAAAGTCACGACTGTGTGTGAATATAAATATTTCTATAAATTTTTTGTTTTTTGAAGGATTTATATTTATATAATTAACTCATCTTTATTTAATTATATTTAATACTTAAGCATCTCATTTTTTAATTAATTGATAACATTAATTGATGGATAATTTTTTTGAACACATATTAATAACATAAAAGCAGCTCACATATCATATTAGTTGGTACTCAAAAATTAAAATTAAAATTGATATCTTGTCACCATTCCTCTATATATGTATATTTATATTAAGGGAAATATGTACATGTTTTTCCTATTAAATATATGTACATAGGATAATACTTCAGTTCATCACCTTTAAAATAAAGAATGAAAACTTCAGTTTTTTCAAACCACTAGATGACATCTCAATAGCCGAAATACATCCAAGGGCATCTAAATTTAGGTAACCGGTTGTAGTTGTCCAACCGGTGACCTTTATATTTAACAATTTTTTTAAATTATTTTTGTAGCGACTAAACAACTTACTATAGTAACTTGCATCAATCCAGACAATAACTTTTATAAATAGAGAGAGTAACATTATTTTATTTGCATCATGTAAGAGAGAGATTCAGTGTTGTTATGTAAAAAAAAAAATACAGTATAAATAGAATTTTTTATGTGTAAACATATTCATCATAGTGATCGGGTTTTATTTTTTTTCCTTCCAATGTTTACAACTGCAGATTACTTACTTCCTCATATATTTTTACCTTTCATGATGCAATGTGAGTATCAGCGGTCGTTTTACAATCTTATCGAGAAAAAAAAAAAACATGTGGTAATTGTCATTCAAATACCTTAAGATTATATGGAATTCCATTGACAGAAATACAAAAAAAAAAATATATATATATATATAATAATATTCGACAATTATTATTGAAATACCTTAAAATTTCTTAATCGATTTAAGAGATTAAACATGATTCCCATTTCAAACATATTCATCAAGGAAAATTGTTTAGTTAAAATATTCAAACAAATTAAATCATTGCTCTTGCACCTTTCTGCAAAACCAAAATAAACGAAACCACTATCAGTTATTATCATTAAAACTATAAATAGTGATGTAATTAGTAGAAAGTATTATGCCATTACCTATCATATGAATTCAGCCCCAATAGGTTAAAATAAGTTATAAAGTATGTTACAATTACTTGTATGTCCCTCAACTGCTACCATAATTTCAACAATAACATTATGCTATAATTGAATTTACCAGCTATAGTCGGTCTATACTATTTTTCGATTAAAAGAAAAGTGCAAAAATCTTCTTGAAGATCTTGACAACAGAGAGCAAGTTGTCTTTCTTGAGCATTGAACACGTGTATGAAGTTTTTGCACTCCTGAAGGACTTTATGGTGCATCCTAAATTTTTATATAGTTGTAGTTCTTGGATTTTAAACTTTTATTTTTTATCATTTACACCTTGAATCTGTAAATCTATAACAACTTACCCTCGTTGATAACTATGTTAACTTTTTAAAGAAAATTAAAAATTGACTTGTACATAAATCGTTAATTAAAAGTATAAAAGGTATTTTTTAATTAATATTAACACAAATTTATATTTAAAATAAATTAATTTAAAATATTTTTATTTCGTTAAAACTTAATTAAAAATGTTAGCTTTAATAAATTAAGATCAAAATAGATAAAAATGTCAAAAAAATCAATATTGTTATCAATAGACGTAAATTATTACATAATTATAAATTTAAGGGTAAATTATCAAAAATAAAAATGTAATAGACAAATTGCAGCAATAATTCATAACGCGCCAGTGCCAAGGAAAAAAAAAAAGAAGCCCACGTTTATAATCCTCACTCTCTCCTTAACCTTGGCAAGACCCCTTGAGCCCCAAGCAAACCACACTACTTGTAATCATTCTTCATCGTCGTCCTCCTAAAAATCTCCGACACCAAAAAATGTTCACCACAAAAGAAATGCCTTCCCCATCTTCACTCTTCTCGGCCTATGCTTCCATGGCGGCCTCAATGATGCTATTTAGGTCCATGGTCAATGAGCTCGTTCCGTACCCTGTTAGAGGCTACCTTCTCTCCACTCTCCGCTACTTCTTCAAAGCTCACAGCCCAGCTCTCACTCTGGTCATCGACGAGGCCAACGGCATGACCCGAAACCAAGTTTACGACGCCGCCTCGGTCTACCTCTGCACCAAGATCAGCCCCAAAACAGAGAGGCTCAAGATCAGCAAGAGCCCCAAGGAGAAGAACTTGAAGATCAGACTGGAGAAGGGCGTGGAGTTGGTGGATTTCTACGAGGGGGTTGAGCTCCAATGGACGTTTGTCTGCTCCGAGCCCGAGAAGAACAACCCCGGCGACCCTTATTTTCCGAGGTCCGAAAAGAAGTTCTTTGAGCTGACCTTTCACAAGAGTCACAAGCAAAAGGTGTTGGACTCTTATGTGCCTTTCATACTTGAAAAGGCCAAATTGATCAGTGATGAAGAGAGGGTTTTGAAGATGTACACTCTGAACAATTCTTTCCACAATTGCGGCGGCATGAAATGGGAATCGATCAATCTCGAACACCCGGCGACTTTCGAAACTCTGGCGATGGACCCTGGCCTGAAGAGCTCAGTCATTGAAGATCTCAATAGGTTTGTCAAGAGGAAGGAGTTTTACAAAAGAGTTGGGAGGGCTTGGAAACGTGGCTACCTGCTTTACGGCCCGCCGGGGACCGGTAAATCGAGCTTGGTCGCCGCCATGGCTAACCACCTTAAGTTTGACATCTATGATCTGCAGCTTGCGAATATAGTCCGAGATTCGGACCTGAGGAAACTGCTTCTGGCGACGGCTAATCGGTCCATTCTTGTGATAGAAGACATTGATTGTAGTGTGGATTTGCCTGATCGTCCCCAATCCCATAGTGGAGGAAGAAAGCAACCTGTTCATCAGCAACAACAAGATAGTGGTGGTACTCGTGCATCTGTATGTTTCATCCTTTACAAACCCTTCTTTTCCTCTGCCCTTTTACCCATTTCTTTCTTTCTTTTTTTTTTTTTTTTTTTTTTTTTCCGTATAATCTTTTTTAAAGTGTGATATGATTTCTGTGATTTCGTGAATCTTAATTTTCCGGTATGGTATCATCTCATTGGCTATGAGTAAAGCTTAGAATTGACAGCCTTCACTTCTCATCACTAAAAAAATTAGCCCCACAATGGTTCCCTTTATTCCCCCCCACAAAGTATTTTTTTTTTTTTTTTTTTGGTTAATGGATTTGAGAACAATACTGAAAATTAAACAATACCCTTGCTGTGATTTTTATGCAGTTAACATTATCCGGGTTGCTAAACTTCATAGATGGGTTATGGTCTACTTGTGGAGATGAGAGAATCATCATATTCACCACAAACCACAAGGACAGGCTAGACCCCGCTCTTCTGCGGCCTGGTCGAATGGACATGCATATTCATATGTCTTACTGTACTTACCATGGTTTTAAGCTTTTGGCCTCGAATTACTTGGGGATTCACGGCAGCCATATGCTCTTTGGAGAGATCGAAGCCTTAATGGAGGAAGCGGAGGTGACTCCAGCCCAAGTTGCCGAGGAGTTGATGGAGAGTGAGAATACTGATGTTGCGCTTGAAGGGCTTGTCAAGCTTCTCAAACGGAAGAAATTAGAAGGTGATCAAGGCGATGAAATGATCGGTTCTGAGGATCGAGGGACAAAGAAGCAGAAAACGGAGAAGAAGAAAAAACAACCAGTCAGGAATGCTAGAAGAAAGGTAAACACAATAAGAAGAGGCTATTTGTAGTCATCGAAATGAAGCACCTAATACGCTGAGATCCTCTTGAGTCTGTAGATGAAAAATCTGTCAAATGCTGATATAGGAGTACTGGTGGATTGTGCTTAGTTTAACCATTCTCTGGCAAATGGGTAGTTTGTTTCTCCTTGGGAATCAATGTGGGAAAATACGAGCATTGTCAACTAAATATTAATATAATTATAATTATTATTAGCAAGCCTACCTTGTTGTGCGAACGAATTTCGGAAAATCCATAATTTATTATAAATTTGCAGAGGAACCAATGATAAAAATCATTTAAATTTAGTAGACCATCAAACAAATAATTTAGAATTAAACTCTTGGGAAGGAACAGGGATGCAATATATGTTAACGGACTTTAACCTTTTATTTTTCGCCTCTGATAAGAACTCCAAAACCCACCCCATCATGATCATCGGAGCCAGGAAAAAGCTTTTAAATTTCAAAATTGCGTATATTTTCTTTTTGTGAGATGAGGTGTAAGTTTATAGGCGTTTTGAGGCTTATTACAAATTCTAGATTAAGTTTAAATTCTCAAAAATTTAAATTCTCAAATTCATAAGCCGTGTCCTGTAATTACAAAGTTGCATTTAAAAAAAAAAAAAAAAAAAAAAAAAAAACTACAACATTAGTGTAAGAAAGAAAAGACTTCGCCAGCAATTTTAAACCATGGGAAAGTGATTCTGGCCTCCATGAGCTTAAAAACTATTTTATTCTGCATCGAACCGGTTACTGAATCCTGCTAGTAATACAAAAGCCGGAGATTAGTCGAATGCAATAATCAAATGAAAGAAGAGTTTTGAGCCATGGAAAGTTTCATGAATCCAAGCTTGCAGATTTTACTCTGTTGAGCCTCTATTTCCTGCCGTCTATTTTATGCCCATGTATGTGAAGCTTAAACCGTCTATTTTTCATATGACGGTCTAAAATAGAGCAGTATCCTTTTGAGATTTTCTTTCATGCCCATGTGAGGTGGGACCTGGATTTGGAAGACTGAGGATTCATTCCCATTGTTGTATTTAAAAAGAAAGGGGGGAAAAAAAAAAAAAAGGTGTTAAGATGTCAAACCAGTTGAGTTGATTAACTCAACATGTACCGAGTTATGTAATTCTACACGCTTATTCTAAAGAAATCAACAAAGCCTTCAGCCCATCAACGTTACGTCAACGAGAAGGAAAAGAAAAAGCCGCTGCCTTCACTGCATCAATGCGTAAAAGTGTCGGATTTTACGGTTAAAATTCAAGTTTGGGTAGCAATTTCTCAACGCCAAAAAAGACTGGTCAAAAAATGAATTAACTTTACAAGACCATAGACACGTAATGTAAATATAAAGATTGAAAAATTCTTTTCAGATAAACAAAAACAAAAACTAAAAAAGAAGTCAAGAAAATGCTTTCTTTAGCTAGCATTTTAATACTCACCACATATGGAAAGGATCAAGGAATAGAATCCAGAAAAGAAAATAATTACAACCAAGTAAACTCGACCGTAAGCGAGTAATAAACCATCTTTATCCCGTCTAAAATACCAGAATTTTTCATCTATGTTCGCAGAATCTGATGCCTTTTTCTTTTAATCTTTGGAAACCTTTCAAGATATTTAAGTAAACAGATGACAAGTAATCTGTAATCACATGCTAATTGCTTGGTAAGCAAGCAACTAATTTGAACAATAAAAGAGAAACCAAACCTTCATTTTGTTCATCAGTATTCCCCATGTTTTCCTTCAAAGATATGCCGGCGACAGCGTCGGCGATGTTCTCGGCCTATGCCTCCATTGCCACCTCTGTCATGCTCGTCCGGTCGTTGGCCAATGATCTCATTCCCTTCGAGCTCCGATCCTACCTCTTCTCAACCATCCGCAATCTCTTTACTCCTCTCTCCTCCAACCTCACCCTCCTCGTCGACGAATTCTCCGGCATGACGCGCAACCAGGTCTTCGACGCTGCCGAGACCTACCTCCGGACGAAGGTCGGCCCCGCCACGTCGCGCCTCCGCATCAGCAAGGCCCCGAGGCAGAGGTCCATCATCGTGGCAATCGACGAAGAAGGCGGCGAGGAGATAGATGACGAGTTCGAGGGAATCCGGATCACGTGGCGGTTCTTCCGCACGGAGCCGAAGGGCGATCACGACCGCTCCGGCGAGAAGCGGCTGTTCGAGATCACATTCGACAAGAAGTACAAAGACAGAGTGTTGGGATCGTACCTGCCGTACGTTCTCATCCGCGCCGGTGAGATCAAGAGAGGGGAGAGAGAAGTGAAGCTCTACAGCCGAGAGTGTCCGTTCGGCGCCTCCGATGACGGCGGCGGCGGTGGTGGCGGAATTTGGGGGTCGATCAATCTGGACCATCCGTCGACGTTCGAAACCCTAGCTCTGGATCCGGAGATGAAGAAGGCGATAATGGAGGACCTGGACCGGTTCGTGAGGAGGAGAGAGTTCTACAGAAAGGTAGGGAAGGCGTGGAAGAGAGGGTACTTGCTGTACGGACCGCCGGGAACGGGGAAGTCGAGCTTGATAGCCGCTATGGCCAATTACCTAAAGTTCGACATTTACGATTTGGACCTCACCAGTATATACAGCAATTCGGACTTGAGGAGGGTATTATTGTCCACCACGAATCGGTCCATTTTGGTGATGGAGGATATAGATTGCAGTGTGGATTTGCAGAACCGGCAATATGATGAGGGGTGGTTTGAAGCTTCTAATCCCAAGGTTTGTGCTTCTAAACTCTCTTCATTACTCATTAATCACTCTTTCATTTTACCTCTTTCCCTCTCTCAATTAATCACCATCATGGCCGTTTTCCGTTTTTTCTGTTAAACAGATATTTCCGTTTTGGATTTTGGTCTTTTCTATGATTATCACATTAATAGGTCTCTCATAATGACGCCCACTTTACAGTCACCGCACTTTATTATTAAAATTAAGCATGTCTTTGGAACACGAATTTAAGAGGTAATTTTTAGAATGAAATTGGTTGATTTTTTAAAAATTAATTTTAATTTTTATTGATTTTTTAGAAAAAAAATAACTTAGACGAAAACCTTAGGTGTAAACCAAAGAACCAAACAAACCATAATTGAGTAACTGACCTATTACCTCTTAGTCCTTGTTGTAAGAGTCAAAAAGTATCGATGGGAAGTAATATAAATGTCCATGAGTTCTCTTCTAGTCAGTAATTATTTGAAAACTTTATAAGTTAACTCGATTCTTCCTCCTAAATAAAATAGGATTTCCTTGCTTAATAAGTGTCATTTACTACTAACTGTGAATTCTTTTTCATCTTAGACTAAAAGTGTAAGCGAACTAATTCATATGAATAAAGGAATTGAGAGATTTTTTTTTTTCTTTAAAACTTTTTAAAAAGTTCTGAAATGAATTGTTTGGTACCCGTTAAACAGTCGTAAACTAACCTTTTCTTTTTCTTAAAAAAAAAAAATGAAATAGAAGATTCAAACATATATCTCTTGTGGTTAAAAATAGTTGTAATATTACGGCTATATTAAGTCTGCAACAACATTTCTTTTTTTTTCTTGTTAAATAACATTAAACTTCGTCAAATCACCGAGCCTTTTTTAGAGTGAAATTAGATCAAAATAGACAAAATTATTAAAGAACGAAAATTTATAATTATCTAGGATTTCGATTTTTTAAAACTATTTTTATTTTACTTGGCTCTTGTTAGCAATATGTCGTTAGATGGAAAAATAATTTGTTTTCGTTACTTTTTTAATTGATTCAACCTTAAACCAAAATAAATACTACTACACTAGAACTGGTAAAACCTTTCACCCCAAATATTAAATTAGAAGCAATAAAACAAAAGAAAGGGGGAAAAGCTTGGTGGGCTAGGACGACATACAATATAATTAATAGCCAACCAAACTTCCTTTAAAAAGAAACCTTTTTCGTTATTATATATATCACTGTTTGTCTTGTTTAGAGAAAGCAAACACGTGAAATCACAACAGCGGCATTCCAACATTAATGCAAACTTATTTTTATGATACATTTGGGGGAAAAAGTTTGGAAATGGCTTAGCATTTCTTTCGCAAAAAACTACCAAAAGTGCAACATGACCTTTCAAAGAAAAAAAAAAAGGGTGCAAGAACATGAATCATGATAGTTTTGTTTGCCTTATATGTATACTGCTTAGCTTTGATGGCGTGAAGAGTGAAGACCTCATTATAGAAAAAGAGCAAAATTATACATATATATATAGATATGGAATAGGCCTATATATATATATATATATATAACTTTTCTAGTTTCTTTACATATATAAGCTTCTTCTTATTCAAGGTTTTTTCCCCTAAGATTGTTACTATTGTTTTTACCGAAAACGACCAAGATTTTAACCTTGGCGTCCGTTAAAATGTTATTTATATCCTTTAAAATACAAACTTCAAGTTAACTTCTTTAATACATATACGTAATAATTTAAAAATTAAAATAACAAGAAATGGTCTTGATGCTCATTTTTTAAAGGACAAAATTATCTAAATAACAATTTTTTTTTTCACTCATTGATTAATATGACACATATTTTCTTATCTTGGCCAACATGCTATAAACTTTATCTTTAATTTGTTTTATATTGATCTATTATTAAATTTTTGTCTTATCTTCACTCATGAATATTTTGTCTAATTTAAAAAAGATGTAAGATAGTACCGAAATATTAGTTCAATTAAACACATGATCAAGGTTTTTTTTTTTTTTTTTTTTTTAATGCAAGAAAAAAGCACTTTTTCATTTAGTTAAAACAAAAGGACAATTTATTATTATTAATTTTTTTTTTTTTTTTTGAATTTTCTCATGCAGTTGACGCTTTCGGGGCTATTGAACTTCATTGATGGCTTGTGGTCAAGTTGTGGCGACGAGAGAATCATAGTGTTCACCACAAACCACAAAGAGCGTCTAGACCCTGCATTGTTACGTCCCGGTCGAATGGACATGCACATCCACATGTCCTATTGCACCACCAATGGCTTCAAGACCTTAGCCTCCAATTACCTCGGAATCAACGACAGCCACCGCCACCGCCTTTGTGGAGAAATCGAGGGACTAATAGACACCACGACGGTGACGCCGGCGGAGGTGGCAGAGGAGTTGATGAAGAGCGACAACAAAGACGTAGCCCTCGAGGGACTAGCGAGTTTCCTCAAGCGAAAGAAGGGTGAGGACATGGAGAAAAAGGAGAAAGAGAGCGTGGAAGCCGGCGTTGTTATCGAGGGAGTTGTGAAATTCCTCAAGAGAAAGAAGGTGGAGAGTGTAAAGAAGAAAGATGAGGAGGTTACAATGCCGTTGTTGCTCTTGAAGGGCTTGTTGAGTTGGTCAAACGGAATCGGGCCGAGGCCAAGGGGGCTTTCGGAAAGGAAAATACTATTGAGAGTGATACTAATGAAGTTGCTCGAGAAGGATTAATTGAGCCTAGAAAGTCTAAGAGGGTTAGAAGAACTTGTGATGATGATGTTGTCAAGAAAACTACAGTTAGAAGTAGTAGAAGAAGAAGATCAGTTGTGAGAAAAAAATCCAAGCGACGGTTTTAGCCAGCACAATTAATACAGCACTAATGATGTATCAGTATACAAATCACGATTGTATACATCACAAAAAAAAAAAAAAAAAAAAAAAAAAAAAACATATACATAAAAATCAATAAATAATAAAAAAGGCATACTATAGGCATGTGTGTTTTTTCAATCTATGATGCTTTTTTTTGTTTTTTTTTTGTTTTGTTTTGGAAATCTAATCTAACGGGTTTTTTGAGTACTCTTTTTTGCTGCAAATTAACTGTTACAAAGAATAAAGATTATTATTTTTTTAATTAGAGGTAAAAAGAAAAAGTTAAAACAATTCAGTTCGTAAGTTTTTATTCTAATTTTAAGATTTTGATTTAAATTTAGAAAAATAGTGTTTAGAAAGGCTAGAATACCATTTCATTATATGTTATAATTACTTATAAGACTTAATCAAATTGAACTTTTATGATATGACCTCTCATTTGCACCACCATTATAAATAACTGTTTTTTAATGTTATATTAAGGGCCCGTTTGGATTTAGAGATTGGAGTTTGCTTGAGTTTTAGAAATGTGTGCATAATGAAAGTAAACTATTTGGAATGAAAAAATGTAAAAAACTTGAAATGTGTTCGGAAAAAAATTAGCAATATAAATCTTGTTTCGTTCTTATAGAAATTATATGCAATTTAGAAAAAAAAAATCATTTCATTTCGACTTAAAATGATAAAGTTATGAACTTTTAAAATTCGAGTTTTTTTTTTTGAAAATATTTGGAAAAATGAATAGTAAAACTAGTAAAAAAGGAAGAATTTTTTTTTTTTTTAGAAACATTGTTTCCAAACATGGATCCCAAACGGATCCTAATTTTTTAACAAACAGATATACGAGTCTCCACCTTAAAATTTGTAACAAAAGACACAAAACATTCTAGTCGTAAATCGGTCTAATAGTATTAAGGGAAAAGTACTTGTATGATATAAATGCACTAATACAAAAAAAAAAAAAAAAAAAAAAAAAAAAAAAACATTTTTCTCAGATGACACAAATTAAACTAAAGTAAATTAAGGTTTGTATCATGTTGATTGGAGTATTTTTGTCATATTGATCAATACATGAAAAAAATAGTTATTTAAGTAATTTTTCTAAAAAAATTAAATACAATTTTTATGTAAAAGCTTCTTGGATTATGTAAGATCAAATTGATTGAATTTTTATCTATAACATCTATATAAAGCCCAAGTTGGTTTAACTCACTCACATCTGACTATTCAATTTTTTGGTTTCTCTATTTTGTCTTCTTCTGTAATCTCTCTCTTTCTTTTTTTCTTTTTTCATTTTTTCTCAGACACCTTTTTATTCTATATGAATTACATTGCTTACACACCATCTAAAAAAATGCCCATGCGTGCTAAGCATGCGTCTTTACTAGTACTAAAAAAAATTGCATGAAATTTAAGATGCATTTAGTACTAAGGTTTGGATTGTAAAATTTAGGTTTGAATTAATTATGTGTTTATCGAGGAATTTGAATTGCTAGAGTTAAAAAGTATAAAAACTTGAAATATGTTCAGAAAAAAAAATCAATATGGAGCTTGTTTCGTTCGTCTCGAAATTCTATGCAATTTAAAAAAAATCATCTCATTTAGACTTGTCTATACAAAGTTATGGACTTTTAAAGTTTGAGTTATAAAACTGTATTAATAGTGAAACTGAGGAAAAAAGACAAAAATTGAATTGTAATTGTAGGGTTTGAACCCTAATGTCAAACATCCCCTTAATAGAAAAATTATTTAGTAAACCAGGTATACCACATCATCATGCTTACGTGATATACTCGTCAAATTAATAGATGACATTTAGGTATTTTATCCATGTCATCTTTTTATTTTAGGTTTATCTAACCTAATGTATATTTCCTTAATTATTAAATCAAAATCACCACAAAAATCTCAACTAAATCTATTATAAAAATCAATTACCTTTTAAATAAAAATCAACTTCTATTTTTAAAAATTATTTTCATAAATTTCTTTAAAATATAAACTGTCATTGCAATTTTTTCTAATCTTTGTATAAACAAAAACTTTATAATCCCGTTAAAAAAAAAAAAAAAAAAAAAACCTTCATAAGAAAACTTCCTCATATATATAAATTAAAAATCAAGAAACTGGCATTGCAATATTTTTTACTTCTTTATATAAAGGAAAACTTCATAATCCCCTCAAAAATAAATAAAAAAATTAAAAATAAAACATTTGAGACATTTGTTAGGATTTTGTTGTGTTAATACATATATATATATATATATATATATATAAACACACTAGTTTAAAGCATGTGTTATGCACATATTAAATGCATTTGAAAATTTTTATCTACATATAGAAAATTTAAAATAATAATTTAAAAAATATACCCACAAAAAAAGGACAAAAAAAAAAAAAAAAGAGGCACGAAATTAAAAAAAGAAGAAGATAAAAGTACTAAATGGAAAAAATTGACCAATGCCAAAAATGATTAAATCATAAGAAACTAAAAACAATTGGGCAAAAAAAAAAAAAAAGAAAATCAGATGACTAAAAAGCAAATATAAAACATTTTGTCTAATACAGAAAAGGATTTAATTATAAAAAAATAAAAAAATTGGGCCAAATAAAAAAAGAAAATCAAAGGACTTAAAAAAGGACTAAATTGTAAAAAATAAAAAATAGGCTAAAATAAAAAATATAAAAATTAAATGACTAAAAAATAAATACAAAATATTTTCGTCCAAAACGAACCGTTTGGACGAAAATACCTTGCACAGTAATAAATATTGCACTTTCTATATATTAGTTATAGATGAAGGATTTTTTTTTTTAATCTTGATTTTTAGTTTATTTTTTATGTGAAAGTTTTCTTCATTCCAAACAGTGAAGTTTTTATTTAAATTATGGGTAAAAAAACATGGCAAGGTTTTAATTTTTTAAACATTTTTTTATTAATAATGGTAAGGTGGTTTCAATCTTAAAAATTAAAATATATAAAAATAATTTTTAATAAAGAGTAATTAATATAATAAAAAAGATTTCGGTGAGATTTTTATTGTGATTTTAATTCAATAATTAAAGAAAATGCATTAGGAAATAAAAATCTAAAATAAAAAGATAACATGAATAAAAATACCTAAATATCAAATCTTAATTTACGGGGCGTATGATATAAACACGGATGTATCATATAAATATCATCACGTGATAGCAGTGAATAATTTTTTTCCTGAATAGTAATGCGTGGAAGAATATTTGTTTGGAATGTTTGCTTTTTGTTCCTTTTAGAAAAATAATAATAATAAAAAATAGTTAAATAATAAGGGCCAATGAAGTTTCGACAAGTTCACTCATCACGCCAAGGCTCTCCATGCTATAAAAGGACTCGCTTCTCTACCTGCAAATAACGTCTGATCACTCACTCACAATCTCTCTCTCTCTCTCTCTTTCTGGTTCTTCCAAAATTAAAAGTAAGAATAAAAAAAATGTTCTCTTTCAAAGAAATGCCGGCGTCGTCGTCGGCATCGGCGATTTTCTCGGCGTACGCGTCGGTGGCGGCGTCGACGATGCTGGTCCGGTCGATGGCGAACGAGCTCATTCCCCATGAGCTCCGGGCCTACCTCTCCTCAGCCCTCCGCCAACTCTTCACCCCTCTCTCCACCTCCTCCCTCACCCTCATCGTCGACGAGTTCTCGGGCATGTCCCGCAACCAGCTCTTCGACGCCGCCGCCCTCTACCTCCGCACCAAGCTCTCCCCCTCCACCTCCCGCCTCCGCGTCTCCAAGCTCCCCCGACAGAAGTCCATCTTAGTCGCCATCGACAAGGGCGAGCAAGTCTCCGACACCTTCGAGAACATTCAGTTCCGTTGGCGCCTCCTCCACTCCGAGCCCAAGAACAACCACTCCGGCGAGAAGCGCTTCTTCGAGCTCACCTTCAACAAGAAGTTCAAGGACCGAGCCTTGGACTCCTACCTCCCTTACGTCCTCTTCCGAGCGGACTTGATCAAGCAACAGGACAAGGCCATCAAGATCTACAACCGCGAGTGTCCTTACAATGACGTCGAAGACGGCGGCAGAGGAATGTGGGGATCGATCAATCTGGAACATCCGGCGACCTTCGAAACCCTAGCTATGGATCCGAACATGAAGAGGGCGATCATTGAGGATCTGGACCGCTTTCTGAAAAGGAAGGACTTTTACAAGAAGGTCGGGAAGGCCTGGAAGAGAGGATACTTGCTCTACGGTCCACCTGGTACGGGTAAGTCGAGCTTGATCGCCGCCATGGCCAATTACATCAAGTTCGACGTTTATGATTTGGAGCTGACGGGTATTTTCTCCAACTCCGAGCTGAGGAGGATCTTGTTGTCGACTTCGAATCGGTCCATTTTGGTGATTGAAGATATTGATTGCAGTGTGGATTTGCAGAACAGGCAATCTGAAGAAGGATTTGAAGCTTCTAACTCCAAGGTTCGTCTTCTTATTTCTAGGTTTAGTTCAATTTTTTGTCCCTTTATTTAAAGCTAATTTTCTTCGTTTTACTTTCCAAGGCTTCAGATTAATGCTTCATTTTGTGATTAATTCAGAGTTGTAACATTGATGGGCAAGTTCGCTTCTTAACTTAATTCAACATTTTACTCGACAAATTGACTCAATTCGTCTTTAACACTTGGGTATAATTTTGTTTTAACCATTGATGGGTAAATTCAAGCTTTTTAACTGAACTTTAACTGTTTGATTCGAGAGAATTGTCTATATTTTTGTTTTTACAGAGAGAGAGGAAACAAAATAAAAAAATAAAAAAATAAAAAAAAATGATTTTGAACAGTTGTGGATTATACCTTCTACCTCAAAAGATTAAAAAAAAAAAAAAAAAGGAAAAGTGGGATTTGTGCCTTTTTTTTTTCTTTCTCGGACGGATCAATGAAAGTTTAGAAACGTGCATAACGCTTGGCGAATGGCTGAGAATGTCCTTTGGAAACTACCCAAAGGGCAAGAGTGTATTGAATTATTGGCTCAGTGAAATATTTTTTTTTGGGAAAAGTAGCAAGTTAGGAAAATGCACTGAGATTATGGACACTAGATTGGTTTGTTTATTATGTGCACGAGAAGTGGATTTAAATTAATGCTTGTTCAATCGATGACTGAAGATGAAATGGTGTTTTTTAATTGCAGTTGACGCTTTCGGGACTACTGAACTTCATTGATGGCCTGTGGTCCAGCTGCGGCGACGAGCGAATTATTGTGTTCACCACAAACCACAAGGATCGTCTTGACCCTGCGTTGTTGCGTCCTGGTCGGATGGACATGCACATCAACATGTCGTATTGCACCACAGATGGGTTCAGAACCTTGGCCTCTAATTACCTTGGTATTCAAGGCAACGACCACAATCTTGGTGGAGAGATTGAAGGCCTAATAGAGAGCACGGAGGTGACTCCAGCAGAGGTTGCGGAGGAGCTAATGAAGAGCGACAACGCCGATGTTGCTCTAGAAGGACTTTTCAATTTCCTCAAACGGAAGAAGACTGAGAGCATTGAGAAGAAGGAACAAGAAGGTATTAAGAATAATAACGGAGAAGGTCAAGCACAAGAACAAGAACAAGAATGCAAAGCAATTGACCTTCCGAAATTGAAGCGGGTTAAACTAAATGGCCACGATGCAATGACTCTTGCTAGGAATATTAGGAGAGGAGTTGTACTAAGTAGATTGAGGCGACGATTTTAGGGAACTTGTGTATAATGAAAAATTAATGAACACTTTCGGCAGCGAAAGTGTTCTTCTGCATATCTATTGCTTTCGTTTTTAGATTGGCCTATATTATTATGCAACGAAGCTCTGTTTTTTTTGGTAAATAAAAGAAGGGGACTCTGGAAAACTGTTTTTGCAGTTATCACTTTCACAAACATGAAATTCTTAGCAATTACAAATGAACTCTACTAGAAATAAAATTAAAAAAAAAAAAAAAAAAAAAAACCTAGAATAGGAACTTTATTTTGGTGAAGAAACAAGAAAGAATCAACCCAGTAAGATGACTTTAAGCACAAAAAAAAAAAAAAAACAAAAAAACAAAAAAACAAAACAAACCCCACTAAGATGAAGGGAAAGAGAGGCTTCCTAAAACCGTGTCAAAAGACCTTAAAGTTGACTTGACTTGTAATTGACCATCAAAATTACCTTAATACTCTTATGCCATCCCGTTCACCAGAGAGGGCACACTTGTAATTGCGTTTCATCCCTCCACTTGCAAAGCAAAACTATATTTGAACAGATGGACTAGTTTTCATAACTCTGTCTTGACTATTGCTCTTTGCTTGCTTACGCGTTTTTGACTTTCTTTGTTCCAAGTTCTTCAAAAGGAGAAACACAAAAGGGTGTTATCAGAATTCATCTGATATTTCACTCTACAAAATCTTCCGTAAGTTTAGCATCCCTTTTTTTTTTTTAATTCAATATACTCTTTTCCTTGGCAGATTTTAATTTTCACGAGTATGACTTCTTTAGTGCCTTCTATTGCAGGGCATCTCTTCTGATTCCGTGAAAGGCCAGGGCTGGTATCAGAGAAGAAATTCAGTAGTAAACGAATACCCAATTGTAAGTTTTACATACCCAGTTTTAGAATCATGTTTATTCCTATTTTATAATTATCAAACTATTTAGGAAGAAAATTTTCAATTTTGTGTGATTTCTTCCCTGAAATGGGAACAATTTCATTAAAAGCTTCTAAGTTCTGTCACTATTCGGAATTTATTTTTTATTTTTAATTTTTTTGGGCTTGAACATGACACTATTGGACCATGGTAACAATTTGTAGAAGAATTCAACTAGTTAATAACCGAATTAGCAAAATTTATACAACAGTGAAATCAACCGTGATCAATTTAGTCGTTTCCACAGAAAAAGGCATTAAATTGTTGTTCTCTAATTAAAAAAAAAAAAAAAAAAAGAATCAAAGAAGAAATAACTGATTTTCTTTTTCCTTTGACTTTCTAATCTTGATCTGTTAAAAGGTGTAAAGACATGGTGGACGCTGTCGTAACCGTGTTCTTGGAAAAACTCCTCGGAGCTCTGTCAGAGGGAAGCCGGTTTATAATAGAATTCAGAGATCAATTTGTGACTTTACAAAATGAGCTCCAATTAATGCAAAGCTTTCTCAAAGATGCGGAGAGGCTCAAGAGGAAGAACCAAACTCTGCGCTGCATCATGGTTAACTTGCGAGAGATGATATATCAAGCCGAAGACATGCTTGCAGATTGTCAGCTCAAGTCAATGGATGATGATCCGACATCTAGTGGCTGGTTAAAGTGCCTCAGCCCTACGAAAATTCCATTCCAGTACCAAACCGGGAAGCGCCTTGAAGAAATGAATGCGAAAATCAGCAAAATCAAGGTTAACATTTCAACTTATCTTGGTGTGCCAGTTCTGGGTCAGCCAGGGGTTGATCCGCATAATGACCAAATACCTAGATGGAGCTCTCCTGTGTATGATCACACCCAAGTGGTTGGATTGGAAGAAGATACGAGGAAGTTGAAGGATTGGCTGCGTGAAGGTGACACTGACATATTGGCAATTGGGGTCGTGGGGATGGGCGGGTTGGGCAAGACTACCATTGCACAGAAAGTGTTTAACGAGAGGGAAATGGAGGATCACTTTGAGAGAAGAATTTGGGTGTCTGTTTCTCAAACATTCACCGAAGAACAGATCTTGAGAAGCATGTTGAGGAACTTGGGAGATGCGAGTATAGGAGATAGCCCAGGCGAACTTTTGAGGAAGATATACCAGTATCTTTTGGGAAAGAGGTTCTTGCTTGTGATGGATGATGTGTGGGACAGGGATCTTACTTGGTGGAGGAATATCTATGATGGACTTCCAAAGGGGCATGGAAGTTGCATCATTATCACTACGCGGTCTTTGGAAGTTGCGCAAAAGATGAGAGTGAAGGAGGCAAGAGTGCATAGGCCCAAATGCCTTAGCAAGGACAATAGCTGGCTGCTGTTTCGGAAGATTGCATTTGCAGCCACCAAAGGCGTGTGTAATTATCCAGAGCTAGAAGGCGTTGGAGAGGAGATTGTTGAGAAATGCAAGGGCCTTCCCTTAGCAATCAAGGCGGTTGGAGGGATAATGCTTTGTAAACCACCACACTACCCGGAATGGAAGCGTATTGCAAACCATTTTCGAGACGAACTAGCTGAAAATGACAACTCTGTCATGGCTTCTCTACAGTTGAGCTATGACGAACTCCCTTCTTACCTCAAATCCTGCTTCCTCTGCCTGTCGCTTTATCCAGAAGATTGCGACATAACCAAAGACCAATTGGTCCATTGGTGGATAGGAGAAGGTTTTGTTCCGGTTAGAGGTGGAAGATCAACAACTGAGGCTGGTGAGGACTGTTTCACAGGGTTGACAAATCGGTGCTTACTAGAAGTTGTTGACAAGACTTATTACGGGATGATAGACACTTGCAAAGTTCATGATATGGTTCGTGATTTGGTGGTCGACATCGCCAAAAAAGATGCATTTTCTCTTCAAGATGATACAAGTAGCCGTCATTTGAGTATTGACACCCCTATGGCACGAAATCATTTCGTGGCCAATTCGAAGTTGAGGGCCTTGTTATCCACAACCAAGAGTGGTGAAGTGAACAAAGTCACTTCAAATGTTGCGAGGAAGTTCTGTGACTCTCACTACCTAAGGGCAATGGATCTTTCCAGATCAATCTTTGAAATCCCTCTCACAGGACTTCTAAACCAGGTGGGTTCTCTCCATCACTTGACTTATCTTAGCGTGAGCAACACTCACCCGTTAGTTCAGCTTCCGCCTTCATTGGAGAAGCTTCACAATCTGCAGATTTTAGATGTCAGCTACTGCCAAAATCTAAAGTCACTCCCTACTTACATAGTAACTTTCAAGAAGCTAAGGGTCTTAGACGTGAGCCATTGCGGCTCAATTGAATGCTTGCCAAAAGGGTTAGGAAGGCTTTCGCAGCTTGAAGTGTTGCTTGGTTTCAAACCTGCTAAATCAAACCAACCAGAAGGTTGTCGTATTGGCGAGCTGAAAAACTTGATGAAACTAAGGAAGCTCGGGCTTCAACTAACTCGAGGTGACGAGATTGCAGACACGGAGGTCCATTCATTGGTGAAGCTCCAAGAACTGCAGCATCTGACAATAAGTTGCTTTGATTGTCATGGTGATGATATCGTAACAAAGCTTGACATGTTCTATCCTCCTCAGCAGCTTATTGAGCTGAGCCTTAAGTTTTATCCGGGGAAAATTAGTCCAATGTGGCTCAACCCCATTTCACTTCCCATGTTGAGGTACCTATCAATTTCCTCGGGCAATCTTTCGAAGATGAACCAAGGCTTCTGGGGTGATGACACCACTGTTTGGAGAATTGAAGGGTTGATGTTGGAGTCTCTCTCGGATTTCGAAGAGGAATGGCCGAGAGTGACACAAGTTATGCCGTCGCTGCGGGTTGTGAGTGCGTATTGGTGCCCGGAATTGGTGTCTTTTCCCATTGAAGACATTGGGTTCAGAGGTGGTGTTTGGAAGAAGGAAGAGAACACAAACTAATGGATTAGAAAAGAAAATTTGTTTGGTGTTTGGAAGAAGGAAGAGAACACAAACTAATGGATTAGAAAAGAGAATTTGTTGTTGTTGGCATTTTAGTGTAAAACTTTTTGAGGTTTCTTACTATTTGAAGTCGACTGTATGAATTTATGTCTTTTTTTTCCGTTGTCTGAAACATTTTCATGACTTGTAACGTCATAGATTCTTTTCATACGAAGTGAAATGATTATTGATCCTATAGACTCTGCTCTATTTGTAATGCGCAATCCACTTTCTAAAGCAGCCTCTTTTGGTAATTGCATCTGCAGATTTCAACACACTTGTCCAGTATCATTGGAACTGATGTTTTTGTACCATTTTTTTTTTTAAATCGATAAATTGAAGTCGTTTTTAGGGACTTTTTTGCCGTATGGCTTTCAAAAGCTTGGACATAAAAAAAAAAATCTATTACAATTAATATATTAAAATAAAAATATATCACAATTTGTACTTCGGATTATTTTTTTCTTGTTGATAGAGCACAAAAAGCTTAATTTTTTCCTTGATTTTTGGATTTCTCTCCCACGGCTCGTCCGCCTCCTTGCTTCTCCCTGTTATTTTTCTTATTTTCTTGTGATTTAAGCTTTATTGTCGTTTTCTCATTTCTCTTTGTTTGTCTTGCGGGCGTCACTTACTCATTTATTGTCGTTTCTTTTCTGTCTTTTTTTTTTTTTACTTGATATTAGCGTCGTTTGTTTTCTGTCATTACCGTCTGATGTTGATTCATTTCTCACTGTCGTTTGCACATCGCTTTCAAACAAGGAAATCAGTGTATATATGAGATTTAATGTAGGACCAAATGTGGTGGTCTAGAGGGATAATCCTCTAAAGGATTATCGTAATGGATTAATGACCTTGATCATTTTAGAGCTCTTAAATGTGAAAATTTATTTTATGTTAATATAGTATTTTATTTAGGTTGAGTTTGGGAACTCAGTTTGAACTCATGGATTTCAGTTCAAACAGAACTGAAACGGTTTGGTGTATAGGTTCAGTCCAAACTAGTGACTGAACCGTTATACAGTCAACTGAGCCCTTAGCACTATTTGCTTTCTCTCTCTACTTTCTCTCTCTAGATCAGCTTCTCTACCCATCCATTTGACGTTTACAGCTTCTGCAAAATTAACAATCACAAAAAAATCTTGAAATTTCGGACCATTGTGAACCGAATCAATTACGGTTTGGCAGCAGAGAGAGAGATCGGAAGCGAGAGGTCGAGAGAGATAAATAGGGCGAGCTCGCTGGAGGAGGTGATGCCGCCTGCAAACCATGGGCTTGATCGACAAGGCCCTGCCTTTTTTTTCCTTTCTGGCTTACCCAGTGGTCAATTCGTCGATCGCCCGTCGCCAGCCATGGGCTCTGTGGCCGCCCCCTGCTCGCCGGAGATCTAGGAATAAATATTTTTTTTCCTCGCCGTCGAGCCAGACGTTGGCGTGTAAGGAGATAAACATCCCCTGTGTAAAGGAGTTGTTACAGTTTCGGCCATTAATACTAACCGGCGAGACATTAATGAAGGGGATAAAGGCAAACGGCAAGTCGTTTGTGGCTTGAAGGAAAAAACGACAATCCTCCTGCACACCAAGCTTTGTTGTCGTTTTTTCTTTTCTTATTGTTCAAGCCAAACCACGACATGCCGTTTCTCATCCAAACGACAAGGCACCAAAAAATTTTAAAACGACAACCCACCAAAAAATACAAATGTATTTCCTATTTTCTTGTCGTTTTTAAGTTTTCTTCTTGGTTATTTTTAAGTATTTAAATAAAAAAATAGTACCTAGGAATTTTATGGCTATTTACGTAATTTAAAAAAATATTTCGATGACGTAAGTTGATTGGTATTATAAATTGAAATTTTTAATCGCGACATTTTGCTTTAATAGAACCTATAATAGAATGTTAAATTGAGGATAAATGAAAAATTTAAGTTCTGAGTAGTTTGATTATAATTTTTCTTCAATAAAATAAATAAATTTAGTTAATAATATGAAAAAAGGCAGTAGTTGAGGTGAAAAAATTCCATTTAGTTGGAGTTTAGATAAGTTACCAAACACAAAAGGTAAAAAAATTGGTTAACTCAATTTTTATACATCCAAATAAGGCCCTTGTTTTTTTTAAACTTTTTAACTCAAACTTTTTCACCAAACAATCAACTCAAACTAAACTTTTTATCTCAAACTTTTTACCAAACACTCACCTTTTAAACTAAACTTAACTTAACTCAAACTAAACTTAAAAATATCAACTTGAACTTGTGAACCAAACAGACTCTTAGAGTGTCTGCATTCTTATTATTAGAATATTTAGTGAGACTGGAGTAAAACGATCATTACTAAAGGGTAGGATCAATACTGTGGGGTCTTATGAACATTATTGTCAACATTTGAGATATGTTAATGATAGTAGTCCCCTACTTATCCCAAAAAAAATAAAAATAAAAAATAAAAAATAAAAAATAAAAAATAAAAAAGGAAAGTAAAAGGATGGTCGTCCCTTTTCCTCTCTCCATATATATATATATATATATATATATGATGAGCCTTAAGTCCCGCACCTCAAAAATGGCTTATAGATCCGACAGGTAATTGTGGCCGCTCGACGGAAAATGGATGGTCTGATTTGATCAAAGACTCTTGAGAGTAATTCGAAACTTCTTGGCAGATGATAGGTCTATAGGCTTTAGTAAAAAAATGAGTAAAATATTTGGATGTGATGGTAAACAATAAATTATAGGGAGAAGGAGCGGACCAAAAACTTTTTAAACAATGAAAAATAACATAATCATAATAAATAATATATTTATTAAATATTAAAATTATCTTAAAAATATTATTATATATAAAATATTTACGATAAATATCATATTTTTTTTAAGGTAAAATTACCTCAAAAAAATTAAGTAAATAAAAAATTTATTATAATTATGTTATTTATCTCAATTATTTTTAAAATATGTTGTTCACTTTAAGGAGATGTTTGGTGTTTGAGTTAAGTTAAAATTTTTAAGTATGAATAGTAATTTTTATTGAATTTTTCAGAAAAGATATAAAAAAATTTTCAGAAAAGATATAAATTTTTTTCAAGAAAAGACAAAAAAAAGTACAGTTTAACTTGAGTTAAACAGAAGAGTCAAACTAAGCCTAAGCATTTCAAAAAAACGACCCATTCACTGTAGTTTCTCTAACTGAAAAAGGTTTAGGGAAACCATGACTTTACTAGCAATGCGCCCATTAAATTTTTTTGCTGAGTTAAAAAAAGAATGGACCCACAGTGAATTGGAATTTTTTCCCTGAAGATCACATTCTTTCCTCAAGAACACTGAAATCCTAAAAAAGAACCATCAGAGTCATTTTCACTTTTTTTTTTTTCACATCATTTTTGCTCTTCTATTTGCTTTTTGAATCCGAGTACAAATCTGGAAAAAGGATATCCTACCATCATAAAATTTCATGCCATGGCTTGCATAAAAAAAAAAAAAATTAAAAAAAAAAAAGAATAATTAACATA
Source organism: Ficus carica (assembly GCA_009761775.1). NCBI lineage: Eukaryota > Viridiplantae > Streptophyta > Magnoliopsida > Rosales > Moraceae > Ficus > Ficus carica. Next base: position 25,821,427 of record CM019743.1, on the reverse strand, counting down.
AATAGTCCCTGAATTCTTTTAAATATGACGATTTGGTCCTTTTTCTTTTTTAGTTTTGATCAAGAAGATCCTAAATTCCTTAAATATTAGTAATTTTAGTCATTTCCGTCTAAAGCTGTTAAGTTTTTATTGGAATGAGTCATGTGCAATGCATGTACTCAAATTTAAACTGGTGTTTTAGCAATCTAACAATAATTAATTAAAAAATAATTAAAAAAATAAAAACTAGAATTCTTCTATGTTTCCTCTCTCTCTCTCTCTCTCTCTCTCTCTTAACATTCAATCAATGGATTTTGATTTTGATTTTGATATATGACTCTTGTTTATACTTTCCTAGTAACTTTGATTTTGATTTTTTAAGTCTTTATTAGCTTTTTTCACTTGTCAGAATTCACATTACATGCCTTTGACAATAAGAAAAAGACCTAAAAAGAAATAAATTCATACATTAATTCTCATCCACAGGTGATTAAGAAAGGAAAAAGACAAACACACATATTCATATATATATATATATATATATATATATTATCCAGCTGCATACGACTAGCTATTTTAGTGTGCACTAATAGCTTTCTGATATTGTCATTGTCGTTTTCCAAGTTCTCAACTTGCTACTATTTCTGCTTGAGCACTGTCATCCCTTAATTTCTTTATCAGCTTCCGCTTCTTCCTTTTCTTTTTCAGCCTTGGCTTCCTCTTTTTCCTTATTTTTCAGCGTGAGAAATTCAATCAGGCCTTGTAGTGCAATGTCAGGGTCGTTTCCCTTTAAGAGTTCCTCGGCAACTTCTGCTGGGGTCACTTCTGTGGCTTCAATTTGGTGCTCTATCTCTTCAAAAAGTGCATGCTCTTCCATGCCAAGGTAATTAGACGCTAGAACTCTGAACCCGCATGGTGTGCAGTAGGACAGGTGGATATGCACGTCCATTCGACCGGGACGGAGCAGCGCCGGGTCAAGCTTCTCTTTGTGATTGGTGGTGAAGATTATGATACGCTCGTCGCCGCAGCTTGACCATAGCCCGTCGACGAAATTCAGCAAGCCAGACAGTGTTAGCTGTAGCAATTATACAAGAAAAATAAGCATCTGTTGACATCCCGTTTTAAACCTATTTTTTCAGAACTTTTTTCTGCAGTGTTTTAAGTCGAAATTGCATTGAAAAATAGGATACCATTTAAGGACGAAAAACAAAAACGAATGATTAAGAAATTAAGAAAAAAAAAAATCCGACCTTTTTCGTTCTGTTCCTGTTGCGATATTCATCGAACTTATCTTCCGGCATATTACGATCATGGAAGTCAACCGAGCAGTCAATATCCTCAACGACTAGTATGGACCTGTTGGACATGGCTATGAGCAGCTTCTTGAGATCGGTATTTTCCCTGAGCTCGGTGAGCTCCAAATCATACACATCAAAATTCAAGTAATTCGCCATTGCCGCGATCAAGCTCGACTTCCCTGTCCCGGGAGGCCCATACAACAAGTATCCTCTCTTCCAGGCTTTCCCTACCTTCCTGTAATACTCTTTCCTACTCACAAACCTCTCCAGATCTTCAAGAATGAATTTCTTGATCTCGGTGTCCAGAGCGACCGTCTTGAACGTCGCTGGATGGTCAAGGTTCATCGGAATCCACGCGTCGCCTATGTCGCCTCCGAAGTCGTAGAGTATGCGGGAATCCACCGTGAAGATCTTCAAGGTCCTCTTCTCTTGCTTGATGGATTTCGATTCGTTCACGACATGTGGCAAATACGATTGCAGGACCAAGTCTAGGTACTTCTTGTGGAAACTGAGCTCGAAGAATCGAGCCAATTGGATCCTCGAATCTCCATTGGCCCTGACCTGTTTGCAAACCAAAATCCACTTGAACTTGACGCCATTGAAGACGTCGACTATCGTCTCGTTCGTGTCCACAGTGATCGAGAGGTTCTTCTCCTTCTCAGGCTTGCTCACCTTGAGCCTCTGCGTAGAAGGCGATATTTTGCCTCCCAAATAGGTCTCTGCCGCCTCGTAGACATCATTCATATCAAAGCCGTCAGATTCGTCGATCACCACCGTCATCCGAGTCGAGAAGCGACTAAGGAAGTTCCTGATTCTTGAGAAAAAAATGTCTCGGAACTCGTAGGGCAAGTAATCCTGGACCAGCGATCCAGCGACCATCGCCGTGGCTGCGACCGATGCCGCCGTGGTCAGAACCAGCTTCACCGTCGCCAGATTCTTCTCAAAATCAGAAGATGAAGCCATTGATTTTTTATGTAGAGAAAAAGCAAGTGAAACTTGGAGATGTTTTCTTTGATGTTTCTTCGAATTCTTTGCGCTTTTTATAGGAAAATCGGAAAGACGGAAAGTGACATGAGAGCTCATCAAGATGCATTTTAGTACACAGAATCTGCTTCCTTTTTGGTCCGTAAATCTTTAGATTATTCAATGAGTTAACGTTGAGAATGCCACAAAATTTTAGAATCATTAAATTATATAGTATAATGTTTAACACCCATGAAAATGAGAAAAGTTTTTTCTGTTTATTGATGGCATAAAAGGTAAAAAAAGGAGGGGTTCACATCGTAGTCTACCAGCCAGCTGGGTTCAGTGCTCAGAGAAGCCTTCTGATTTATTTTAATTTTCCTTGAGAAATTAGAAAAGGAGCCTTCTGATAATTTGATTCGAACCATTAAAAGAAAAAAAAAGGGAAATTTCATTGGATGAAGAAGAAGACCGTTTGCCTATGGATACGGACAAGGCCCTTATTCCAAGTCGGGTTTCATTTCTGTTTTTGCCGAACTTTTGCTCTGTGTCTAAAAAGAGAAAGAGAACCCATTTGATACACTCGTTTAATTAAATTTGACATTTGGATTATCTGTTTCATCCTTTTGTTTGTTGTTAATCTTTCTTAGTATGTATTACTTTAATTATTGAACCAAAATCACAATAAATATTACTATAAATCTCATATATTCTTTAATCTAACTTTAAATAATAAATATTTTAAATTATTTTTAACATTTAAATATTTATATAACTCTGGCGATCTTTTTTGTTTCCCTTTATGAATGAAAAGTTGAAGGGCAAGAGATCTCGCTCGGCATATAGGAGTCTATTATTGATAAGAAATATTATTCGTAGTTGATGATCGCTTTTCAATCAATTTTGTCTTCGTATAGTTTTTCTTTTTTTTCCCTCAGGGCAACGTGTTTAGCTTGTATAATAAAAGTTATAATGTAGTGTGACTAAAAAGTATATGTGATTTTAAAACCAAATAAGTTCTTGTTTTACAAATTAAAGTTCGTCGCACCAGCAAGTCTGACATGATTATTGCAAAGATACATCTTTTTTCATAAGCAAGATGATGAAAGGAAAAAAAAAAAAAAAAAAAAAATCGTAAAAATTGTAGTAAATAATATATTTTATAATTACTTTTAAAGTTTTATAACATGTTTTTTAAAAGATATTAAATTATAGTATATATTTTCGATTAATTCTTAGATTCTTTGGATTTTTTAAAAAATTTCGGATTTACAGTTAGTTTTTAACAATAAATTTATGTACATAGTTTCATGTTTGAGAGAGAAAGAGAAAGGGGAAGTAGGAGAGGTTTTTTTAGTATTATATAATCATAAATTTGATTATGCTATTTATTATATTGTCCAAAATTTTTATGCTATAATTTATTATTACTCTATTCAAAAATATTATTTAGCTCTTTCTCTAAAAAAAAATGGCATGTTTTTGTTAATTTTCCCATATAAATTTATATACATAAAATGAGAAATATTATTTAGTTGGAGCTAAATAAAAGGAAATTAGGTGTGGAAAATTTATAGTTATTTTGCAATAATTATTGTAATAATACTTCTATATATTATATACTATATTTTCAGTTTGTATATATTGAATTTTAATTTTCAGTTTGTATTTATGTATTACTTTATTATTGTCTTTCTTTTAATTTCTTAGTACAATAATCATTTAATTTGCTACTTACATCTAATAATTAACATGACATCATCAAACTTATAGGAAGTGACGTATAATTAGCGATCGCCTACTCTAGTAATCTCATTTACGGGAAGTCAATTTTAATATTTTTCAGAGAAAGTATTATTGGATTATGAGTTTTGTTTACTTTTTCTTCTTGATACAATAATCATTTAATTTGCTACTTTACTTCTTTTTGTGTCGTCTTCGTACTCATCATAAGTTAAATAACGAAAGTTAAAATCGTAATTTATATTAATTACCAAAGAAAATCAGCTCCTAAAGAAAGGGATTGTTAACTCTTTGTCAAAACTTAACCTACGATTCATGTTTCATTTCATTTTATTTTAAATTAAACTATATTTTATGTTTAGTTTTTTTATTTTTTTTATAAAAAAATTTAACAAAAAATTATAATTATTTTTGAAAAATCTACCAATTTTAATTTAAATATTTTATTTTATTTCAAACTCAATCCGTACACTAAACACACTCTTAGAGGATAATTTTAAGATAGTTTAAAAAAATCAATGGATACTTTTAGATTACCACAAAGTGAAGGGTAAGGGTTATATTTAGCAAAAACTCAGGGGGTATTTTTTAGATTTTCTTCAAAAAAAAAAAAAAAGAATGGGGCATTACAGAAATTTGGGGACGGAGGGACCAAATACGCCAAAGACCGAAAGATTTTCACTGCCTTTCTGGGAATTTTTGAATGAACTTGGTTTAGGAGCACACTTCCCTACGTTTTATCTCAGATCTGATTCATCGACTCCGATAATTTTTCACGTTTCTCCTTTCTTTCACGGCTCTGCGAAATCGCCCAAAGGTATGATCTTATTTTTTTTTGGGCAAATCTCTTCACAATTCCATCGAAAACACAATTTGAAACGCAGGATTGAAAGGAAAAACTTGACCTAACAAAAACTGACTGATCAAAATGTGTGTTGTTGTTGTTTTTTTAGGTCGGCACTGAATCGAAAGATGGATCCAAATTCAGTTAAATCGACTCTTTCCAATTTAGCTTTCGGAAATGTAATGGCCGCCGCCGCTCGCGATTATCAGAAGGTTTGATTTTCATTTTCATTTTCATTTTTTTTGTTTTTTGTTTTTCGAATTTTAAATAGAGAAAAAACAAATAGTCTTTCAGATCTATTTCTCATGTTTTTTTTTTTTTTTTTTTTTTTTTTTGGGGTGTGTGTTGTAGGAAATGCTTACTCAGCAAAAGTCACAGGCATCAAGCTCTGCCCACGAGGAGGTTGACCTTGATGAATTGATGGATGTAAGTAACTCTGTTGGTTAGTCTAATGAATTTCTACAGAATTTGAATTAATGGGTTTTGTTGTTGTTGATTTGTTCTAAAATATTAATTTTGATATGGGTTATATTAGGATCCTGAGCTGGAAAAATTGCATGCAGATAGGATTGCCGCTCTCAAGGTTCGATTTTTCTTGGATTTTTTGAGTTTTTGATGTGTTTGTATCTCATAAGGAACTTTGTATGATTTGGGACTAGTGTTAAGATTTGTGGATTTTTGATTGGTTAGAAAGAAGCTGAGAAGAGAGAAGCAATGAAAAAGCAAGGACATGGGGAGTACAGAGAGATAACCGAGGGGGATTTCTTGGGTGAAGTGACTGGGAGTGAGAAAGTCATTTGCCACTTCTATCACCATGGGTTTTATCGCTGCAAGTAAAGCTTTTATTTTAATCTCTTTTGCTCTCTCAGCTCTCTTCTGTTGCGATTTAGCCCGTCAAATTTTGTGTAGAAATGACTGTTGTTATGTGAATAATTGTTTCTAGGATAGTGGATAAGCATTTGAAGTCCCTTGCTCCGAGGCATCTCGATACGAAGTTCATTAAGTTGGATGCTGAGGTAGGAACTTGCTTGTTGCTTTATAAGTTGATCTCTAAGGTTGTCTACGTAATTTGTATGATTGAATCTTGTTTCTGTGATTGGATCTGACTTGATCTCAGCGTTTAATTTATTATTATTTGTCACAAACTTACAGTTAAGATGAACAATGACTAACTAACTGTCTTGTATGAATTGCAGAATGCACCATTCTTCGTCACCAAGCTAGGAATCAAAACTTTGCCTTGTGTCATACTCTTCAGGTCTGGCTATTTCGGCTACTAGATCTACCGAATTTTCTTTACTTTTTTTGTTTTTTTTTTTGTGCTGGTGGGGATAAGGGATGTTAAGGAATTTATCTCTTGATATTGAAGCAAAGTGATCGAGGTTTCACTCTAATGTAGGTTTCTGGATATAATTACATAGTTATTCTGAATTATAAGCATATGTGGTTGATGTGTTTGATTAGTAAACAATGACATTGGATTACGTTGGTTTTGCATCGAAATTTAACTATCGGAGTGAAAGGGTTCTCTTTCAGAAAAGGGATTATGTTGGATTTGCATAGTTATTCTGAATGATAAGCCTAACTAAATGTGGTTGATGTGTATGATTAGAAAACATTGTTATTGGATTATGTTGGATTTGCATCAATATTCGACTGACAGAGTGAAAGGGGCTCTCTTTCAGAAAAGGGATTGCAGCAGACAGGCTAATTGGGTTTCAAGATCTTGGAGGGAAAGATGATTTCACCACAAAGGCGCTTGAGAATCTGCTAATCAAGAAGGGTATGTACTTTCTCTACTGTGTCTGCAGCACTTATTTGATGAAGCAATCTCTAATTCATTGCTTTGCAGGTATTATTAGCGAGAAGAAACAAGATGTAGATGATGAGGATGATGAAAATCATGAAAATAGGTGCAGGACGGTGAGATCCTCCGTACATTCTGGTTCTGATTCCGACTGAAAACAGCACCTTAGCTATCAAATGCCTAGTTTTCGTGATTGTATAAATATTTTCATAGCTACATTGTATTTTTTCACAAACGAAACCAAGCGCCTTGATTCATGAGCTCTCAGAAAAACTAACGAACCTCTTGAATTGAGTTGAGTGAAAGTTTTGATGGCAAAATTTATCTGCTTGAACTATGTTATTGCACGGCTTTCAAATGCAGTGGGAATCTTTATTACAGGGTTTTTTTTTTTTTTTAATTAATTAATTAATTTTTCTTTTCAAAGAGAATTTTATGTGTTATATCTGTTACGATCATCAGCTTTTTAAAGACACACTTTGTTTTAGAAGCTGATATGCTACAGATTTGATGTTTAACTGACGAGTTCAAGTAAAGGATATGGATGTGGGAATGAATGAGGAGGTTATGTTTGTCAATGTCTCTCCAAAACAGAGGCATATATTCAAAGCGTTTTTTTATTTTTTATTTTTATTTTTTAAATGAAATACATTTAACTTTACAAATATCCCAAGTTAAACAACCACTTCTTGTCTTTCTGAAGATAAAATACCAACTAATACCCAACAATCCCACACGACACAAGGAAAAAAAAATAAAATTAATGCACAGAACACACAAGTAACATTTCAGAGACGAAAGTTTTTTTTAATTATTAATTATTGTATTTTAATCACTAAATTGTGTTTTCAGCTTTCTTTTTAAAAACAAAATATAACTATATCATTTGTATTTGTGGAGTTTCACCACTGATGATTAAAATTCTGGTGGATGATATTGTAAGGTTAAATACAAACAAACAAGTAATCTTTTTGTTTTTGAAAAACTGTAATTAAATGTCTTATTATTTCTTTGCAAATCTCTTCCTCGTCAATGGTAATTTGGGAAAAACATAGTTATATGTCAGAGTTACCCTTTTTAAATTGCATAATAAATTGCATAATAAAGGCATAGTCACTCACGATCAAGTGAAAGTTTCTATTTTCAATGGACTTTTCTTTATATATATATATATATATATATAATTTCACCTCTAAAAACCTTAAAAAAAAAATTTATTTCTCTCTTAAAAAAAAAAACTATATTTTTTTCATGCTTTACTAGTTGGCCTAGTGGACCACAGGTGTTGGCTTTAAAAAATAAAAAATAAATAAAAATTCTTAAAGCATCACCAGTGTCTATTAATATGAAACTCGTTTTTTATTAGTGTGTAATACGAGTAATCATAGTGTTCGAACATAGCTGTTGAGTCCTAAAAATAACGATGGTTGGTTAAAGGACACGACGACACAGCTTTTACCGTGAAAAAAGAAGATCAAGACATTAGTCGTTCAACGGTCTCACAAAAAAAGTACCACGAAATAACAGACAGCAAAATGTCCAACATATGGCGTCGAGACCTCGTCAAGCTCCCAAACTAACCCCCAAAACGGAACACTCACAACTCTCTCTCTCTCTCCGTCATTCTCTTATGTCCATCAAATTGTAAAGGCCACATTTTCACACCCATATTCTTTTTCTTCTTCTTCAATTCCCAAAACTGCCCTGCTTCTCCTACAGGTAAATTTTTCGTGTCTCCGTAATAACCCTTTGTCACTTTTTCATTCGCATTAAGCTATTTTCATGGTTTCAAGTTTTTTGTTCATTTGGGATTGATTTCTCTTTTCTTTTTTTCTTTTTTTTCCTCCTAATTCTCGCCAAAATGTTATGTGCAGGCATTTTGTGTGGGCGTTGGTTTGTGGCGCTTCGTGATATGAGTGCTTGATTCTTCTGCCCTTGTTTTAACGGAGCCAAAAATAAATAAAATTAAAAAAAATCTATAATTTTCCAAGAACAACATGACCATGTCAGGGCCTCTATCTCCCAAGCCAGGTTGGTTATTCATCATTTGCAGCTTGCCCTGTATACACACACACACACACACACACACGTGTAAATGTGCGTCAATGTGAAATTGATATGTCCATGTATATACATATATACATAAGATATATAATCTATCCCATAAGCCAGAGTTTTAGATTTGTGTTCTATGATACCTCCGATACGATGTTAAGACACAGATGTAATTTTAATTATTCAGTTCTTGAAAGATCAGATGTCGATAACTTGGAGGAGGAGAGGAAGACAAGGATCGGGTCTTTGAAGAAGAAAGCGATCAATGCCTCCAGCAAATTCAGGCATTCTTGGACAAGAAAGGGCAGGAGAAGTAGCAAAGTCATGTCAGTCGAAATCGAGGATGAGCACGACGCAGAGGAGGTGCAGGCTGTCGATGCCTTCCGTCAAATGCTGATCTTGGAGGAGCTACTGCCTGAAAAGCACGATGATTATCACATGTTGCTTAGGTATTTTCTCCTCTTCCTTTCCTCTCCTTTCATAGCTTTCTTGATCCACAAGTAACTTAACAATGGTTATGTTTACATCATAACTATTGTTCGAAATCACAGATTCTTGAAAGCGAGGAAATTCGACATTGAGAAGGCAAAGCAGATGTGGACTGACATGCTTCAGTGGAGGAAGGAATTCGGTGCTGACACAGTTACGGAGGTATTAACATAAGAACTTAAGAGTTTTTTTTTTTTTTTTCGAAATTTAGCATTTTACCTTATTTGACTATTTGTGTTATGTCCATACAAGGATTTTGAGTTCAAGGAACTGAGTGAAGTGTTGGAATACTATCCTCAAGGCTATCACGGTGTGGATAAGTATGGAAGACCCGTCTACATCGAGAGATTGGGAAAAGTAGATCCCATCAAGCTGATGCAAGTGACGACAATGGACCGCTACGTGAAATATCATGTGAGAGAGTTCGAGAGGACTTTCGGTGTGAAGTTCCCAGCCTGTTCCATTGCAGCAAAGAAGCATATCGATCAGAGCACAACCATCTTGGATGTTCAAGGAGTGGTATGTGACGGAACATTATTCACTAGTGCTCGTCTTTTGATCTCGGATTTAAGTTGAGATCTCAATGATCATGAACAAAATTTTTGTTTTTCAAACATCCATGTTGACCTTTGAATAAATGATTTGCAGGGACTTAAGAATTTCACCAAATCTGCAAGGGAGCTCATTTCTCACCTTCAAAAGATTGACGGCAACAATTACCCCGAGGTACTGACTAGCTACTTCTCATTCAAATTTCAAAGCTTACGTTTTGTTGATCTCGTAATCTCTTTGATCTTTTAAAAAACTTTGTATGTCAACTGAATATGATGCTTCTTTGTAGACCTTGAACCGCATGTTTATCATCAATGCCGGTTCCGGGTTCAGGATGTTGTGGAACACTGTCAAGTCCTTCCTTGATCCTAAGACCGCTGCAAAGATCAATGTAAGGTTATATACAAATGCCCTTTGATTCCGAAAACAAGAATCTCTATACAAACCACATTTTTTTAAAGTAAAAGTTTGTATTTTCTCCTAGGTGCTAGGAACTAAGTACCAGAACAAGTTGCTTGAGATTATTGATGCCAAGTAAGTCTCCGACTTATTGACAATAAGCCATTGAGCATACAGATTATTCTTTTCTATGCCTAGACATGTTCTGTCTGGTTAATTTTTCTTTTTTCCCTCTTTTGGCTTCTTTTTTTTTTTTTTTTTCCGGCACCAGTGAGTTGCCAGAGTTTCTAGGAGGTAATTGCACTTGTGCAGAACATGGCGGATGTATGCGTTCGGATAAGGGTCCATGGAAGGACCCAGAAATTCTGAAGGTAACACCTGGTCTAACTAAAACCGATTTATTGAACGTCTCAGTTTTGATTGAACTACTAATCATGTTTTGCTTGCCATTGTCACACATGGACTTACAGATGGTTCAAAATGGAGACCACAAATGTAAGAGGACATCCGGGAGCGTACAAGTTACCGAAGAGAAGACAATATCCAAGGACGAGATGTCACACCCAAAGGTAGCACCAGATCACCACAATGTTTTGAGATACTTACTTGGCTTTCCTATCATCTTTTGCTTTCTGCTTATGATTGATGAAGTGCCTTGTAATCTTGTGTTTTCGTTTTCGCATAATATTTTGTTAATCCAGGGACACTGTGACGCTCACTGTGTGGAGTCTACTCCTGATGTTGATGGCAAACCGCAACTGTCTCCTATTCGTGAAGTAAGTCGGTACACGTCGGAGTTCAATTTGTTCAGAGAAATAAAATCTCTCAATGTGTAATCTATGAGTAGCTAAATCATCAATTAACAAGAGTTCTTTAGTTTATACCACAACTAAATCTTAATAACGGTTTAAGTCGAGAGCTTATTCATAAATATCTCTAACAGCTCCTTCTTAAACTACAAAAACCTCACAGACCCCTACATTGAAAAGATCGAAAAAGTTTTCCAAGTACGACGACTATATTCCAATGGTCGACAAATCTGTGGACGCCACTTGGCAAAAAGCGGTGGAGAATAACAATTTTTCCCATCCTAAAGGTACGTATCATCACGTTGTCCTGCGGAATTTGAAAGTAAAAACTGTTGTATCAATTGACCTTATAAAAATGAGCTGAGAATTTCTGTCAACAGATTTCTATGCAATGCACGATGCTTGCAAAATGCCCGACAGATGTAGCTCGCAAATCTTCTCGGGCGTTATGACGGTTGTGATGGGCATTGTGACCATGGTCAGGCTGACAAGAAACCTGCCCAAGAAGCTCACCGACTCCACTTTCTACTCCAGCCCAATTTACTGTGACGATGACAGCATGTCTGGTGCCAAGATGCAGCTACAGGGGAGCGCCAAGTCCGGTGCTGACTTCGTGTCTGTCATGAAGCGCATGGCCGAGTTGGAAGAGAGAGTGACTGTCATGAGCATGAAACAAGTCGCCATGCCGCCCGAGAAGGAGGCCATGTTGAATACCGCTTTAAGCCGGGTTGATGTTTTGGAGAAAGGGCTTATGGAAACCAAGAAGGTAACAACTATTTGTTTAATTCCTTCTTCCGCTTTCGATTGGCCACAAAAGTTGCTATGAAGAAACTTTATTGTTCTACCAACTAATAACATAAATTAGCTGATTTATTTGTGTAGGCTTTGGAGGAGTCACTTGCCAGACAGGAGGAGCTTCTAGCTTATCTTGACAAAAAGAAGAAAAAGAAGAAGATGGTATGTGACATTGCTCAATTGACCTCCTACACATATATATACGTGTACATATATATATATATGTGTGTGTGTGTGTGTTTTTATATATTCATTAGCACTGAATTACAAGTACTTGAATTAATTTTAATTTTGCTACTTTTGTTTGTAATGCAGAACCTATTCAGCTGGTAAAAGAATGGGTGGGACGCCCGGGGGAGATGCTGAGGACCCTCAAGAGTGATGTGACGTATATTCATTTTCCAAATCCACTCTTATTGTTGACCATTACTTTTACCAAATTTAAGAAATCAAAAGTTTTGGTCAAAGTACAAAAATAAAAATTTCCTGTCTTTCCCAAATCATATGTTTCTTAAATAAAAATGGGCGTCTTATATATATATATATATATATATATATATGGCTCTACATATATAATCAATGACTAACTATTTTCTGAGCACTTGTAATGAAGAACACCATGGAAAAATTAACCAAAAAAAAAAAAAAAAGTAGCCATTTTGTTAAATTTAACTTACCAATAAACGTAACTAAAAAGAAAAAACAAGGTGACGATTGTTTTATTACAAGAGAAAATCTTGACATTCCGGTTGAGAAAAGTACAGTACTGAGTGGCCAAGAAAAAGAGCCCAGGAAACAATAAGCCTACTTCCTTGTGTGTGAAGAAACAGCTTGATGAGCCTATTCAGAAGAGTTTTTTTTTTTTTTTTTTTTTTTTAACCCAATACAGAAGTAAGAAATCATGGCCACTACTCAAAACCATTTAAATAAGAGGCACAAGAATGTGGGACAAGGCACAATCCTCTACTCCTAAGATCCATCTTCAATTCTGTCTCCTTTTCCTTGCTCAAACCATGTACCTTTAACAAAAACAAATAATTAATTAAAGCCTATCAAATTGACTTTTCTTGGAAGTAAAGGTTTGTTATAAATTTAGCACACGTTAATTATAAAAAGGACTAACTAACTAGCCCTTTTTAAGGCTTCATTCCAAGATTTATATGCGCTTTTGTAAAACTCTATTCATGTTTACTTTTAAGTGAGTACCAAAAGTGTGTGTGCGTGTATATATATATATATATATATATAGCTTATAATTACCTGTTTCATTTTTCTTGAGGGGATGCTTTGCAAGGACTTCATATAAGGCATGCTTAGAGTCTGCAACATACAAATCAATTTAGAATTATAATTTTCAAGTTAGAATTTGCGTCCCACCTATACAAATCCAATTATATATTCTTTTTGTTATGTAATTTGTATTAATGATGCGAATAGCAAGTTTTTTAATAAATTTATCATCTCGTAAACGATAATATATAAAACATATAATAACATTATTTTAATTTGGATAATATATAAGTTGGTATTGATGTAAATAGAGTATAAAATAATATTGGGATGTGAAATATGTGATAATCACCTGGACTTGGTCATGGAGGAATAGGATGTAACCAATGGCTTCTGTAAGTACAGAGGCTGTATCCGTCTGCAAATATTCCATATAAAGTTAGTGCTATATATATTTATACACACACACACACACACACACTCACACACATATAAAAGAATTCTGAGAATGAAGCATGGCCAAAATGGATTTATAATTGTGATTCTCTCTCTCTCTCTCTCTCTCTCTCTCTCTCTCTAGTGTCTTTCTCTCTCTAAACACACAATTAGTGGGCTCTCTGATATTTGAAGAAATAGTACATGGAGAGAGAGAATTGTATAGTACCTTGCCAAAAGGTGCCACCAACCTGTGAAGCGCTGCAATCCTGTCTCCCAGTTTCTCTTTCCTCACCTGCAAGTTCAAAAATTGTGGTTTTTCATATTGTAATTGAAAATATATATAAAACAAATTAGGTAAATAAAAGTAGTATTTATATAGTTATATGTGTATATATATATATGTATATAACACCTTGAGTGGTGGATTTGAGGAGCGTGATATGGATTTGGACTTCTTATTAGTAGCAGTAGCTTCTGCATGAGATTCCTTCGGCTCAGAGAAACTAGTTGCAGGTCTTTTCGTTCTTGTTACTTCCTTAAAGAAATCTGCTGACGCCTTTTAAATATGCAAAAGAATCACCAAAGAGAGCTTATTCAGTGCAATACATATAGATCAAGAAAACCTCTAGGTCAGTATTCTACACATGTAGCATGCGTTTGGAATACGGATTTGAGATATAAATTTTAGGTTAAATTTGATTGACTTTTTTAAAATTAATTAAAATTTTTGTTGACTTTTTATCATCAGGAAAAAAAAAAAAAAAAAAAAAACTAAGATGAAAATATATTAGGTTCACACCTGAGAACTAAACAAATTAGTAGTTTCTACTTATGTACACAATATTGACATATATAAAATTTGTTTGAATTGATAAAAACACGAACCCTTGCACGATCAAGGTGAAAAGCGGAAGATAATTTCAGACCTCTAACAGATGTTTGGCGTAATTGTCTACACATACCAAGATTATAAGTGTGTAACCTAAGTGAGGGAATAAGGAAGGAATGAGAGGTCCTTTCACTTATGATATGTTTGGTATGAATTAAATCCCTCTAACAATCTCTCTTATTAAGGAGATTAAAATTGAGTTATTTTGAAGGATTAGAAATTATCCTTGTCTAATCTATTTACTCATCTTTTCTCTCCTAACAAACAATCATGTGTGAGTATCAAAATCCTTTCACTAATGCCTCCATCCCTCATCCCTCCTTCCACTTTTCTCTCCTACCAGCAAACAAGTTCTAAAACTAATTAGTCCAAACATCACTTAGGGTTGTTTGGCATATAGGTTAAGATTGGAAAGTTTGAATTTTGTGTGTGTGTGTGTGTGTTCAAACTGAAATTTTGAATCTAAATAAGTGTTTGGAATTAAAAAAAAAAAAAAGAGTGTTATTCAGATTTAATTAAAAAAAAAAAAGAATCTTTTTTAATAATTCAGGACTAGGCATCCAAACGCCCCCTAATTATCTCATTTAATTTTTAACGTAATTCCAGCTAATCTAAGTTCATGCGTTCTAGCTACCATTAATCAGTACTTACAGTTTCATATAGACATGATACACACACACACACACATATATCATATACAGAGATAGTAACATGAACAACAATAAAAGTCTACATGACAGAAACAAAAACATCTATATATTCAAAAGAAAAAAAAAAAGGAAAACAAAATCAGCTAGCTAGGAAGATGATGATAATGAGAGACATACCATTTTATTGGAGGTGTTTGATGGGCTAGATCTTGATTGATCTTGCATGTCATGATGACCATGTCCGACAGACATGATAGGTTCTGATGATCTATATACTAGTCCGCTAATGCTGCTGTTATTAGAATGTTGTGAAGACGGACTATTATAAGTAGTACTCAGACTACCATCCGTACTATAATTACCTGTGGGTGACAACAGATCCAAAGCCTGATCATGTGAGTTTGTGCTGTTGAATCCCCCAGAAGACAACACCAGCGATGGAAACAACGACCCTGTCGAAACCGTTGATCTTGTTGTACTAGGAAAAACATGCCCAAAACTTGCATTGGAGTCATACAACTGACCTGGAGCTGAACTAGTATAGGATGAGTTACTCATGAGCCCCATGATATTGGCTATCTTCAGCTTCGAGAAGGAATCCGAATTAGGCTCTTCCTTGATGTTTTGAAGGGGCGATTCGTTGGCGCCGGATCGACGAGTACTGAAGACGGCGCTTGATCTTGCATGACCATCACCATAGTTGAAATCATGATGATCATGATGAGAGGTGAATGTTGTGGTTGGAGAGTACTGCCATAGCCTTGAGTTGGGGATATTGGCTTCACTATTCCTTTACATTCATACATGCATATTATACAAAATTGTTAATTTGAGGTATTTATTCCTATGAGAAGTTAGAAAACAGTGTTACATATAATTTTAATTGAAATATTTCTTCAAAAAATCATGTTGAATCTAAACAAAAGCAAGTATCTAGACTCAGAAAATAAAATAATTGTGTGAAGTTTAATGTGTATTAACATATACTTACAAAATGAGGCTCGGATTCCAATTGCAGTAATTACTAGTAGTTGTAACCAGTGTACTCGGAGCTATAATTGGCAAAGGAGCTGACTGTACTCCAATATTAACCTGCTCTTGCAGCTGATGATGCTGAGAATGGAGATTTTCATACTCCATATTTGGCTGATTGATATATATATATATATATTTCACTACCCGTTTCTTGCTTTGCTTGAAAATCTTTCACTGCGCTATATATTTGTTGTCGTTTCCCTAGTTGATCACAGTCCCACAAGACCAATATTGGTATATCTATATATACTTACACATATACATACATATATATGTATGTATGTATGTATGTATATATGTATTGATGCTTAGTATCCTCTTTGTGTAGCTGTTTTTCTGAAGTCCCAATCACAAGTAAACTCTGTGAAAAAGGGAAGAAAAAAGGAAGGAAAAACAAGTGAAGATATACGAATAATATATAGGAGCTACCTTTCCTAATAATTCAGAGAGAAAAAGCTTTGATGAAGTTTCTCTGATGATCAGTTTTCTCTTTGATGTTCCAAAGTCTCAACAAAAAGTTAACTTTGTAAAAGGATGAAGATGATTCTCTCTCAGCTCTCTCTCTCTCTAAATATAATATAATATAATACAATATATATTTATATATAATAATGATAAGTTAATTTACAGGGTAATTAACTTTATATAATTATTCGTTAAATTTCTTTAACTGTTTTTGTGCCCTAACAATCAGCGTAGCGTATATATTTGTACTTCCTCGAGGTCATCATTATATCAAATCCAATTTTCTCTTTATAGAGACCAATAAAGAGTGGCATTTTAAGACCCACCGGCGGGTTTGAAAAAAAAAAAGAGTGGCATTTTCTCTCTAAACTTTCTTTTATTCTTTTTATTTATTTATTTATTGGTATCAAGCAAAAGTTAGTCATACATATCAATCCATATGTTGTCTTGTAAACCAAAAGAAAACTCATAACACTAACAAGTAATTAATTTAAATATTCTAAATAAACAACTAGGGCTTTGGTATAATTACTTATTATATATATAATTGGTAATTATGATAATAAAGTGAAAATTAAGGATAATTAAGTGTTAATATATAATTTACTGCATGTAAGTGGGGTGGTCACATTAAGTAAAAGCTAATACAACCAGCTTCCATTGGTACCCATGCTTCAAACAAGTACTTACACCTGCAGAAGATAATTTTAAATTCAGCTTGTCAAAGCGTTAGGCACATTCTGATCAAGTGGAAAAAAGTGTGAAATTAATTATAAATATTTAGACATTTATCAAAATAAATAAATATTTAAAAAAAAAAAAAAGATATACCAAAGCGTGTCAATCGATAAGAATCATACACTTTTTGATAAATAAGAATTACATATCTGTATAAAAATACACACACTTTACCTAATCATACATATAATTAACTAGCAGTGGCAATAATGCAAGTGATTAATGCCTAGTATTATTGAACTAATGAAATTCTAGCCCCTTGAGTAAATATTTTCTTTTAAACACACTCTCAGGTTTGAAATTAAGAATTTATATCCAACTTCCTTTTTTTTTTACCCATCAAACTAGTCCTTGAATAACATCTCTCTGTGATAATTACAAACATATGATATACATAATACATATATAGCTATACATGTGCAGTATAAAAATATATGTATATGTATACAATCCTCATGACATACCCTGACACACGCATGCAGAAATAACCCCCACACCCTTATCACGCATGCACCCCACTTGCAAAATCAACATCATCTGAAGCTAGCTAAAAATCGTGAACTACAGGTAAGAGATTATACATAACGAATATTAATTTCCTTCTTTCGTTTTGCTCTAAGTAATTTGTGTATTACAGAAACAAAAATCTTGTGATTTATTGTTATATACATATTAGCTATTTGGAGCTGCAAATTAAGAGGATAATCATGAAGTAGTATTGTTCATCATCAAATTATTGGAATACTATGATAGTGACAGTATCAGCAGGGTCAATAGGGTATATATATATATATATATATAGCTATAGGGGGTTTATTTAAAATTAATTTTGTGTGGACTAAGCTGTCTTTCACTGAAGAGATAGAAACGCCTACATTATACTATTCGTAATTGCCCCACAAAAAGTTGTGTCAGAGAGAAAAAGTCGGGAAAGTTTGTGAAATATATAAATATCACTATTATGGGCAAGTTTGTCGTAATTGCCTCCAAGTTCCAACCTCTCTTTTCTCTTCCTTTTAAATTCTCTTCTTTCAGTGTCACCTTTTCTTTTTTTTTTTTGCGTTTGCTTGAAAAATTCTTCAGTCTTACTCATTTCATTCTGCTGCCAGTTGCCGACTGCCGACCTTTTCAAGCTAATTAATATTTATGAAGTAGTTCTACATATTTATATATATATATATATATTTCTATATGTATGCGCACACAATTACACACATATAATATTTTACATGAACATCATCAACTAAATATATGAATTTATATATATATATATACGTTTTTATGTAAATAGGAAGTAATGTATTTATGTGTAAGACAAATATACATAAGCTTATTATAGTATTGCCCTAGTTGATTTGTGTGTATCTTTACTTTATAAGTTTGTTGTTTGGTAGAAAAATATTATAAGCAAGTTATTTATAGTGTGCATACACTTCTAGGTTAGACTTAAAGCCACATAGGTCTTTTTTTTTTTTCAAAAAAAAAAAAAAACCACATAGATCTATGTATATATATATGGATATGATAAAGATTAAGCATTATTAGTATATATATATAAACACGCGCAAAATAATTATGACCCAATAATTGCACGAATTAACATTGGGATTCCAAGATGCCATTTGTATATGTTCCAAGTGGCATTCATGAGTTTTACTTATTTTAAAAATAAAAAAAATAAAAAAAGTGGCAATATTCATGAGAGTTTTAAAATTGAAAGTGCAAGTCGATCCCTAGTTTGTCTGATCCACTTGCATATGTGTATAGCCCAGAAATTGGAATCCACGTTGGACGCATTATGGTTGAACTTTATTTTTAATATTAATTTATAGATTATAAAAATTGATGGAAAAAGATAAATTGTGTTAGCTTTTTTTTTTATTTTTTATTTTTTATTTAATATGATGACTTTTCAGTTGTGGGAGTCAACCTTGCTCGAAGGATCATATGTACATGCACATGTTTTTAGTTTATTTTGCCATATAGAATCTTGAACATATGATAATTGTAAAGTGATTGCTAGACAGTAGATATATTGAGGCAGAATCGGTGATCAGTGATCACATGTAACATGTTGGGTAAAAGTAATGAAACATTGAATTTGAAATCCAGCATGACATCATGTAATTGCAAGTTTAGTCTAAGTGTCAACCTTCTATTTCTGTACGAACATGTATTAATTTCTTTTTGGATATAGAAGCAAAAACAAAAAAGGTGTAGAGTTCAATTGGAATATACATAAAAAAAAAAAAAACTAAATCTTAATAGAGATAAAAATAGGAAAATCATAAAATTTTCAAAATTTATTTAAAGCATTAAAAATTTAGTGAGACAGCTGCTCCCATTCGTCCTCAAACGTTGACTGTATCTAACGATAAGATTTAAGAAAGAAATTCAATTATGAGAGTAATTTTGAGAGTCAATTGTTGAAACCAGTTAGTTAATAAAGATAGAAGATGCTTGAGAAAAATACAACGCTCAAATGCCCTAAGTATGTCTATGACTTTCTTAAGTTTGGTTTACCTTCAAGCAAAAATTCTAATTTTAGAGATCATGGCGTTTGGTCACGTAGCTTAATAAGTAAGAAATAGCAATTTTCAGGTATATAATTTTTTGCTTTCTTTTCGTTCCAAAGTGTCATTTGATCACGTGAAATATTTGCTCTTTATAATATTTTCCCCCTCAAAAGAATAATTTGTTAACAAAACACACACACAAAATTTCACAATAGAGAATTAAGTATTGAGGTCATGGTGCCTTTTAGGTCACTGAAGGTCAGATCTGTCTTCAATATTAGTAATTTCTGTCGTCGTAATATTTGATAATTTATTTAAGTATTTACAAAGTTACACTTCTGCCAACAAAGTGGCTGTAGTTTAGTGGTAAGAATTCCACGTTGTGGCCGTGGAGACCTGGGCTCGAATCCCAGAAGCCACAATTCTTTTTGTTTTTTCACTTTTTTCACTTTTTTTTTTTGTTTTTTTTTTTTTTTCAGACAGAAACATGGCACTGTAGTCTTAACAGGCCCATACAATGGCCCGAGCTTTGAAATTTTGAGGAATGGCTATATATATATATATATATATGTATGTATGTATGTATATTTTTTAAACACTAGAAAATATGCCCTCACTTTCTTCCATTATATAACAACTTAAAAAAGCTATAAGAGAAAACTACAAAATTGAACAAATGATAATGTTCTAGCTTCCGCTTGGCTTTCAGGTTTGAATTTAAAGTTTTTGTTATGAAATAAACAACGAAAATAGGCAACAAAAAAAATGAAAAATAAGAACACACAGATATACGTGAATTTCTTCTCCTCTGCTCGTGATTTTTTCCCGTCTAGGGTTTTTCACGTAAATCTGTGTGTTCTTGTTTTTCGTTTTCTTTGTTGCCTATTTTCGTTATTTATTTCATAACAAGTGATATCAGAGACATGTTCGTTGGTTCGTTCGATCACATCAATGGCAGCCATGAAATATGACATTCCGCTTTTAGATCGCAACACCAAGTTTTTGGTATGGCAGGTCAAGATGCGGGCTGTGCTCGTGCAGATGGATTTGGATGATGCTCTGTTAGGGTTTGATAAGATGCCCTCGTCTTGGACTACAGAGGAAAAACAATGAAGGGATCGAAAGGCTCTATCTCAAATTCATCTTCATCTATCAATTCAAATTTTGCAGGACGTTCTGAAGGAGAAAACCGCCGCTGCGTTGTGGTTGAAGCTCGAGCAGTTATGCATGACGAAGAGTCTGACAAGCAAGTTGCATCTGAAGCAGCAACTGTATTCTTACCGTATGGCTGAAGGTGCGTCTTTAGAAGATCACTTGACTGTCTTTAAGAAGTTGTTTCTAATCTAGAGACCATGGAGGTTAAGTATGATGATGAAGATTTAGGGTTGATTTTATTGTGTTTACTGTCCTTTTCATATGCAACTTTCAGAGATACTATTTTGTATAGTCGCGAAACTCTTACTCTGGATGAAGTATATGATGTTTTATTCTCTAAGGAGAAGATGAAGCAGCTTGTGGTTGGTACTGAGGCTCGGTCTGAGGGCCTTGTTGTTCGAAAGAGGACGCAAGAGAGGAATTTTGGTGGTGATTCGAATGGCCGCTCGAAATTCAAAAATAGGGACATAATTTGCAAATACTGCAAGAAGAAGGGGCACATCAAATCTGAATGCTCAAGTTGCAGAAAAATAATAAGAAAGCTGCTGCTACTCAAAAGGGAAAACAACCAAAAAATTCCGGTGAAGTCGGTGTTGCAAAAGATGATTACAGTGATAGGGAACTCTTAGTTGTTTTTTATGACAACTCCAAACCTTGCAAGGATTGGATTATTGATTATTGTTGCACGTTTCATATGTGTACCAATCGAGACTGTTTTGCAACAAAAGAAATAGTGTTTAAAGGTGCTATGTTGATGAGAAATAATGCATTTTGCAAGGTAGCTGGTATTAGAACAATCAGAATTAAGATGTTTGATGGGGTTGTCAGGACACTTAGTGATGTGATGTACATTCCGGAACTAAAGAGAAATCTTATTTCTTTAAGTACTCTTGATTCGAAAGGGTACAAGTACACTGGTGAGGCTGATTTTATTGCTTATACTTTAAGTGTGGCCGAAGGTATTGACTCTGGTGAAGAACCTTTTACTTATTCAAAGGCAACTAGTTGTGACGACTCAGGCAGATGGACGATTGCTATGCAGGAGGAGATGGAATCTCTTAATAAAAATGGCACATTAGACTTGGTAAGATTACCTAAGGGTAAGAAAATTATTCGCTGCAAATGGATATTCAAAAGGAATAAAGGAAATCCAGGAGTTAAAGAAGCTAGACATAAGGCAAGACTAGTTGCAAAGGGCTACAGTCAGGTTCCAGGTGTTGACTTCACAAATGTGTTCTCTCTAATTGTAAAACATAGTTCGATTCGAGCTTTGCTTGGTATTATGGCCATGAAAGATCTTGAGCTTGAGCAGTTGGATGTAAAGACAGTGTTCTTACATGGAAAACTTGGAAAAGACATCTACATGCATCAGCCAGAGGGTTTTGGTAGTTTCTGGAAATGACAGTTATTTGTGCTTGCTGAAGAAGTCTCTTTATGGCTTGAAACAGTCATCCAAACAATGGTACAAGAGATTTGACTCATTTATGACCACTTACAATTTTAGAAGAAGTGGCTATGATAGTTGTGTCTACTATAAGAAGAGTCATGATGGGTCGTTTATGTAACTACTCCTATATGTTGATGATATGTTGATAGAAGCCAAGAATAAGGAAGAGATAAAAAAAGATTAAAGCCCAGTTGAGCAGAGAGTTTGAGATGAAAGACTTGGGAACGGCAAAGAAGATACTTGGAATGGAGATTATAAGAGATAGAAAGGCAAGTAAACTGTATCTAAGTCAGAAAGGGTACATTGAGAAAGTTCTTTGCAGGTTCAATATGCAGAATGCCAAACCTGTTAGTACTCCATTAACGGCTCAATTCAGACTTTCATCCGCTTATCTCCACAATCAAATAAAGATGTTAATTATATGTCTCGAGTTCCATATTCTAGTGCAGTGGGATCACTCATGTATGCTATGGTTTGTTCACGCCCAGATTTATCATATGCAGTTAGTGCAGTTACCAGATACATTGCGAATCCTGATAGAGAACATTGGATAGTAGTTCAGTGGATTTTCAGATACTTGCGAGGCTCTACTGATACTTGCTTACATTTTGGGAGAACTAAAGATGGAGTCATTGGGTTTGTGGATTCTGATTATGCTGGAGACCTTGATAAAAGAAGATCACTTACAAGGTATGTTTTTACCAATGGTGGTTATGCTATCAGTTGGAAAGACACTTTGCAGAATACAGTTATGTTGTTTATCACCGAGGCTGAGTATATGGCAGTTACAGAAGCTTGTAAGGAAGCTATTTGGTTGAAGGGATTATTTGGTGAACTCAGTGAAGACTTATAGATTACCACAGTCTTTTGTGATAGTCAGAGTGCTATTTTCCTCACAAAAGATCAGATGTTTCATGAGAGGACAAAGCACATCGATGTTCGGTACCATTTGTGTGTGAAATCATTGCTCGTGGTGATATTGTTGTGAGCAAAGTTACTACTCATGATAATCCTGCTAATACGATGACCAAGCCAATCTATATAGCCGAGTTTAAGTATTGCTTGGACTTGGTTGGTATTCGTTGCTGAGTTTAGCCCTTAAGGGCTTTTGTGGAAGAGGTGGAGTTTTCTCAAAGATTGTGGAATTCGTATTAAGGTGGAGATTATTAGAGTTTGGTGACCAGAATTCTCTTTTGGCCCGGCCCTAAAGCTAGCAGTGCAACATTTTGTGGTGGAGCTTTAATTATGACATTTTTTTGGGCTCTGTGGTGGTAGTGGAGGGTTTTTTGGGTTTTGTGGTGGAGGAGCTTTACTTATTATGTAATTTTAGGATTTCATTATTATGCTTTTTTGCAGTAGCTGCTCCTCTTGTACCAATCTTTAATTTAGCAGATTTTTTCTCCTCTGCTCGTGGTTTTTTCATGTCTAGGGTTTTCCACGTAACTTTGTGTGCTCTTGTTTTTCGTTTTCTTTGTTGCCTATTTTCATTGTTTATTTCTTAACAGTTTTCATCTCAGTTTTTTTTTCTTCTAAAAAGTCAACAAAAATTATAATTAGTATTTGAAAAGTAAACATTTCAACCTAAAAATTATATTTCAAATCTGTACACTAAATGCAAGCTTAATGTTTTGGATTATCGGATTTCATCAGGTTCCTTTACTTTTACATATATCCCATTTTTGTGTGACGTTCAAAAATGTTGATCTCAAGGTCTCGCTAACATTAACTTTGAGGATTACAAACCTTTGATCGGAAAATTTCTAAAAATTAATCTTGAGTTTATGCAAAGTGTGAAAATGGGAAAGCCGAAAGCTCTCGGATTTAAAGCTTAAAGAAGGAATTTACAGCTTGACGATGGAAAAGTCTCAAGACAAGCTGATATGAGTTTTAATTTTATTCCTTAGTATTGTATTTAGTTTTGTGTGAGCACTCTTTAATTATTGTTTCAAAAATGGCTCAAACAGACGCATTTTAATTTATTGGTTTTATAGAATTGAATGGAACAATATAATAATGTTTTCTAAAGTGATGAGAAGCATTTAATATACTTAAAATGTTCCTAAATTACTATACTAAAACAATATTTTTAAGGTTTGAAAAACTAGACAAAGAAGGTGCAATTTCAATTTGCCTTTGTCCGGTTAACTAGTGGTTGACGTCTGGTAGACTGGTTGTGTAAAACTGCTAGGCATATTGCTCTTTGCATTTGTCCGGTCGATAGGTGGTTGACGTATAGCCGATTGATAATGTTCCAACTTCCAACAACTATATTTCTAACTATTGACAGCGAACCATTTAAGCTCCATTGGTTCATATATATATACACATATATAATATAAAAGAGGGTTTTGAAGTCAAAATCACCAAGGATCATTACTATTGCACTAAACATGTATTCAAAGCTCCAAAATCTCTCTTGAACTCAAATTGCTCTTTAATTCATTCTTTAAGTGTATGGAATTCTTACTCATTCTTGGGTCAACCTTGAAACAATCATTTGTTGAGTGACCACACATTCTTCTATATATGTTTCCAACTTGTAAATTCAAAACTTTCAAAATCAAAATTTCATTCTTATAGATCACCGATCCTGTTTAATTGGCGTGGATAGGATAATCAATATTTTTTAAGTTAAAATTGATGGTTTGTAAAAGGCATGACGAGTCTCCAATAATCAAGTCACTAGATTAAATTAGGGGAGATCATGTTGAAAAGACAATCAACGTAATGAAAAAAGTCGAATTTGAATTTATTTTATGACGGTAGATGCCGACTTATAACCAACCCATTGTAATTTGCTTTTGCTTTTTTCTCTCTCCTATTGTCCTTTGAATTATTGCACGTATCTTAATTATCAGAATCATGACTTTGTGATATTTATAAAATTGATTGTATGGTGATTTCTCAAGTCTAATAACTTTTTATACATTGAAATTATCATTTTGTAAACATTGATATTTGTATGATTAATCATTTAACTCTTCAATAATTATTAAAATATTTTTTAAAAAAGGTGTTAAAACCCTATTTATTCCCCTTTGTGAGTAGTCATTATTGGACTACCAAGAGAATATAAAACGGTCGGTAAAGTTACTCTACCATAAAAGACCTACAAACCAAGCCTTAGAAAATAAGAAAAAGAGCTAGAGTGACAACAGGAATCATGACCAAACTTGGAACCTACATGGCAGGCTAATAAAGGCTTATTACAATCACTATAAGTCGGACAAATATATATACATATATATATATATACACACACACACACAATATGGTGGAGAGGGGAGGTGGACTTGGAAAAAGAAAAGTATCCTATAAAATCACACGCGAAAATTGAACAAGAATTAACCAAGCAAAAGCCGGCCTCGTCAACCACTTTCGGCGTGGTAGCCGCCGCTTCCTTGAGGTGGAGGGAAAAACAAAAACAAAAATTGAGCATATTGTGGGAATGTTTCTTTGGAAGATCCTCAAGACTTTGATTGAGAGGTTAGAAATTTGAATGAAAATAAATCAAATAAAAGGCATTGTTTGTAGGTAAAGCAAAGTCATGTTTAGTTGTTCCTCACTCAATTCATCTATCTATCTATTATTATTCATCTTCTCTTCTCAAAAGTCCACTCTATTGGTCCTCTCTTTGTGTTTAATAATTTGGTTTTAGCTATATATATATATATATATTATATGGTCCTCCAAGCTCGCCAAACTGGCTTAACGTAGCTGTTAGTTAGCACCAGCTTAATTGAATTATAAACGACAATAACCTTTTTTTCTTTTTTCACTTTTCAATACTACGTTTTTACTAGGCAAAACGTTATTGTTACAATGACAACGTAAAGCGCGTCCATGAGGCACCCTTTTTCTTTTCACACATCTACATCAATAATTATGAGATGTCAATTTGGAAATGTTGAAATATGAAAGCTAATAAAATGGAATTCTAAAGATAGATGGACTTCTTTAGGGGAGATTCATGGTATTTGGAGTCGTGTATTGTTAGTCAAAGTGGATAGATTCGGTAAAATTATGACTTCTTGTTTAACATATGTAGTCAAAAAAAAAAAAAAAAAAAATTTTCAACTTTGTTTGAACATTGACATTTGAAGGAGTTTCTTTCAACTTGGGTAAATTTGGTTTCTCAATAATGAAATGAAATTAAATTAAATTAAACTTGCCGGGTATAACTATATAATTTGCTTACCCCTTTACATCACATGAGTGGAGATTTGATAGGATAAGCTCTAAAAATAAGAAAATCATGCATTGAATGTAATTGAGTTATATTAGAACTCTAATTGTTCATTCACAAATTACATCATTTGTACAACGCCTAACTTAGAAATTACAAAAGACACTTTTCTTCTGCTAATTAAAGGAGTTTGTACAATTCTAAAACTACCTTTGTTGAATTTTGACCCACTACGGTTGGATTCTTATCTACCTTTAACACTTTTAAAACTTGTTATGCTTTAGCGCAAAAAAAAAAAAAAAAATGTTATGCAACAACTTTTATGAGTTTTTATGGTAAGCAAAATCCAATTTCCATGTACTTTAGATGTTATTGAATCTGACAAAAATTTAGTAAAAAATTTTAGAATTTTTATGGTTAGCAATATCTATTTTTCACGGACATATCCTAAATCTTATAGAATTGACAATAATTGGTAACTAAAAAGTATTCACTATTTTTCCCTCAAAAACAAAAATAATTCACTATTTTTTGAGAATTTTATGGTAAGAAATATCCATTTAGAGGGACAATAAATTGTATCTAAATCATTTAGCAAAAAATATAGTATCCACTCTTCTAGCTTCTCAAATTAATTGGAAACATAAAAAATACAGTTTTTGAGAAAAAGTTAATAACTAAAACATATTCATTTCTTTAAAATATGCCAAAAATACTAGTTTCTAAAAATTAATAATTAAAAATCTCGATATTAGAAATTTACAAATTACATTTTAGTAAACTGCAGCCACAAATAGTAATTGTTTCTAAATGATATATACAGTGAGGAAGTCAGAACTTTTTATTAGGGGAGCTAATATCCATATCATGTATAATAAAAGTATTATTATGAGCAAATTTTTATTAATAAGGGGACTACTATGAAAATCTAATTAAAATTATAGATTTTTTTTTTTTTTTTTACTACTACTTCCCTTTTCTCCATTTACTTGGAGAGAATTTTGGGATATTTCGGGTTTGTTTGGTGTATGAGTTTGAGTTGAAATTGATAAGTTTAAATAGTGATTGATGTGTACTTTTTCAGAAAAGACAAAAAACTTTTGGAAAAAAAGACAAAAATTGAGTTAAAATCCATGGGTTTGGACCTGTGGTCCAAACGCACCCGAAGTGTTTTTTCTAATT
Source organism: Ficus carica (assembly GCA_009761775.1). NCBI lineage: Eukaryota > Viridiplantae > Streptophyta > Magnoliopsida > Rosales > Moraceae > Ficus > Ficus carica. Next base: position 25,793,763 of record CM019743.1, on the reverse strand, counting down.
ATCGATAAAAACTACAGTTTTAATTATTAAATTAATTTTCAATAGTTTAATGTATAAATTTTATAATATATGATACAAAATAATTTTTATTTATAAATCAAACTATTAAAAAAATTTAATTTCTACCAAACGTTAAATATGTTCTTCAAAAAAAAAAAAAAAATTGGAAAATTGGGTACTTGTATACGGCAAGGGACATTTCCTAGAGCATCGGAACGCGGCGACAAGGCGATTAAAAAAAAGAAAAAAAAGGGGAAAGTGAAACGGATAAACATTAAACATTGGATGAGACTCACAATGACATGTCTAATTTCCCAAATCGAAAATTTTTACCAAAAAAAAAAATATATATATATTTGTCTCAATTTTTTTTAATCATTATCTCATTTTAAAAAAAATTATCTAATTTTTAAATTTAGTTTGTACCATATTTTTTGAAAAGAAAATGAATTTTTATAAAATATTTTCACAATATATTATTCTCAATATTATTTTTTCTCATTTCAAATAACTTTTTATTTTTAAAAAGAAAAAATTTCACTTATCCAAATATCATCTTATTCTCAAAAGAAAAGACTTTTTCATATCCGACAAAAAAAATTTCTTTTCGAAAATAAACACGTGATCCAAACGAAGCCTCAAGACTTACATATTGAGTTGAGTTACAAAGTTAAAGTCTCTATTTAATTCATTAGCTAAAGATAAAATTTTTAATTAAGATTAATTGATTTTTTAAAAATTAATTATAATTTTTATTAATTTTTCAAAAAAAAAATTAAAATGAAAAATTTGAATACTAACTTAAACACCAAAGAAAAACAAAGAGTTTTTAGGCAACAAGAGCAAGTAAAGCAAAAGCCGAGCTCACCAGAAAAGCAAACAAATTTTTTAGAGAGAGAAAGAAAGAAACAGGAGAGAGAAAGAGCCGACCACTACTATCCATCGCGTGGTTTGCATTTTTCCATCTTCTTTACTTGTTTGATGATAGTACTTCGATTTTGAACCCCCAAAAACCAAAAAAAAAAAAAAAAAAAAGCAAAGCAAAACAAAAAAAACAAAACAAAACAAAAAAGGAAAAAAAAGAAAAAGAAATAGGAAACCCAAAAAGAAAACAGATCCGTAGGTGTCGTCTCTGCGTACTTGTGTAGCACCTTGTGGGGGCGTCATGGAGTTTGGCTCATGATCTGCCCAACCCCCTCTTCCCTTTTTAATTCTCCTTCTGTTTTCCCATATTTTAATTTCTTTTTTTTTTTCCTCCTTTTTGGGTTTCCTTGTTCTATTCTCTCTATAGTTTCTCTCTCTCTCTCTCTATCTGTCTCTATCTACCATGGGGTGTATCGCTCAGGTTTCCTGATAACGACGACATTAGGAATCTGAAATCCTAATACTTTCAGAGATCTGACCTGTTAAGTTCATATTACATATAAATACACACACACATATATATATATATATATATGTATGTATAAAAGATGATGCTTGTTGTTTCTCAGAGCTTCAGGATCTTCTAGCATATTTATGTTGGTCTTCAACTATTGAGGTTAGTCTCTCTCTCTTTCTCTCTCTTTGGCTTTTGTTTTGTTAAAGTTTTTGGAAAGATGGGCTTTGCTTGGTTTGTTTGAAGGAATCTTTTACCTGACTCAGAGGAAAAGTTTGATTCTTGGCTTAATTGAAAAGGGAAATTCAAAGGAAGAAAAACTGGTGTGGAAGTTTTAAAGAAAGAACTAGATGTGTGTGAACTGAATTTTGAGAGACTAAAGTTTTTGAAAGATTAGGAAATAGACTGGACAGGGTGGGGAAAAGAGAGAATTCTAAGGAGGTAAAAAAGGGGCCAAAAAAGTGAGGAATTTTACTATTTAAAAAAGGAAATAAAAAAATAAAAAGTGAAGAGAATAACCTCACAGGAAAGATCAAAACCCAGAAGTATAATTTGGCAAGTAAGGATTGATTCTAAAGTTTAAGAACCCTTCTTATTATAAACTTGTACATGTAAAACAAACTTGCCCCAAAAAAAAAAAAAAAAAATTTGTTTCTTAAATTGTACCTTAAACTCTTGAAAATTTTGGTTGTCCGTTAGATTCTTAGATCTAACAGAATTATTTAGGGATTTGGAGGTGAATAATTTTTGGTAATGTTGTGATGATCTGTGTAGCAAAATGGCGACTTGGTTGAGCCTCCGAATGGAATTAGGCAAAGAGGAAAGCATTACTACTCAATGTGGCAGACATTGTTCGAGATTGATACCAAGTATGTTCCCATCAAGCCCATAGGGAGAGGAGCGTACGGGCGTGGTGTGTGCTCGTCCATCAACAGGGAGACTAACGAGAAAGTCGCGATCAAGAGATCAACAACGTGTTTGAGAACCGCATCGATGCCTTGAGGACTCTGAGGGAGCTTAAGCTTCTTAGGCATATCCGACATGAGAATGTGATCGCTCTAAAAGATGTTATGATGCCTATTCACCGGGCAACTTTCAAGGATGTTTACCTGGTTTACGAGCTCATGGATACCGATCTCCATCAAATTATTAAATCTACACAACCCCTTTCTAATGACCACAGCAAATACTTCTTATTTCAGGTATTGGATTAATACTTTGTTTTGCTTCTATTCTGGTAATTGCGAAAATGTTGTTGCTTATTTGCATTTTCGTGTTGCAGTTGCTTCGGGGACTCAAATATCTGCATTCAGCAAACATTCTTCACCGTGATTTGAAGCCCGGGAACCTCCTCGTCAATGCTAATTGTGACCTCAAGATATGTGATTTTGGTCTGGCAAGAACCAGCGGAGGAAACGGCCAGTTCATGACTGAATATGTCGTCACTCGCTGGTACCGCGCTCCAGAGCTACTCCTCTGCTGTGACACTACGGAACCTCCATTGACGTCTGGTCTGTAGGATGCATATTCGCCGAAATCCTAGGTCGAAAACCAATCTTTCCGGGAACAGAATGCCTCAACCAACTAAAGCTGATAATCAACGTTCTCGGCAGCCAAAACGAGGCTGATATCGAGTTTATTGACAATTCAAAGGCCAGGAAGTACATAAAATCCTTGCCTTACTCAAGGGGAATGCATTTTTCGCGTCTGTATCCCCACGCCGATCCGTTGGCTATAGATTTGTTGCAAAGGATGCTTGTGTTTGATCCAACAAAGAGAATCTCTGTCACTGAAGCACTCCAACACCCTTACATGGCGGGGCTATATGATCCGCGACGCAATCCTCCCGCCCAAGTCCCAATCAGTCTCGACATCGATGAGAATTTGGGCGAACACATGATAAGAGACATGATGTGGAGCGAAATGATTCATTACCATCCTGAAGCCGGTTCTGCAAATGCATGAGAGCAGTATCAATAACATCCTTCCAAGAAAGCTTTTTCTTGAAGTTGTTACTTCACATAGTGAGCTTTTGGAGTCAGCAATATTGTTTTTTTTTCCCCTTCCGAAGTACTTTGCAATTTGAGATACATATATATATATATATATATGCTGTCGAACACCATGATTCTAGTTCTACCAAAGATTTGTTTTTAATTAGACATCAGATCGGGGGTCTCTTATTGCATAATATCGCGCCTTGAAACTGTGTAAATAGTCATGCTAGTTTTATTTAAACTCTATTTCATGGGACACTCGGTTTGTTCTTTTATTATCATTTATTATTTACTGCATTTTAAAGCATTTCCTTTGGAGAACCAAAGAGATGAAATAAAATTGTGTTATTTCCTCAGCTTGGTTTTGTTCTTTTTCGTCCATCTCTCTCTCTCTCTCTATATATATATATATATATATATATTTTTTTTTTTTTTTTTTTTGTTAATGACATTTTTATAATCACGTCTTTTTGCTGATATAAAAGACGATGATTGGTGCTGCCTCGTCTACATACCGACTGTCTGTAAAGCAAATCTTGAGATCCACTAATAAAATGAAAAGGGCACAAATCTGATCTAATTCTTCTCGAAAATGGATCAACACCACACAACATATTGACCAGACAAAACTTTCTATAACAAACGAACTTAAGAAAATCTTGAAGTTTTTGTTTATTTTTCTTCATAATGAACATAATATAATTAGATAAATGTAAAGACATATTTGAATGGCTCTTTTATTGTATGTAAATGTGTATATGTCTTTTTAGGGACTTATATGAGTCCTCAGAAAGCCTCATTTGAAATTGAAACCTAAATCATGGGGACATAAGGGAACACGTGAATATTCCAATGTGTCTCCAGTATTCCTCGTATACTAAAGCTGATTAATCATATCCCTTTCCTTTTCAAGAAATGTTACAACCTTTTTGATTTGTCACGATTGGAGCATCCTAACTTTAAAGTTTTGTAGGTTTATTGATTGCGATCTTAAGGCCACGTTGAGATTTTCAATTATAAAGTTTATACTGTATGAATTGAGATATTATTAAAATAATAAATATTAGAATGATTACTTTTATTTTATATGCACCTTCCTCTTTTAAGTCATATAATTAAAATCAATTATCTCTATAACAGACCTCCATCATAAATCTTAGCTTTTTTATACATGAATAGTATTTTTTTTTTTTTTCCCTGAATTTTCCTTTCTTTGGAAAATTCTTTTAGCCATAAAAAAAAAAATTACAAATAGGGTTAACTGTAGAATTTGTAACGCATTTTATCAGTTTGAATACTTTATTATTACTATTATTATTTTTTGTTATTTTGATTGTATTTTAATTAGCTCTAACATTTTGAAGCTGGTGCACTGCCATCTGTAGGTATACCCTGTAAGTAGAAATCTTCTTTTATTTATTGAGAAGTTGTACAATAGAAAATGAATTCTTATTTTTCGCTGGAACTATTGTTTTAGTCATTCAATTAATTTCTCAATATAATGAACTATTATTAAGGGTATTTCTATGTTTATGTTGATATTCATATATCAGACCATTAAAAATTAATCTAATATTGAAAAAAAAAAAAAAAAAAAAAAAAAACATTTACCGATAGTGAAACATGACCGTTCTACCATAGAATTTCGTCATTCATTTATTAATTTATTTTTAGCTAAAATTTTTCTCTACGATCTGTAGACTGGGCTTGTTAGTCCTTGAACTGGCCTGGATAATGAGGCCCATTTTGTAAAGCTAACCTTGATCAACTTAAGAGGAATTTGGAGCTATTATTCGAATCAGGAAGGCCAAGATCTTGGAGACATTGCCTGGAATTTTTAATTCAGATCTGGCACTAGCATATTTGCTAGCCATTAGGGACATTGCCTGAATTCATGTTATTATTGTCTTTGAAATGGATAACATGTAGCCTAGAGCTACACACCCTTACTCTTAAAAAATTATAATGAAGTAAAAATGAAAGAAAAATTTTGAAGAGAAAAATTGTGTGAGCGAGTTCATTGTGAGTTCCCCATCTATGTATGTCTTTATGTGGAACAATGATGCTTGACATTATCACTCATATAAAAGTTCACATACATAGGACCTAGAGATGTCAAAACGGATAGGCGTAACATCTCGGTTCGGAGTATGTAAAAAAAATGAACACAATATGACACGACACACTTATTAAATGAATCTAATTTAGTTGACATGTTTGTTAAACAGGTCGTGCTTGATGTAACTTTTAGACACGAAGCACTTTAAATGCATGGTGCATTAAGCCCCTGGCACGGACACGACAATGGTACAACAACATAGCTTTTTTTTTTTTTTTTTTTAAAGGGTTCTTTGTAATTTTCATATGTGACCCAGCATATATTCTTTCTTTAAGGATTATATCTTATTTTAGTTTTTACTAGGTTTCAAATACTGTAATTTAGCTTTCATAATAATATGCTTTATTTTAGTTAAAAATCAATAATATATTCGGTTGTATTCTATGCTTTTTTTTTGTTTATAATTTTCTATTGGGTACGTTTAAGACACGAGCACGTTAAGGATGCAACATGTATATAAGGGTCATGGGCTCGACTTTGATGCTTTGGTAAGCTCGACACAATTATTAAATGTATCAGAATGGGTACAGCACGAAACACATTGACTAGGAAGAAATGCACTGTGTTGGGCCGGGCCGGGCCCATTTTACATCTCTTCCTTAGGAGTTTAGGACCCATGCCAAAGTTCTAGCTCATATCCAACATTTGAGTTTTGCCTTTTTGGAGCCTACCTGTCCTGTCATTTTTCAGTTATGCATGGTCTAACAAGACTTAAAAGTCCTATATATATAGCATTCGTTACGTTCGGTTTTAGTTAAAAATTTTATGTTAAAATTATTTGATTTTTTAAAAATTGGTTAAAATTTTAATTGATTTTTCAGGGAAAAAAAAAAAAACTCAACTAAACTAAACAAAGTGAGTTGAGTTTTTGATTAGACATATTCGTAGTCTTAGTTGGTTTGAAAACCATAGCCATGGGACTAACTCTATAAGCATAGAAATTGAAATAGTTTTGTTTTCTGTTCTTTTATGCACTAGTGAAACTACTAAAATACCACACAATGGCCTAATATGTTCGAAACAAACATACAGGTTGTCAGACATCACAAAATAAATAAATAAATACACACAATGGCCCAGTTTCCTTTTTCTCTAAATTTTGGATACAACCCAATATGCACTTATTTCATAAATGTCTCAAAGAAAAAAAGTTTGATTGACTAACGGACAAGTTTTGGTTATCATATCGAGATGGTAAAATACTATTTGGATTTCAAAATCTCAATTTTACATCAAACTTTTTCTCTATTTTCATTTTCAAAAAACTTAAACTTAAAAAGTGCATAACTTTCTCATTTCAAATTGAAATGAGATGATTTTTATGTCAAAATACTCATAACGACGAGACGAATAAGACAAGATCCATTTTGCATAATTTTTTTGGAACACATTTCAAATTTTTGCCATATTTTCTATATCATAGAACTTTTCAAAAAGTTTTCCCTCCAAACACACATTTTCAACTCAACTCAACTCAACTCACTTATATGGTAAATTAATGATAAAATATACAGCTCTCTTCACCATTAAACTTGTCTTTATAGTATCAAGACCATGACAAAGATCCAAGTTTGGAAGTCAGGAGGAAACTTCGTTACCTCCACATATTTGACTGTCAAAACTATATATATAATATTATTTACACATGCATGCAATTGCTAAAATTCAAAGCAGCGTCAATTAAGTTTAGAGAATCTTGACAAGCGTACACAAACAGCACGTAATGAAAATGGATTAAAAAATATATATTAATTGATTATTTGATATATATATATATATATATATATCATATATTACCTTGATATCGAAGATTATAAGTGAGCGTGACAGATTATGTGCAAAGAGGAATGTATGTGGAAAAATGTGTATGTGTGTTGATATTAATTTGATTTCCTTCGTTTGGAATGCTAGAGATTGAGCCTCCCATCATTACTTTTTGATCTTTTGTTTTTTATTTTTGTTTGTCTCCGCATGTCGACATGCACTAAACGAGATTTCTTTTTCCCATCAAAAGAAAGGAAATTAATAAAAAACTAGTAGTCCCAAAACAATTTTTTTTTAATAAAATTACTGATCAGTCCTTATGATTTTACTTGAGGACATTTCAAGCTAAGTAAATGAGCAAACTTCTAGAAATTCGCAGTTTAAAAAAAGGGTTAATTTTAAATTGTCTTTAAAAAATAGTAATGATTTCATTTTGTCACTAACAATTTAAAATGGGATGAAATTCCTTTTAAATTTCTCATAAAATGCAATTTTTATACTTTTATCTTTGAGATATCAAATTTTTAAACGGTTTTAATCACACGTACGTGACTTCTTGTAAATTAAGAGCTATTTTTAAACAATTTTGATACTTTAATATGAGTCGATTGACGAACGTATGTAATTAAAATTGTTATGAAAAATGATGCATCAATAATGTAAGTATCGAAATTATAACTTATAATAAACTCATGATATATCAGGTCATATTTTATGTCGTAATTTAAAGTTACAAGGGATCGAGTGAATCAATCTTATTTTTTGAGAAGAAAGTTGAATTAATTCAAGAAGAAAATATGCAAAGAATAGACGCTAATAAATATGATCACTTCCAAAAAAAAAAAAAAAAAGGAGAGAGAGAGGAGAAGCAGAAGAAGAAGAGATAGAGAAAAAGAAGAAGAAGAAGAAGAAGAAGACAATATATGTGTGATGTAACTTTAATTGACTTTGAGGACGTTTCATGTTAAGTAAACGCGCAGACTTTTAGAATTTCGCAGTTTAAGAAAGAAATAAACAAAGAACAAGCACTCAAAAAAAAAAATATATATATATATATATATATATATAGAGAGAGAGAGAGAGAGAGAGAGAGAGAGAGGTACAATATGTGTGATATGACTCAGTCAATGACGATGCAATGAGAAAAAGAAAGAGACCAAAACATGCATGGATATGGAAGAACCATTGATGCCTTAGTGCAAGAAGTCATTGTAAAAGTATAGCGAGAGAGAGAGAGAGAGAAAAAGATGGATCAGAAAGAGATCAATATAAAGTTTTGGAGAGCAAAATAAAAATACATACTTTTGGCAGACAAAGAAAATACAATTTGCGCCCACCACCACCAAGCGCCATCCCACTAGATATTAAAAAGCGGGAGAACAACCAAATCATTTTAGAACGCAGTTTTATTGGACTTTGCAATGGCGGCAATCTTCTATACGTTTCAATTCCACAAACCCACCACCACCACCATATATATATATATATATAATATACCTATAACCTCATATCCGAAACTTATAAAAAACAACATTTTTAATTTTTATTAAACATTTATAACAATCAATTGGTTTTAATATAACTCTTTTTAATGAGTCATATCCTTTATATTATTAATTTTAAATAGGATCATGTTATATATAATTTTGTATAAATTTATAAGTCAATCAACTAATGATTACAAGATTTTAAAAAGAAAGTTACAATTGTGGAACCTGTCTAACTGCCTGATATGAAACATTTCTTGTATATATATAGGTGTGTTGTATAGTGGCCGGACATTCGACAAGAGAAAGAGGAAAGATGATATAATCCGAGAAATTGTATCCCTACCCACCTTCGTACTAGTCAGCACTGTTCATTTTCACATCTAAAAGCCTCTAAGCGAGCTGCCGTATTTGTCCAGAAAAAGAGACTATCATATATAAGAGTTAGCGTGTATGTATGTATGTATATATATATATATATATGTATATATTCTGAGGACCCCATCAACAGATTACACTATAACCTCCTTTTTCTTTCCTTTCCTTTCTTGCTTCCTAATATCATCTTTTTCTTTTCCTTCTTTATGAGTAATGACCACGTGCTTACAGAACTTTTTACCATTTCTTCACATATGTGCATACATAAGCTCATATGTCAAGTACAATAAACCATGTGCATTAAAATATTAGACAGCCAATTGATGAAAATGATGGTGCTTTTATTTTTCTTTGGGGCTTTCCCAATCATCTTATGCCTTTCGAGGAAGGTAGCCTCATTGACCAATTAGTAGTAATGTTAGAAGGTGTAGTACTATTTTGATATATGCTCAAGAAAAAAAAATTTGTGCTTTGGTTGAAAAGGTAAGTAGTAAAGCAATTTTTTTTTTTTTTTTAAAACGAACTAAGAAATTAACTAAAGCTCAGCATTTCGCATCTCAAAGGAGGAATATCCTAGTTTTGTGGAGTGAGTAGATAGGGAAAGAGTAAAAACCTTGTGAAGTACACTTGAGAGACGAGGTACTTGGATTTTATTTATTTATTTATTTATTATTATTACTATTATTATTTACTTCATGTGCCCAATAAAAACTTATAGAAGTATTGGATGATTAATGGAATGAGTTTTTACTTTTTGATAGTTTTTGTTCAAAACTCTTATGAGTAGACTTTAAAATTTGTATCAGGATTTTATTAGACATTATAAACTTTAATCCAACCTTTTTATTGCTTATCAAAAAAATTCAAAAGTGGTTTCAAAAGTTACATTTTTTGATTTTTTTTCTATTAATTAAAAATAAAGGCAAAAAAACTATGCTAAATCTAAACGGATTCGATTGGAAGGGAAAAAATAATTTAAAAACAAGAAGAAAATCGGTTCATGACTTCCATGTGGTGCCATACTATTTGGTTTTTCGACGGTGAAGCACCAAGGTTTGGACTGTTTTATTTTGAATTTTATTAAAAGTTCCTCTCTACATTATTATATTAAGCTTAAAGTACTTTTTTTTTTTGGGTAGAATCATGTGGCATATGGTATTTCAAGATATGGCATCTCAAGTTATTATGTTAGTTTCTAGAAGGAGATTCATCTCTCCAAATGGGAGGCAAAAAAAAAAAAAAGTAAACTAGCAGCACATGCCAATGGGAACCACAATCTGCAGCATGGATTTCCCTCCCTTTTCTCCTTTTATTTATTTTATATTATATTAAACAATGCGGAGAAGTTTTTAGTACGATAATATTATAAACAATTTATGATTAGCAAGACCCGAGTTTAAAGGGTCAAATTTTTTCAAAAAAATTTTTACTCTGTTTTTTTTTTTTTTTATACCCCATCATGTAAATTTTCCAAAGATTGTAATAGTCAAAAGAAAAATAAATAAAAGGAACATCGCATGATAGGATACATAAACACACCAAATCGATAGGATGTATAAAACACCATATTGATAAGTATTTGGAGTTAATAGTCGATTATAAATTTTTGTTAAATTGTCATGTCTTCCTAATGAAAATTCTTTAACTGAAAAAAAGAAAAGAAAATACCGTTCAAGATCCAATAGGCAATGGGACATTGTTTTGGATGTTAGATGTTTATCATGTTCTATCAGTTTTATTTACCTTTTCATTTTGACATGATTTTGATCATATATAAAATTCAAAAATATACACTATTATGTGGTTGCAAACATAATCCAGTTATAGTTTTATACCTAATTCTCGTAAAGTGAAGAGTTCGAATCATCTACCTCAAATTCAAAAAAAAAAAAAAACACTTATTAAGAGTTCTTTCTTTTTGAATAAATGTGATAAAATTCTATATTAATATGAATAGTTTACAACAGTGTCTTGTTTATTAAAAATTCTTTCTTTTTAAATGTGATAAAATTATATATTACTATGGAAAGTTTAGAATCGTGTCTTACTAAATTTTATTATTTTTCATATTTCACACTATTACTATAAATTTAACAATGAAAAAAAAAAACTATTGATAGAGCATAATTTTAAATTGACTAAATTCTTTTATTCTTTTAATTGGTATATTTATCTTAATTTGATATGGTTTTAATATCACCTAAATCTAATGAAATTTAACTAATAGAATAGTTTTTCATACCTCATCTAGAATTCTCTTAAAAATAGGAAGAATATTATTATATCATGTAATTTAATACTTTCTCAATTTGATATCTTTAAGTTGGAAAATTTTCATCAACTTATTAAGGTGCAAAATTGACCTTTTTCTGCTAATACGATGAGTCTCATATAGATGAGGAGTAAAGATTTTGAATAACTTATAAATTCTATGAGTTCTTTATCAATTAGTATTTGTTTAGAAGTTATTATTTAGTGTGATCTATTTATGAGTCTATTAAATTCTTCTTCTTAAAAACATTTATGATCGATCTGTCTTGTGAGATATGTGTGTGCGTTTGTGTAAATACAAAAAGAACGACATTTTCTATATGTCTCATGAGAAATGCATGCGCTTGTTTGTGTGTTACCAAAATGATAGTCACTTTGGTGAATCCCACATCGATAGGGAATGAGAAATTTAAGTGATATATAAATACTCATAAATTCTCTTCATGTCAGTAATTACTTAAAAATTATAATTTAATGGGGTCAATTTATGGGTCATTTGATTTCTCTTTTATTGTGATCTATATATTTTATGAAAAATATGTGTATTTATTTGTGCCTAAAAAATAAATAAATGAAAATGACCTCTTCCTGTATACGTTGGGTAGCTCGTAGCTGGCTACTACTAATATGAGCCGGTGGAAGGGCCCGGATTTCGAGGCCTTTTTTAATTAAATTTTGGGACAAGTTTCACAGATGTCTGACAAAAATGCATGTGTATAGTACGGTCGAAATTACAACTAGACACAGTCATGTCTATTTCACACGTTCTCTGTCTCTGACAAGTGACTCTCTCACGAGTCACGAGTACTTCTTCTTTTTTATTTTCTTGGCTTAAAATTCTCACTAGCTAACATGTATTTTCACGGGAAACAAAAAAATCCTTCGCCACTTGTCCACAATCAGGTGTTTTCCAAACTCACACCCCAGTTTCAGTGTGAATTCTACCGTATGCTATAATTACCCCATTTCCCCAACTCAGTAGCCGTAAAATCCGTTACTAAATACTAAACTCCACGAATAACCAATAAGATTTTACCACGTGGGATGATAGATGTAAGGAGAAAAATTACTACTGCCAAGGCAATAAGATACGACATCGTTACGTGAAACATATGGGGAAAAGGACAAAATATATTTACTTGCGCCGGGTGCTTTTTGCCTTGGCAATAACATTTAATTAATGATGATGCGCGTGCGCGTGAACACTGATTAATGGAAATTACAGGCAGCCCATGAATCTCAACTACTACCAGACAAACAACACCGTGATGAATGAGTTTTTAGCCACTTTTTAGATTTTTTTTAGGTATAAATGAAAACTTTTTTGGATACATAGTTCCTATCATATTGACCTTCTCTCTAATTAAATTTTTGCATTTTAATTACCCTAAAGTATTACAGGTATTTAGTTCATATTACTTAGATTGTTAAGTTTAAATAACATAAAAGATAAAAGAGCGGAAAGATAGTCAATAGGACATGAGGTGTGAACACTAGATATAGATTCCAGACGTCATCGGTGCTTAATTAGCACCATGGTTAATACATGGTGGACTCTATATGTAGATCAAACGATAAATAATCAATCAAGTACGAGTCTGGTGCGAGACTGGCATTACTGGTATCCCTTAATAATGTTCAGTATAAAAAGAATCCTACGGAATTATTATTTTTTTAATGTATTATTTTTGTACTTGTTAGGTTATGTTATTTTTACTTTTTATTTTTGTTGAGAAATTTATGTTGGAGCATGAAGAAAAAACTTGTCAATATGACCATGTTTTTTAACCTATTTACCGAAAAAAAAAAAAAAAAAAGACTATGATTTTCAATGTACAATTTATATTAGGAGTGTGTTCGGTGTTCGGATTGAGTTTGAGATGTAATGAATATTTTAGATTGAAATTAGTTGATTTTTAAAAAGCTAATGATAATTTTTATTGACTTTTTTTAATAAGAAGACAAAAAAAAAATTATAAAATATAATTAATTTCAAACTCAATCTGAAACCCACTGAATTTCAAACGTAAACTAGGTTTTGTAACTTTTACCTACTTTTTTCGGTTTGATTTGATTTTGACCCTGTAAGTTCTTTTAAAAAAAGTTTGCTGACAGTTCTATTTTTTATTTTATTTTAATATGATTTTAATCATCAAATTTAATATAAAAAAACACCTACATCAATAAAGATACTTCATCATAAAAAAAATAATCCTTTTAATTTATTTTTATTAATTTCTTACTTAATCAAAGTATTCAATAATTAATTGCGAGACACCTTTGACAATTTTCTTTTCAAATAAATTTAAGTCCCAAGTGGGCATTTGTTGGCCTATAAAATCCACCTTCAGCACCCGTCCCAAAACCTCTTCTCCTTCCTCATCTTCTTCTCCTCCTAAAATTGTTGCTCCAAATTCTCCCCCTTTAATTTCTTTCTCATATCCTCTCTCTCTCTCTCTCTCTCTCTCTCTCTCTCTCTTAAACTTGTGCTGAGCAAATCCCCTTTGGTTTCCCTCTCTAGTCTCTTTGCTCCCCCATCAATACATACACACATATACCTATATATATATATATATATAGATTTTTCCTTTTGATATTATATATAAATAGTATTAATGTTAAAATCATCCAAGAATAATATTAGCACCCATGTCCCCAGTACTCAGTGAAGTCCTTCTTTCTGGGTATATGATAAACTCCAGCCTCCGCCGTAGAACCCACCTTGTTCAATCCTTCTCTGTTGTCTTCCTCTACTGGTTCTACGTTTTCTCATGAACTAAATTAATCCTTTTCTCTTCATATAATTATTTTCTTAAATTAAATATTCTTATTCTCATTAATATTAGCTTGTTACTGCTTTTTTAATTATAATTTTGTACCTAATTAAGCACAAAATTAGTGTTATTATTAATATGGCTTCGTCAAGTACTACTACTGGGTCAATGAGTTCGGATCAGGAGGACCAGCAGCAGCTGCAACTGGTTGACCAGCGAAAGCGGAAGAGAATGCTGTCCAATAGGGAATCGGCACGTAGGTCTCGGATGAGGAAGCAGAAGCACCTGGATGATCTAGTGTCACAGGCCGATCAGCTAAAGAAGGATAACGGACAAATCATAACCACCGTCAGCATCACCAACCAACTCCTGGGCAACCTTGAGGCTGAGAACTCCATCCTCAGAGCTCAGCTGGCTGAGCTCACCAACAGACTACAATCTCTCAACGACATCATAAACTGCATCAATTCAACCACTAATTCCCCTTATGATCATGATCTGATTGGCGATTATGATCATGATAACCGTTTATTGATGATGAACGGCCCTGATGTGCTGATGAACCCGTGGAATTCTCTTCCCCTGAACCAGCCAATCATGGCCTCTGCTCATGACCAGATGTACATGTATTGAAACTTGGTTCTTGTTGGTGGGTTTTGGTCCTTTTGGAGATGGTTTTTCTTTTTTCTTTTAAGTCCTTTTACTTTTTTTAGTTTCCTTTATTTGCCTTGTGGTCTTGTTTTATGTACTATTGGATCCTTTTGTAAGTAGCACTATTGGGAGAAAAGTGGGTCAAATTAAGCAGAGAAATTGGGCTGTAAAATTGTGGAAGATGGGATTTAACCATATTGTTTTTCAAATTCTATGTGCTGGTGCAAGTGGCATACTCCTGGTTTTGTCTTTATTGAATAAAATAACTCCATTATTGTACCTTGTCTCCCTTTTTTTTTTTTTTTTTTTTTTTTCTAGCCCCCATATGATACATGTCTTTTCACTTTGATGGATGGTTGGGGCGTGATTTACATATGTGACATAAATAAATAAAAAATATTGCAAAATTAGGAGTATGATTTGGGAAATGAATAAAGCAAGCTATTTTATAAGCTAAAAAATATAATATTATTCAAGCATAAATTAGTGCAATTATTAATGGATTAGTATCGTGTTTTGGTATAACTTTGAAGATATATATTGGATCAAATTTGCGAGAAAATGAAAAGAAATATACTTTTATATAAAATTTGGGTAAATTATAATAGAGTTGGACGGACAAATAATGATATTAATTAGTGGACCTCTAACGTGTTGTATTATACAAATAAAGTGGTGGAAGTTGCTTTCTTAATGACGGGGTGCATTAAGGAATATTTGTATGAGGGGCCCTTTACATGATGAACACACACTACTTAATTACGTAGATGGGGACACCAAGAGGTTTTAGTATCAATATCTATTTATACACACACACACACACACAGAAACATATATATATATATATATATATAACAAGACCTAACGCCCTATGATCATGATGATAATAACAATATTTTATCAAAAACAAAGTCTGCTTGGGAATTATTGCATCCTAAATTATTGTGGGCTCTGGCCCTTTCTACTTCCTGTTCTCATCTATAATATTGTCGGTTGAAAGTTTCGGCAATGCCAAATGAATAGCGAGCACAAAGACAAAAAAATTTGGGTGTGCCTTGTTTATATATGGAAAAATATATAAAGATGGCAAATTGAAACTTGTTCCTGTGAAATTTGTCATGATACGGCGCTAATTTATAGATTTCAGTTATACAGCAAATTATCTCTTGAAAATCTGGTTCCAATTTTGTTTTTTTATTTTGCTTCGTTCAATAAAAAAAATAATGTTTTAAGTTTTCTTCTCTCTCTCTCTTGTTCTTTAAGACAAGGATTTCCAACTAGTTTATTCTATTTTATTATTATTAATCGAACAAGCAAGTAATTTGTTGTATTGCAATATATATTCAGTGTTAACCATGTTATCTAAAGGGTATTTTTGTATAGGACATGTTTTCCCCCTCGTTTTTTTTCCCCGTCATATAAAGGGTATATTTGTATAGGACTCTTTTTTTTTTTTTTTTTTTTGTCATGTCGATAGAGCAAGTTTATTTATTTATTTTATTTTAAATTCTATATTAAATTTTGAATCTATGAGTAAATAAACATTTTGATGACAAGACATTTTTTAATAAGGATACTCGTATATTATATATTCTATCAATATTAATTCGATCTAACTGTTAAAAAAGATCAACTCTACCAATAACGTAAAACAATCTAAGCCTTTGGAGATTCCTGAACTCCTTTTCTTTACGGGACATTCCTGAAACTGAAAAATACTTTATAAAAAAAAATGCGAGAGACGGATCCCTAATAATTAACTACACGTGTGTATAAAAATTTTGACAACTATGCTGGAAGGCAGTATTCTCTTTGACATTCTGTATCACATTATAACATTTCTTCACTTGTTTTATTAGTTACTCGATAGAGAATATTATAAATTGTAGTTATGAAGAAAATTTTCCATGCAAAGAAGGAGAATAACTTTTTTTTTTTTTTTTTTGAAAAGAAAAACGTTTATTATATTGCAAGTAGATTAATGACCCCCAATAACTTTGACCCAAGAAATTTTATTTTTCATATTTAGAGTCAGAAAAGGAGTGCCCATTAGCCATCAAGTCTTTTGGATAGCCAAGAAAAGCACCCAATATTGTTCCAAAATCAAAGACGTCACTTGATAGGCTTAGCTTGGATAAAAATTTATCTAACATGTAAATATATATATATATATTCTGACATTTAAAGAGTGTAAGAAAATATTATTTCTTATTAATCTTGTCTATGAAGTACTTTCAGTTGTGTGTAAAGCATGAGTTTATAATTAATAAGTTTGATTGGCATAAAGTACAAATATTAAGAGCCATTAAAAAAATTGAAAAGATGGAGCCTGATTGAACTTTTCCCCCACTATATACGTCATGACATGGGAAAAATACTAAATAAAACAAACAAATATATAAAATAAGAGAGTAGGTTAGTTTTCTTTTGTTAACCTACTTACTCTTCGATCGTTTGAAAATCATATATATCTACTTAATTTGTAATTGATTGGCCCTTTTTTTAAAAAAAATTTAAGAGAGGGATTTAAATTTTATTTCTATGATGAAATTAAACAATATTACGTATAATAATTAAAGTATGGACTTCTTAATTAATGTTGATTTGGTGGCAAGTTTATATATAATAATATAATGGATTAATATTTTTTTGTTCATAACAAAAGGCAGCCGAGGAAAGCATCCATGTGGCCAACCAAATATGACACAAGGCTCACATGAGCGGAAAAAAGGGTGGTTGATTACTTAAACTCTTGATATTTGGCTTTTTAAGTGGAGATTTTTATTTCATTTTTTAGGTACATGCAACAGATCAAAGATCGGTACTTAGTGGCGTCTGCGATCACGAATTTGGGTTTACTTAAAAATATATATATATAAATATATATTCGCCAAATTATAGTTGAAATTTATGCCAACTTTATAATATTTATCTTATGAAGCCAAGATTAACACTGGTTTATTTTGAAAATAATTGATAGTGCGGGCTTCTTTTGTTTTTAAATTTAGTCGGTGATAGTGCAGGCTTCACCCTCCATCACTAGACTTGTAAGAAGCGCATCTTGAAATGCTGATTATTGGTAGCTAGAAACCAAATATTGTTTGTTAATATAAGTTGAAATTTTGTATAATTAATATGTGGATTGGAAAGTTTTGAAACATCATTACGCATTTTTGCTAATATATCCATTCCCATGCACCCAAACTGGAATTCTCTTAAGCTCTTTATATACATACATATCTATATATTTACATCGGATGTTTGGTTGGTTGGTTGGTTTTTTTTTTTTGGCTGAAGATGTTTGGTTGGTTTATTTATGCCTTTTGAATACCTTTATTAAGTTTGTTATTTAGCTCCACTTTCTGTTAATTTAATTTAGCTTGTTAGCCCGAGGGCCCTTTTTATACAAGCTTAATCGCGAAGCAAAGATTGATATATATAATATATATAATATATATTTATATTATTAAGTGCAGTACGTAATAAACAAGACCATAATCCCGTCGGATGCACGACAAAATATACTTGGAATATTAATTAGCATCTCATATAGAGGCATTTATCAGTCAAATCAACTTATTTTCTTCTAACCAAAAAATAAAAAATAAAAAAATAAAATAAAAATAATTTGATTTTGTGATTAAGAAATGATGAAACTCAAAATTGTACCATCCGTATTGTACTTCTCGTGGAGTGTATGAGGTGAATGATGAACACAAAAGAAAGAGCCGCGTTAGTTGTCCTTCTTATTAGTTACTGATGTTCATTTAACAATACTTTATTTAAAGTTGTATCATACTTTTGAAATTTTCACTTTAACCTTTATTTGTTGGACAATTATGTGGCAGCCAACCTATTTTGACTACAAAATCATCTTGGTCTACGGAGTTAGATCAGAATGTTCTCGATCCGGAGACTGGTTAAAAATGTATTTGAGGAATTATTTTTATCTATTGCAAAGGTGAAGACCTCTTATTTGTGGAAATTTCAAGAACTAACTCCCTTGGGCTTTTGGGCTTCCTAAAACCAAAAGGTGGGCTTTTGGGTTTTTTAACATGGGGTATACTTCAGGTAACCTAAGGTAAGAAGTTGGGTTTCTTACGCTATTTTTCTATCACCTATTTTTCTTGTCAAGGATTAAAAACTAACTTTAAACAATAAATGGGACTATTAAATTATCCATGACCCACTAAATCACAATCCGCGCGAGTTTTCTGAACATGACTTGAGTTCAGGAAAGGAGTCCATTCACACCCATGTGGGGTTGTCCTTGGCCCTTAAAAAAGATCTTGTATAAAAACGAGTATCAACAAATATTAATTTTAAAAATTTATATGAAGAGAGGAGAGAGACTGGCCAAGTTTTGCTATAATATGTGTCAAAACAATTGACAGCATCCATGTGATTGATAGAAACTCACATAATTACTTATAAAGGTAAAAGATTTAAAAAAGATAAACACAATTAATGCAAAAAGTTCACAAATCCATGATTAGGGAGGAGACGTAAATGCATCTTCATATGGATGGACGTATGTATCTGCAAATGCATATATCAACGTGATTAAACACACACAGTTAATGCCTTTCAAAAATATCGACAAGTATATACAACAAATATCACGATTTAAGTTCAGTTGTCATTTGTGCAGGAAGATAAATTAACTTGAAAGATATGTTTATTTTATAGAAATTAGTACTTCCGATTGTCACGTTTTCCACATGTTTGATTGCGAACGAGCAACTTATTGGGTAACTACTATTCTCATGATAAACTTCCATAAATTATTACACTAAATTGGGATTGTCCATAACCTCTTATTAATCATTTCTTTTTCCTTTTTTTTTTTTGGGGGGGGGATAAAGACATTTTAATTTGTGTGTAAAAATTGATCACGTAATTAAGGCAAGTATATATAATCGGGCATACAATTTCCCTAGCTATATAAACCCTAGCTAGCCCAGGTACTAAATAATCCAGCCAAATTGTTGAAAATTATGGAGAATAATTCCCAAAACCAACTTCATATGGTCCGGTTAACATACTCCAATCTGACGAAGAAGGCAAACCAATTTTATCTGCCGATGTTTCGCTTTCCACTATGCAGGGTGTAAGTCTCTGTTGATACATGTGTGTGTGTGTTGCTAAGTACTCGTTACTCATCTTCAAATATTTGTGCAGTCTGAAGAGCTGGATAATGGATCTACATCAGTAGGTTTTCCCTCACGCTAGGCGTCGTTTGGGAACTCAGCTTGAGTTCATGAATTTCAGTTCAAACTGAACTGAATGGGTTTGGCGTCGTGGTTCAGTCCAAACTGAAGATTGAACCGTTATACAGTGTTCTGAGTCGTAGCCACTGTTGCCCCTGCTCACCCACGTGATTCGATTCGCTTTCCTCTGTTCTGGCATTGATTCAGTAAATTTTGAAAATCTCCCCTTCACTGGCCATGGACGAACGTTTATCTGACCAGATTCCACGAGGTAGCTAGCTTTTTCTTCCCTCTCCCCATCTTCAATTTTTGCTGCGAATTTTACTCACAAACATTTTCTATTTCCCCAGCCCATCGATCGCCGCCTCCTGAGTCACAACCGACGCCAAGACGAAATTCCGATCAATCAAACGAAGGCCCACGAAGATCCAACTGGTTAGTCAACTTTACTTTGCTTTCTCTCTCTACTTTCTCTCTCTAGATAAATCGAAACCCACCTGCAAACCATGGGTTTGCTGTACATGCCCCTGCCTTTTTTTTGCTTTCTGGCTTATCCATTGCGTCCTTTTTTCGATCGCCCCTCGCCGGCCTTAAAATCGAAAAGGGGCCCCCTGCTCGCCGGAGATCTAGGGGTTTTTTTCCTTCTCGATTCCTCGCCTGCGAGCCAGAGTTTGGCAAGGAAAGAGATGAACAGTTTCTGGCATTAATATACACCGTGGGTGGCAATTTATTCATTAATTCCTTAAGCGCAGCGTCGTTTAGGGATGCCAGGCCCAAAAAACGACAAGGCCCGTGAGATGTTGTATGTTCAACGGCAGCCCAATGATGCTCGAAACGACGCGTCGTTTGTGCGCTGGAGGGGAAAAATGACAAGTCGTTTTTGGGCAGAAGGGAAAAACGACAAGCTTGGGCCGGTGAGCTTTCATGTCGTTTTTTCCCATTATATGTGGGAAAGGGCCTGTCGTTTGGCCATTGTGTCGTTGAAGCCGCACAAACGACATTTCGTTTGTCATCAAAATTTTTTTTTTCTATTTTCGTGTCATCTTTTTCATTTTCTTCTTTGTAATTTCTAAAGTAGTTCAATAAATAAAATAGTGCGTAGGAATTTTAAAATTTTGTAAACTAGACAGCGTATGATTTTATTACTTTGGATAATATTAAACTTTGTAATAATCGAAAAATACGTGCATACATGAAAATTTGTTTCCTTCTATTTTCATATTGAAGAAATATCGAATCTTTATTCATCTATGAAAAAAGCTCAAGCATATTTTTAGAGTCACAGTATGGATTGCCTCTTTATGCTATATATTTATTTCGCACACGAGCCTTATTTTGTAGGTCAGCCTCTCGGATTCTGTATCGCCCGAGGCACATGCGTCGTAGATTGAGGTCCGCAACTCAGCGTAGGACAAAAGGCAAAATTACCGACTTTTCACGCAGTAGGAAAGCATCGGTGCGACCCATTGCCTCCTGCCCTGTTCCGCCGACCTCTACAGTTTATTCCTCTTCCGGCTCGAACTCGATTAACCTGGTTGACTTTTTTAATGTTATTGAACGACCGTTAATTTATTATTGTTGATAATATGATTCCACGATCAAGTAGTTCGTAATCTGTCCTTAATTTACCGGCCATGCTAAAAACCTAAACTTCTCCATGAAACGTGTATTGTCATGTGTTGAATTTTCATTTTGAAGTTGAGTTTATATTTTTACGTTTCAATTATTGCTATTTTTTTTCCTTGTATTCGCTAAATTAAGGAAATGCCTCGTAAAACATCCGGTGAGACCTTTGTTTGGAATCCCGTCAAGGAAAGACGGTTACTCGAAAAATTGGATGACTTCTACGCCGCCAATCCCGGCAAGCAGCCGGCCATGCAGATATATGAGTTGTGGGCCGGTGAGTTTAACTCCGAGTTTGGTGGTGTACTTGCTCACGGCACAACTTTATATCAAAAGAAAGAGCGAATGAGAAAAATTTACAGGGGTTGGAAGTCCTTGAAAACAAACACCGGCCTAGGGTACGATAGTGCAACGGATAGAGTTGTTTGTTCCGATGACGCGTGGCAGAGTTTCATCAGAGTAATATGTTTTTACTAATAGTATTTCTTGCTTATTTTATTTAATTTCCACTTGACTAGTAAGTTTGTATGACGTGCCATATCTTATTTGCAGGATAATCCATTTTGCAGGCATCTCCGTCACGAAGGGCTTCGCCATAAAGAGTTGCAGTTTAACGTGTTCGAGAAAACGCACGCGGCGGGCACCTACGCATATGGATCCGTAACGATGGGGGACGCCTCTAATCCATCAGTTGACTACGAGTTCAACTTCGCCAACTCCGAAACCCACCCTTGCTTAGAGGAGGACCTAACACCGCCCGCCGGTCGCCGGCCCGGCGACCGGCGGCAAGGGTCCGACGTAGCTAGTACTTCTCGACGTAGTGGAAGCTTAGGTAAGAGAAAGCAAAGGGAAGCGACCAATGCGATGGCGTATGAGGCTATGGAGGAGGTGCGAGACTACTTTCGAGGCATAGCCCAAACTGGCGATGGAAGTGAGCAGTCAGTCCAAAACGATGGATTAGTTCAGTGCATGAACATTATGAAGGCGATGGGTTACTCAATCCATGAGCAGACGTTGATGTGGCACTACTTTGATGCTCACCAACATCTTATGGGTCCATTTTGCCAGCTTGACGACGAATTTCGGCGATCCATTATTGCCTCCGTCATCAACCCCCACCCGCCGCCAGGTTTTTGAGTGCATGTTTTGTTTACGAAACTTTTAAATTTTTAACTTTTCATTTCGGCAACATTGAGACAGTTTTTATAATGAATTATTAATTTTATGTAACAGTTACAATTTATTTGTCTTCTTACGTTAATTTACGTTCAAGTTAAGTGTGCGTTTAATGAAGTTAAATGCTTCTTATGTTATGTCGGTTGATGCAATAATTAAGAAAATGCTAATTGGGTTTGAAATTAATACTCTTTTTTTTTTTTCGGCTATGTAACAGGAATTGTAGACCAAGTTTAGTGGAGCCCGGGAAGAATAACATGAACGATCGGGGTTCCGCACACCACCGGGACAATGTAAAAAACCGTCGGGGACGCCACTGTCAACGCAACGATCGCGGGATGGCTGCAATGTCAGTCTTTGCGTACCGTACATGGCGCAATAGCATGCGCACTGATCCAGTTCCAATGCATATTTCTGTATTAACAGGACAGATGCGCGTGCACGAGATACTTAATGGCCACCCACGTGTAATTCAAGGTTTATTAAGTATGGAACTGGGCACATTCAGAGATATATCTAACCATGTTATTTGTCGGGGATTATTATCTCCAACTAATAACATGACTGTGGACGAGCAGCTATTTATTTTTTTATATATTTGTGCACAAGGCGCCACAATCCAGCAAGCCGCGTACTTGTTTCAACACTCGAAAGAAACAATGTCACGGTGGTTCAATGCAGTGTTATTTGCCATTTGTGCGCTGAAAGATGAGTTCATCAGGCCACCGGACTACACAGCGGTTCAACCATTGATTCAAGAGCACGGGTACAAATATCGACCGTGGTTCGATGTAAGTTATTTTATTTAACAATTACCCTTATCATCGGATGCCAATAATTAAAAGATAATCAGATGTATGTTATTGGATTAGACAGTTTTTAAAGCGTTGCGAATTTTACAGGGTTGTATTGGGGCGATCGACGGCACCCACATCCCGTGTGTGGCTCCATCGGAAAATGCGGAAGCCTGGATAAATCGAAAAGGGTTTCATTCCCAGAATATATTAGCGGCCTATTCGTTTGACATGAAATTTACTTACATGTTGACCGGGTATGAGGGTTCGTGTCATGATGCTCGAATGTTAGCAGAGGCAATTGCATTCAATGGTTTCCCAATACCTCCGCCAGGTAAAAATAGTTGCCATTTAACTGTCATTAATTTTAACTTTTTCCCGTTAGGTTGAAAAATACAATTGCCAACAAAATACTCATGAAGTGGTATATAATTTGTAGGTAAATTTTACTTGGCCGATTCAGGCTACGCTAACAAGGATTGTTTCTTGAGCCCATATCGCCGAGAGACCTATCATTTACCTGAATACCGACGTAGGCGCGACGGGCTAGGCAACCGAAGAGAGGTGTTTAACTACACACATTCATCGTTGCGGAACTGCATTGAGCGGACCTTTGGTGTCTGGAAGGCAAGATTCAAAATACTCAAAGGCACCAATAACTATCCGATGGACAAACAGGCTATGATCCCCGTGGCTTGTGCCGTTCTGCATAACTTCATATGGATGGTGCAGGTTGGGGATAATTTACACGCAGATTACGCCGGAGATTGTATGCCTGTTGTTGACAATGTCGACGTAAACGCAGATTATGAAGATGACGACGAAGCCTCCGGTAAAATTCCAAGTACAGGACCGCAACACCATGACACGAGGATGGATGCCATGAATACGTTGAGAGATATGATGGCTGATGATATGTGGGAAAGATTTCGATCAGACCCGTGGTATAGAACAAATTGAACGTTGGCGTCGTGGTGTAACTGTTGACAACATTATGACAGTAATGTAAATGATATTTAACATAAAGTTCACTGATCTATTACAGATTGTTGATGGTTTCTTAAATTTACGGCTATTTACGTAATTAAGAAAAATATCCATATTTTGTAAGTTAATTGGTGTTACGGATTCAAATTGTTAATCGCGACATTTAGCGTTAATAGAACCTATAATAGAATGTTAAATTGAGGGTAAATGATAAACACAAGTTCTTAGTAGTCTGATGATAATTTTAATTCAATAGAATAAATAAATTTAGTTGATAATGTGCAAAAAAGACAGTAGTTGAGGTGTAAAATTTTCATTTAGTGGGAGTTCAGATAAGTTACAAAGCACAAAAGGCAAAAAAATTTGGTTAACTCAATTTTTATACATCCAAACAAGACCCTTGTGTTTTTTAAAAATTTTTAAACTCAAACCTTTTCACCAAACAATCAACTCAAACTAAATTTTTTATCTTAAACTTTTTACCAAACACTCAACTTTTTAAACTAAACTTAACTTAACTCAAACTAAATTTAAAAATTTCAACTTGAACTTGTGCACCAAACAGGCCCTAATAATTTCAAAAAGAGAGAGAGAAGTTTTTTTTTTTCCCCTTTTAATTAACTATTATAATTATTTGCAATATTAATATTGAAATATTTTGCAGCTTATGCTAAACGTCGACGATGATGAGGAATAATCTACGTAAAATCTCAAGAAAAGACCATATATTCTTTGAACCCATGCAGATAATTAGGCAGCTTCACTACAATAAATAATTAGGTTATATATATATATATTTATATATATTTATATCATCAGCAAGTACATATAACATGTAACATGTAGACATTTATATTAAACTAAGCTTTGATTAAAAAAATGTAACATGTATTAATATAAAATAATATGATATGATATTTTTATGTTACAATAACTTAAAAGGATTTTACAATAAAAAAGTTACTAATCATTACAAACTAACATTTTCAGAAAAAAAGAAAAAAAAGAAAAAAACTATAATTACATCTTTTTAAAATCGTTACTGCATAAAATTATTACTTTGTTACACTTTTACTTTTATAGATTAGAGTGTCGAATCAGTCCTGAAACTTGAAATAAGTATAAGTATATATTTTTTTTAACTAGTAGTAGCCAAAAGTATGTTAGAAATGTGTTATCCCTTTAGCCTATAAGTACTGTTGATATAAAATTTTGTTTGTTTGTTAATAACATAATTATGTCTCCTAATTTTAATTATTTTTCAATTTATTCTTCTATTTTTAGAAATAATAAATGTATCCTTTGAAAATTTGAAAATTTTGTTTTAGTTTCACCTCTTGCATGCTTTGTGGATGAAAATATATATAACAAGGGGAAAAGACAAACATGACCTTAATTAGGCCGAATTTATTTCTGAAAAATATTTTTTCTTGACAAAAAAAATTGTTCAAAAATCTATTGTTATTATTTAAGAAAATTAAATTCAATATTTTTTATTTGATGTTTTGTTTTAGGGTTTTATGTTTGGAAATGTGTAAAAAAGAATTTCATAAACTATTTAATGGTTTTATATCGTTTCGTTTAATTTTTTTTACATTCACAAAATATACAAGTGAAATGAAATTAAAATAAGTTTTATAGATTTAAAGAATACGATTGAAATTAAAAGAATTTCATAAACTATTTAATGGTTTTACATCGTTTCGTCTAATTTTTTACATTCACAAAATATACACGTGATATGAAATTAAAATAAGTTTTATAGATTTAAAGAATACGCTTAGAGTTTCTAAAAATTGACCAGGGAGAAAGAAATGAATAAGAATACGCTTAGATTTAAAATTGTTTCTAAAAAAAAAAAAAAAAAAAAAAAAGAAAGAAAGAAAGAAAGAAAGAAAGGAAAAAAACAAAAAAATCTTTGTCAATATTTTGTTGGTGTAATCAACAGAATACTTGCTAAGCAGCTGCGTGGCTAATATATATATATATATATATATATATATATAAATATGTATTCTTTGGGGTAGTGATTTAAGTGTGGAATTGAGGTTCTTTTAATCTGTTGCTAACTTGGCGTTATTTTATTAATTATATGCAGCCCGCGGAAGAGGAAGGAGAGGGGGAAAAGAAGAAGCATGTCCTGAAAGGAATGGCGAAGAAGATGTAGCTGGATGAGGTTGAGAATGAGAAAAACACCGAGAAAAAGGTTGACAAGTAGCTTCTTGGACACCAACCTCGTGGCCGGCCCATACATACATACACACACACACACACACACATATATTATACGCACATATATTAGCATAAATTGCTTTGTATGTGACTGATGTATAAGCTAGCGCGCCTCTGAAAGGGCCTAGAGGGTTCTAAAATAATACTAAATAAGCTAGCGTTTAGTTACAAATTAGGGACATATATATATATAAACTATGTAGTGTACACGTGCAGTGTGTAATAAATGCGTGCAAGCTTTTCTGTCCACTTGATCATCAGGATACGTGCTTTGTTTTATACATATATACGTATATATACATATATAAATGAGTACACAGCTTGTTTCTACTGAATTTGCGAATCTTAAACGGCTAGTTGTTCATTCTGTTTCAGATAAATGGGCGTATGTTATAAACGGTGCTCTTATATATTCATGTATATGAATCGATCACTTGATCCATGTGTGTATAAACATACTTTAATACCGTTTGTACAATACCAACATTTAAAAAATTTATAAACTGCGTACAAATATATGACCAACATGCTTCCTTACCTTTGGTAACCTAGCAATATTCATGATTAACCGAATATGTGATCCTCGCCGATTAGTATAGATGATTTAGTTTGTCAACCATAATTCAGATGGAGTCCCGTCCACATTCTTTGAAATGAGAATGCTTGTTTGGAACAACCAGATATATTGAGATGGGAACATTAGATGTTAACGATCGATCTGTCCTCCAAGACTTGTTAGAGCTCTTTTCAACCTACTTATGGTTAGATCGATCGGTTTCGAGTCAAATAGGAAGAACTAGAAGATTCCATCTCTGTAAAACGCCTATAGGCTTAAGTTATTGTTCCCATTTTCTCGCTGACTCATAATGCAAAAGGTACGTCGTTAAAGTGAGTGCCCTTCTTAGGCCTAATGCTTGAATGTGCAAGAGCCAAAGTCAAAGCAGATAACCTTCTAACTGAAGCCTTGTAGAATACCTCCTACTCTTTTTTTCGAATAAATGGCCTCCACTTAATTAATTTATTAAAAAGACAGAACATAAAAGAAAAAATAGATAAATTATAATCCAACTTTAATGACAAATGAAATAAAATATTTAAAAAAAATCTTTCATAAAAGAAAAATGAATGCAAATTAAAATTGAATTTATTTCTATATTTTGAAAAATTTTCTCTTTCAAACATAAAATTTTTAAGCACTTTTCTTTTTCACGTCAATGATTATGTCTCTAACTTGCATCTTATTAATAGATATCTCCTACTCTAATTCAAATTTTAATTTACCAATTCATTTTAAAAAATTTGTTAAGAAATAGATATAAGAGTGCCATATTTTAATTTTTACAACTTACAAGACTCATCTCCGAAAAAAAAAAAAGAAAAAAAAAAAAGAGAGACACTTTTTCAACACTACAATAATTGAACATATATAAGTAACTATTTCAACCTTAATATATAGTAGACAGCTCCAAGCACAAAGTCGTGGTTGTGAACCCTTATAGGACATGTAGAACTTCTAGTTAGTTTGATTTTTAGATATAAATTTAAAGTTTTCCTATTAATTTTTATCTTTGTCTAAAAAATTATTAAAAAAATATAATTAATTTTTAAAACATCAATTAATTTTAATTTAAAAATTTTATTTCAAATCCGTATAAATTAAAATTTATGTCTCAATTATGTCGGTGTCCAGAAGATCCTGTAAATATTCTAGAGAGTACCTTCTGCTTCACTCGCACTAAACTATATATATATATGGCCAAATGGGAAACCGAATAGTCTATAAGTACTTAGCTTATTATATTAATTACAAGCGCTTTTTGGAAAGAAGTGGATAAAAATATAACCTATCGAACGTATATTAATTAATTAAAAAGCCCTTCATACCTGTCTGTCAAGATTTATCCAAATCCGTCCATTTCAATACGTTAACATCAACGACTATGGGACCGCCACGTACGTGGAGTAAGCACTGTCGACATGTAATTAACTCCAACATCTCCCAAATCTGTTCATCTTAAGTTGCCCTTATTTTTCTTTTTCTTTTTTTGTTTTTTCTAGATCTTCTAATGAAATTAGATGTGAAATTATTGTTAAATGTTTATAATTAATTGTAACCACTCTAGTTTTGCTCCTGAATGTTAAAGGAAAAGTTTATGAAAAATATTTTAGATCATCAATAGTTTGGACATCATAATTAATATAGAGTGAGTTTTACTTACTTGATCTTATATTATAGAACTTATTTGTATAAATATATGGTGTTAGATATTTTTAGTACCCTTTTATATCTCAAATGTTACTAATATAAACTAAAAATATATAATTGTATTTTAATTAAGATAACATTATGATTTTTTTTCTCATACAAGACATTTTAATTTACGTGAAATAATGTTATTAAAAGATAGACAAAATATTTTAACCGACATGATTGAAAGAAAAAGATAAAATAACTCAAATAATCATATTTTTTTCATCTGTTAATCAACATGAGTAAATTTTCTTATTTTAATTAACATGATATAAATTTTAATTTAATTAAATTTAATTTTAAATCATATTAATAAAAAATTAATTTTTATCTCATATTAATATAATAATTTTTAAATTTATATTATCAAATATTTTTTTAATAAAAAATAAAAAATGAAGAGTTTGAATTTCCGTCCTTAATTCAAAAAACAAAAAAATAAAACTTGAACGTTTAAGAGGACATTATCCAATCTTTTATCATGGCCGACACACTACGTGTATTATTTTACTCATCGCCACGTGTACCAGTTATGTACGTGTGCTGTATAGTATTATAATTCCTCCTAGGACGTGTTAGCAACAGGCCAGTTACCGACATGCACGTTGAATTCCTTGGTACGTCTCGATTCTCAAGGTTCAACGCATATAATGTCCTGTTTGTCATTTCAAATCAAAATATTTAATTTATTTTTGTTTTTTTAATTAATAAAAATTATAATTAATTTTAAAAAAATTAAAAAATTCTAACTTAAAAAATTCAACTCTAATATATACATCAAATTTAACGCAAACTTAAACTCATTACAAAAATAAATAAATAACTAAATAAATTTTTTAGTGAAAATTAGTGTAAAAAAGGGACATGTAAAAACATAAATAGGCACAGAAAAAAAGTTATGCAGCTAAAACTTTTGGATAAACATTTAAAATAAAAGGAAAATTTAAACGGGAATGAAGGTGTTGAAAAGACAATATATATATATATATACACACACACACACACATATGGAATTAATTTAAAGAGACAAATAAAAGGAAAATTTAAACGGGAATGAAGGTGATGAAAAGACAATATATATATATATATATATACACACACACACATATGGAATTAATTTAAAGAGACAAATAAAAGAAAAATTAGATTGAATGATCTTTTTTAATTATTTAAGGGGGTATTTGATGTATAAGTTGAGTTTGAGTTGAGTTTAGATTTTTAAGTTTGAATAGTAATTTTTGTTGACTTTTTCATAAAAGACAAAAATTTTTTTCAGAAAAATATAAAAAACGTGATGAAAAAAGTACAGTTTAGTTTGAATCGAGTGTATATGCAAACGGGCTCTTAATTTAATAGATAGTCTAATTTTTTTTTATTTAGAAAAATGATCATTTATCATTTTTTAGATTTAGTCAATCAATGATTGACAATAAAAATTGATGATTGACTATTATGTGATCAATACTAATTAATCATTTAAGAAAATTGATTAATCATTAAAAAAATAAATTTTTAACTAATTTTATAAATTTCAGTCATTTATTAAAAATTTTATTTAAAAAAAGTTATTTAATTATAAATTTCAAAAAAAAAATTAAAAATAAATGAAAGAAAGTAAGGTACGTAAGGAGTTCAATAATGTGAGCGTACTACATTTACTCATGATATCTATGAAATAACACTAGTGACCGTGATAATACAACTGATATAAAGTCATGTCTCAAATCTTCGCAGAAAAAGAGAACCAACTTTTTAAAAAAAAATTTATAAAGGTGAATGAACCAATAACTTTTTCATGTTGTTATTATTATGAAACCGAAACTTTAAGCTGCAAAGAAAATTCTAACAAAGATTTAAATCCAACCCAAACCCAATTTGAGGAGGTACTTCCTCAATTATAGTCGGCAAGGACTTTCACACAAGTCCTTCGTGATATTAATTAATTAATGTGGAAAGGAGGACTTAAAACTTAAAAAGTAGAATTCATGATTAAGTAGTAATACTAGTAATAATAATATATCACTTGACATTATTATATATAGTATTCCACAATCGCAATAACTAGATTCCAATCCCAAGTACTACTCATATATACGAACATCACAATCTTAATATGCATCCGATTTTGCGAGTGATATTGATATCCATTAGCAAAAATTATATATATATATATATATATATATAGCCCTTAAAATTAAACTTTTTTATGAAACTCAGTTCTCTTTGATTATTGGTGATCGCGAAATGTCTTTTCTAGACGTTCTTTAAGAGAGTTTGATTCTCATATCCTTATTTGAATAATTTTGATATGAAGAGTGCAACATTATGTCTAAATATTAAATGATAATTAAAAATGATTCAAATGTTATCTTGCAGAAAAGAAAAATCTAGAAGTTGTTTGATTATTCTTATAAAATCTTCCCGTGATCTGGATATATATATATATATATATATATAGTTGTTTGATTATTCTTTATATAAAATCTTCTCTATGGATAATTATATCCACTCCACGCGGCTTACTTCCAAACGATAGAAATCCCCTTTGTTTCTATCAAGAAACCAAACCACAAGGAAGGCCTAATCACGACTCACATCATCGACTCTCCTATTGCCACACAATCAAAATTTTTTTTTTTTTCAATGGAAAGCCAAAGATTTTCCAATTTGAATACGCACGTTCTGTACATTATCATCAACTTCTCTCTCCAATTAATCCAACATTTAAACAGATTGCCGACACCAGAAGACAAGTGTCACCTTCGCATCTATCCACGTGTCCATGATCAGTAACGTGTAAGAATCTGACGACAAGCACGTTGAACTCCGCACTATGTCCACCGGTACTTGATATCTCATGAGCAAGCTTTTAATTTTAAAGTGATGACTAACTGCTTAAATTTTTCTCTATATAAATCTCATTTAGATCCCTTTTTTTTTTTCCAGTACGAATTAGCAAGCAAAGTTGTTACATATTTCATAAGAAGGTCTTTTTGTTTTGTTTTTTGAATTTTGTTCTCCTTGAGAGAAAAAAAAAATGGCACATAACCAAAACCTGTACGGTACTCCTCCACCCCAAAGCGACGAGTACGGCAACCCAATTCGGCAGACTGACGAGTACGGCAAACCCATTCATCATGGTGGCCCCACCGTTGGTTCCCGTACCGGAACTGGGTACGGCCTGACCTCTACTACTACTGGTCATGAGGAAGGACACAAGCTTCATCGCTCTGGAAGTGGAAGCTCTAGCTCGGTAAGTGTTTGGTATTGTTTTCATTTGTTTTGAAAATATTGAAATTAGAAATGAAAACACTTAGTATTTGGTTCTTTTTTTTTTTAAAGATTGCTTTAATTATAAGAAAAAGGTGGATTATTTCAGTTTAAAACATGAAAATATGTTGTAAGTCAATAGTAAACTTAAATTAAAAAAAAAAAACTTTAATCATTTTTTATCCCTTGCATAAAAATCATTTCTTCATTTTTCATTTTTATTTCAGTTTTCAAAATATTTCCTATACAAACGTTGTTTAGAAGACATATTTTGCTTTTGTTTCTCGATATACTTGTCAAAATATTATCAAAAACACTTTATAAACAATATAACAAACAACCGCTTTTAAGTTACAGGTTCGACACGTTAGAAGATTTTTTTTTTTTTTCCTTCCCTCTTCTAGTTAATAAACTACTTAAATTGGAGGAATATTCAAAAGCTTCAATATCACATTAAAAAAAAAAAAAAAAGGGGGGGTGCGAGTGACGCTGTCATGTATGAAAGTCTTATACAGATAGATATTATCCTTTTTTTTTTTTATATATAGAAATTTTCTTATAATTGTTCTTACTAAAATTACTCATTATTAATTAATATAGTATTATAATATATGTTGTGGGTTGTGAATTATTGAATGATGGGGGCAGTCGTCGGAGGATGATGGGCAAGGAGGGAGAAGGAAGAAGGGGCTGAAGGAGAAGATAAAGGAGAAGCTGCCGGGGACGCACAAGGACCTTGACCACCAAACTCACACCTCTGCCACCACCACCCCCGGCGGCGGAGGTCACCACATCCCCATTGGAACCCATCATGATGATGAGCGTCAACATCCTGAGAAGAAAGGCATCATGGATAAGATCAAGGAGAAGCTTCCCGGCCATCAGGATCGTCCCTAGGCCGTCCATGGACCAATACTACTCGTGATATATTTTTAGTCTCTCTCTATATATTATATGCATTATTAATTTTAGGTAACTATTAATGGGGTTTGTATTATCTATCTGTCTATCTATCTATATATATATATATATATATGTGCGTGTGTTTGTTTTAAGTGTGTTGTGTGTGTGGCTTGCTAGTGTTGTGGAGCCTTATATAGAGCTTCCCAATTATTTATAGGCGTCTTGGTACAGACGGGTTATATATATTATTAGCTTGCTGCTGGCTGTCCAATAAATTGATGTGTACTGCTGCTTTATATGTTTGGTGCACGTCATTTTGTGTATGTACTAGTTTATGTCCCCCTAATTAATTAATATTATGCATTTTACTTTACAATAAGTTGCCCTTCTTAGAGTATTATAGTATGGTTTATACCAAATTAATTGCATCTTATCCATTTAATTGGACGGAAAATATGTTTTTTTAGAACCAGCGCACTTGAGATTCAATAGCACTGGTTCAAGCTCTCTCTCTCTCTCTCTCTCTCTCAACGATCATCACCTCAAGGAATGACGTCAAGTGGAAAAAGACAACGTCCTCGACATTAACTTCGAGAAAGAGAATAAAAAAAAAAAAAAAAAACGAGGACGTTGACACGAAAACAAATGGAGAGAACCTCACACAAGTTACAAAGAGATCGTGTCCAATCACTAGAAACGACAACAACATTAGAAAACGACGATTATTAGTATACGGTAACAGTCTTAAAACGACAAGGAGGAGAAAACGACACCAGTTTATTAAAAGTTTAAAACATAATAACCCGACGAAGGATGATGACCACTGCCAAGCGATTAATTAAAAAGGTTCAAGAGGCAACGGCAAGGAACACCAATAATATCAGAAACGACTAAAGGGGCAAAACCCAAAAAATGAATAAACTTTTACCATAATAAATCTTTAAAACAATAGAGGAAAAAAAGCAACGAGAGATGTCCATTGGTGTTAATTTCCATGAATCTATTGACTCAACTTTGTTACTCTTAGTATATACATTGATTTTTTTTCGCTGGATTAACGTCTGTATATACTAAAAAAACTTGCATTGGTGTAGCTAGAGACTCCATTATGTATTTTTCCCCTGCTTATATGCGTCGATGCATACTTCCCTCAATAATCATTTGCTTGGTGAGGATAAATATGCGGGACTATCATTTCGTATGCTTGCTTTTCGCGGTGGAAACTCGACGTTTTCGATCACCAAAAGTTGCCGCAAGAGCAAGTCCCTTCATGAAAATGGTGGAATCTCATATTATCTCTGACAATGATCTCTCTTCCTGTGATTTGAGATGCACCACACATAACTGCATGGCAATCTTCACAAATTCTAAGGTTTTTCATTATCTTAATGGTGCAACCAGCATCCGTATTTATCAGTCCGTACGCCAAGGCTAGCTTCTCACTGTGAGTCATTAGCAAACGCTTCTTTTCCTCGTCGTTTAAATCATAGACCACAGATTCCAGGTTGGGAAGGTATCCAAGTTGGGCCTTTAATCTGTTCAAGAGATCCTCCAGTGCCTGCTTCATCTCGGTGGACATTGGATGCATCGTATCGCCGGAAGAGAATTGATGAATCTCCCCGTTCTCTGCTTCAATCCAGCTATAACCGGGATTCTTTTTTAAACCCCTTTCTCTCATCAACTTTCTCACGTTTAAAACCTCGTCCCACATTCCCGCTGACGCGTATATGTTAGAGAGCAACATGTAGTTGCCAATCGTGTTGGGCTCGAGCTCGAAGAGATGATTAGCAGCAAGCTGCGCAATGCTGGGATTGCTATGCCTGCGACAAGCTCCCAGCAATGCTCCCCATACACCTCCATGAGGTTCCATTGGCATTGTTTCGATAACCTTAAGAGCTTCTTCCAAGCGCCCGGCTCGGCCAAGTAGATCCACCATGCAGGTGTAGTGCTCTAGGGATGGAGTAACGCCATAATGTTTTTCCATGGCTGCAAATAACTGTCGACCTTGTTCTACCAGACCCACATGGCTACACGCCGTAAGCACCCCCACAAAGGTAACATGATTTGGTATTATCTCGGACTTTAACATGTCATGAAACAATTCAATCGCGGCATGAGCCCGGCCATGCATTGCGAACCCCCCAATCATTGAACTATATGAGTACACATTTTTTTTCTTCATCTTTTCAAACACCTTGAATGCAATGTCGACGCTTCCACACTTGGAGTACATGTCTACCAGTGCAGATCCAACAAGGACGTTTCCACAAGGCTCGAATCCGGACGTTTCAGCAACAACTAGAACGGAGTCGGCATATCTAGACGCTCCTAATTGAGCACAAGCCGAAATGACACCAAGAAGAGTCACTTCATCCATCTCCATATCCGCATTTTGCATCCGTTCAAAAACCTCCAACGCCTCTCTGGCCAGAGCATTCTGCACATAGCCGGTTACCATAGCTGTCCATGCCACCTTATCCTTAATAGGAAACTCACGAAACAAGTCCTCTGCCGACCCCATATCCCCACTCTTCGCATACGCCACAATCAACTCCGTCCAGGAAACCACGTCTCTCTCAGGCATTTCATCAAACATCTTGCGTGCACACCCCAAGAACCCACATTTCACGTACATATCCATCAAAGTGTTGCCCACATACAAATCAGATACAAACCCTCCAACCAAAATCGTCTGAGCATGCATCTGTCTCCCTAAACCGACATCGGACACAGCACTGCAGGCCTTAAAAAGCGCAGAGAACGTAAACGACAAAGGCCTAGCACCAGCCCTTCTCATGCAGCCATAAAAACCAACCGACTGAGAGAGATAACCTTGGAGAGAGTAGCCGCGAATCATGGCAGTCCAGAGAAACGGGTTTGGGGACCGAACCTGGTCGAAGACGAGTCGAGGGTAGGCGTCCATTGGAACCCCAAGCTTCGAAAGCATTCGGACGAGCTTGGCGAGGACATAGCAGCATTGGTCGAGGCCTTTGTGAAGAAGCTGGGCGTGAACCTGTTTGATCTGTTCTACTCCGGTACATCTATGGAGAAGAAAGATGAAATCCGATTGTAATTGCTTCATTGAAACAAAAAGGTCTTGGCTTCAAAAAGATAATATTACAGAAATCCTCTGAACTTTGTCATTGGTGACAATATATTTATTTGACTTCCTCCGCTTTTTAAATGCGTCAACGCATATTTATCAGCCTATTCATGCCCGTGAATTAGCCCTGTACATTGTTTGCTGAATTTCTTTGCTTCCCCTATTTCTTCCATTTCGGTAAATGGGAATGAATTCAATTGCTCAGTTCTCATTCTTCTTCTTCTGCTCGAGGTATTTCTTCTTCACCTTTGTAAGTTCAATTCCCTTACATATATGTGTGTATAATGTTTCCACAATGTTTATATATTTTCTGACCATTTTTTTTATATCTAGTTTCTGACCCCTTTCCCTTTATAGAAATAAATAAATAAATAAAACACTTCCGGCGGAAACACTGTCACTGACAGGAGTTCCGCTGGCAGCACCGGAAGAAAAGAGAACCGCCACCGCAGGCCGCAGCCCCATAATCCCGTCGGTTTGCTTCGCAGAGATCCCAACCCAAGCGGCGGACAGTCGCGAGGCGCGAGCTGAGCCCTGAAGTCGAACCCCAGAGATCCCGTCCCCTCGAACCCTCCCGTCCTCCACTCAAGCCGAGCCCTGAAGTCGTGAGCTTGATCCCAGCCACATCGCCACAGTCTGTGTCGCGGGAGCCGCCGTCCATATCACCAGAGCCCGTGAACCTTAGATGAGAAGAACCCGGTTCTTGTTTGGAGATCAACGAAATTTCATTTAATCGGCGCCAACAAGTGGACGAAAAAGAAGAAGAAGAAGAACAACAACAACAAGTGGAAACAGTGCCTTCTGGGAAAAGCGATACAGAACAGAGGAGATTTTTCCAGAATCATGTTTGGGACAGCGATAAGGTATTTGGCGAAGAAAGGGAAGCCGGAGATGAAACCCATTGAGCTTAAAACCCCACCTGAGCACACCCAAACCATCACCCGAGTCCTCTTCGACATCGTTAAGGAACACGGACCTCTCACCATTGCTCAGACTTGGGATCACGTTAAGGTTAATTTACCCTGTTATTGCTTTTCAATTTCATTTTCTTTTTTCTTTTCCAAGAAATGAGGTTTATTCTTATAAATAATTAATATGGAATTTGATTGAAATAAATACAATCCACCACCGTTGAGCAGGAAGTAGGATTGA
The DNA here is from genome assembly GCA_009761775.1 of Ficus carica. NCBI lineage: Eukaryota > Viridiplantae > Streptophyta > Magnoliopsida > Rosales > Moraceae > Ficus > Ficus carica. Next base: position 25,756,243 of record CM019743.1, on the reverse strand, counting down.
GAGGATTAACAAGCAAGAGGCACATGAAGATAGTGTTGAGATGGATGAGGGAGAGACAGAAGCTTCGACTCATATGCAACCATGTTGGTCCTCACAAGCAGTTCCTTTATACTACTTGGTTCACTAAGCCCAACTCCAACCAGGTCAAGCCAGTTCATGCTCCTCCACACTCCAAATCCCCTTGAATTTGCTACAAGTTAGCTTGTCCTCAAACCCACCCCCCCTCTCTTTTTTTTTTTTTTTTTTTTTTCCTTATAGTGTGGGCAATCCTCTCTCTTGCAAACATAACATGTATTTTCATGGATATTTTATTAAATGCTCAACTCGAGATGATAGTTTCGATATTATGTTAGTCTACTAATTCTGTCAAAAAAATCAAACCGTTAAGAAACAAGTTAACAAGTCAACAATAGTTTTGTAATATGAATAAATATCGAAAGAAAAAACCTGGGAATTACAATATCTAACTAATCTACAATATGCCAGAAAAAACTTGTGTAACTTGTATTGTTTCATCAACTCTATCAACGGGCTACTATCTTTCTCTCTCTCTATTTTATTATGTACACGATGTACAACCCTTGTCAGTACTGATAAGAGTAGCCAACTAGAGATGAAATCTGCCACCGCAGTGGAAAGATAACTTCTCTATCATGTTATAAGTGCATCTCGGGTTGAAACTTGTCGCCTTTGCCACGAATAGAGGGCTTCATTAAGAGTCCGAGTGGCTCTTTGACCTGCGCAGAACTTCCTTCAGGACGGTAGCGATTCTGTCCGCCATGTGGTGTTCTAAGAACCTCTCTTTCACCCTTTCGTAGCCTCTCTTCCCCATAGTAAGCCTCCTCTCGACATGAGTAGCGAGCTTGACAATATTTTTTGCAAGAGGAGTAACCCCTTCTTTCCCAGCAGGATGCAAAAAGCCTGTTGTTCCATTGACTACAATCTCTGCTGTCCCTCCAGCTGCTGTCCCCTGATTATCGTTTTCAATAGGAAAAATAAAAAAAGAAATGAATATTTCACAGTATTAATGGATAAGACGAATCAATATCAATATCAAAGAAACAATAACACAAACTGTAACCGGGAAATCCATTACCAGTACGGGCAGCTGAAATGCCATAGCTTCAATGGTTATCCTCCCAAAGCATTCACCTCGCGCCTAGATGGAACGAATGTTAAAAAATGATTAAGGGGAGATGATGAAGATAATAATTGCAAGGATTTAAAAGGACGGCATGAGCAAAGCAAACCTACCTGGGAATTCTGAACAAGAACATCAATTGCAGCTAAATAAGGAGCAACTGTCAGAGTTTTGTTCACAAAATGAACGCGGTCCCGAATTTTCTTCTGCATCACATAGTTGCGAAGTTCCAACTCAAACTTGGTTTGAGTAGATATGTCACTTCCCACGATTACAGCATGCATCGTTGGCACCTGCAGTTTCTTCTCCTGGATTAATTGCAAGCTTTCATAGAAGGAACGCAGAAATAGATCCTGGCCTTTTCCACGAGAAACACCTGCAATCAAAATGTGAACTTGAATTTCAATGTTCCAGTTCTAAGCATCATATCTGACCAGTAGAAGGAGATCAAGAGTGTTTCTATTGGTTTTTAACAGGGATCAATCTCTTAAATATATCAAAAAGGAAAGAGGGGGCAAAAAAAAGGGGACAAAAAAGGCAAGAAAACAGAGCTGACTATGGTGAAGCACTTCAATCGTATAACATTTACTGGCAGAGTGCCTGCCCTTACTAAGGCAGCCCGTAACCTACAAGGTTTTTAATTTAAAGCAACCTAACTAGTGCTTCTATCAATCATCAATGTAGTCGAAGTAGTTGCTATGGGAATGCAAATAAAAAGATACTATTTCCTCTTTTCAATACATACTATTTATAATAGCAAAGAGTATATCTTCACTTCGAACTCCAAGAGATTCCCGGATATGCTCACGCAAAACTCGTTTTGCTATGCTATCTTCAGCAACTTCCATTAGCTCCTTGCTGTTTCCTAGGTGAACAACATAGGTCTGAGGCATTTTGATCCTGGGAAAGAAGATTTTCAAAATTTTATTTAGAAGGAGGGAACAAGAAATTTAACTGAAAAGGGGGGTAAAGTTTGAGGGGAAAACATGCACCCAAGAGGCAAGAACATAATAAAAAAAGAATAGATTATGTATCTAGCCTAGAGATTTCCAGGATAACACTAAGATGAATTTACATTTTACTCGATCTAAAGCAAAGACAGTTCAAATCCAAAATTTTTGAAAGCTAACCTTAAACGCTCTCGAGTCCGGTTCTTCCAATATTCAGCCGTTACATGTGAATCAATCATGGCACCTGCAACAGAAGGCAAATGCTTGACATAATCCAACTTGAAGTAATGTCCACGCATTTCATGGATCCACCACAGAACTTTTGGGAGAACACGAGGAACATGTTCCTTAAGAATCACATCCAGCCATTTCCCAGCAACCGCGGTGTTAAGAACAACCAAGTCAGCTTTCAGAGCCGCATCCACAGCTTCTTGACCTTTCGCAGATAATACCTACCATACAAGATAACATATTTACATAAGGCAAGGTAATCTAATAGACTTCAACTATCACATGGTTATCTCACAGAATTGTAACTACAAACAAGGCCATATCTTCCTATTCAAGATTAAGGCATGTTTGAAACTCTAGATCGGATACAAAAAAACAACCATTCAAATAAAGAAGTGTCGAAAATTCGTTACCTGCACGCCTCGCGTCAACATCTTGTGCTCCAAACTGTAGATCACCTCATCTGTATCAACAGGCTTTTGGATTGTAATCCAAGCAACTTTCGCACCAACACTTCTTAACAGAAATGCAAGCTCCATTAACAACAACGGTCCTCCTAGGAAAACCAATAGAAGATTGTAAGAGAAACCACAAAATTCTAAAAGAGCTAAAGAGAACAGAACTCATTGCATAGCCATTACCATTTGTTTCTTCGGAATTATAACAATTTGTTGAACACAAAATTAACGTATTTCAATGCTATTCCAACAATGAATTGATTTCAGAAGATCTAGATACAGTTATCAGGAAACAAGATCAACAGTAGTACGAAAATCATCAAACTTATTTCGCGCCAACAATTTTCTCAAACTAAAAATCAACAACATCGCAAATGCAAGACGGCGGATGATTCACAGGAATCGAGATCGAGAGAGAGTACCGGAAAGAGAGAGCTCGTGGGAGACCAACAGGACCGGCTTGGATTTCATGAAGCCGAGGGGGTTGGGAGCGGCTGCAACGACGGCGGAGGGGACTCTGGTAGGCGGACGGCTGTCGAGGCTCCGATCGCAGGTGTCGAAGGCGGCTCTGATGAAGAAGGCGATCAAGGTGGAGGCAGAGAGCATGACGAGGAAGGCCAGGAGCCACCGCTTCTGCGACGCGACCCAGCCGACCGAGGAGGAGGAGGAGGAGTGCTGCTTCGCCATCTCCGAGCAAGGAATCTCGCTAGAACGAGCTTCGTCGGCATTCTAGGGTTTCGATCTGCAACTGAGGACGGAGAAATTCGGACATTTTTGGCTCTTCTACGAGGTTAAAGAGTAGAAGACACCTGTGAAAGTGGAAAGTTCTTCTGAGGAAGGTTTTTTTCGTCGGAATTAGGAACCTTTTAAGCAGGGTAATTATGATTAATAACTAGATTTGGAGGTTTAAATCTGTTTAATTAGAAATTGGTCTCCCTAAAGTCTGCAAAAACTGGCCCCAGAATTTTTCTCCTTGTCTTTTGTTTGCCAAGGGTATCATTTTGTGATTCTGAATCATTTATTTCTACTCTCTTTTTTTTTCGTTGGAATAATTTCTTTTTTCTTGTAGTATTTTCTATTTAACTTTTGGACAGCACTTTAACTTTCTTTCTTTTCTTTTTTGTTTAATTATTAAAAGATATCTCACTAAAACAAAAACCAAGGAATAATCGTCTATCGTTCTCTAAATTTTATAAAAGAAAAAGGAAATCGTTTGTCATAAGGAAGGATCCCGTTGTTTTACACGACAAATCACAGCAAATTCTGTAAGAATCTTAATGAGAATGACAAGTCATTGTTTCACACAAACGACAAAGATTATTTGTCCATGAACGTAGCATAACTCCAATAGTTTTTGGTTGTTTTTAACAAAAATGTTTTTATAACGATATTTGATTAGTAAATACTTTGAAAAACGAAACAGAAACACAATATATTGAGAATGATAATTTTGTTAGGGAAAAAAAAAAAAAAAAAAAAAGGAACATGATTGAAAGTAAATGTGGTTTGGGATTCAACATTCTCGTTACCAAAATTTAACAATATACAAATTTAATCCGCAAATTTATGTCATATTACGAATCAAATGATAGTAAATTGTCATAAGAGATGTTAATAATTTAGAATGTCTCACTGAATCTACTGGTTCCTATCGCCAATCATCTTATATAAAATATTAAAAAAAAAGACAAAATATCATACACAAAATAAGTCCTTAAAGTACAGACGACAAGTCGTTTCATTAATAAACGACAAGGACTTCCACACGATAAGGCAAACTACGTCTCTAAACGACACGTCGCAAATTGCTTTTCATTATAACCGACAGCAAAAAGGCATTTAAAAGTACAAACAATATGATGATTAACAAAATCAATACAACTTTAAGGGGCAAGCGACATGTCGTTTTATTTGAACAACAACAACAACAGAATTTCATCAAACAACGAAATCTATGGTTTTCATACTTTCATCATTAATGGTTGGTTTGTATTATAGATTTTTAAAAAAATGGAGAAAAATTTTTAATTAGTGTTCAAAAATCGTCTTCTAATGACTCAAATGACCAATAAATAAACGACAGCATCCTTTACCAAAAAAAAGACATCTCACTTGAAAGAAAGAAACGACATCTTTTCGTGATAGCGGTGTAAGAGTTCGTCGTTAGAAAACTCGGAGGAGCTTCTGTCTCAGGCTAAACTTATTTTCCTTCCTCGTCCCAGGTGAACCCATTCGAGTTTCAGGTATTTTCTTCTCTCTTTTCCATCGCTTTTTTTTTTTTTGCGTTTTTTGCTCATTCAAAATGGCTTCTTTAGGGACCGGTGTTACTAAATCTAGCTTATGTGAGCGAAAAATCAATTGGAATCTACCTGTTCTTGATGTGTAAATTATCTCGGAAATTGGCGTTTTGTTGAATCACAAGATCAATCTCAATTAATTTCAGTTCTGTTTTAGCTAAAACAATAGAGAATATACTCACGAAGAATCTATTTTCATGTGTGCGAAGAAAAATGCAGAGGTTTAGATGCCGTTTCCGCTTGAATTCTTTGCGTTTCTGGCTTGGAATGATTTTAGGTAAATGTATTTTCTCTGAAATTTAGCGTAATTTCTCTGAATTTGCACTTAAATTTATTTTTTTAATGGAAGATAAACTTTTTTTTTTTTTTTTTTTTTTCAACTTCAGCTATAATATCACAGGCGCTGAAAGGTGCATCAGTCGTGGCACCAAGTTCCAATTGCTACGTTCTCGATAACTCTAGCCGTATTGTGGATTTCGTATCCTTGCGTAATCATTTTGATTTATGATTCAGAAAATTGTTAATTTTTTTTTTCTTGTAATACAAGATTAGAGGAAATTTTGTCTTTTTAGCTTGATTGGAAATTGAGTTTTCCTTAACTGTGATCCAAGACTAGTTGGATCGGACAACCGTTCGAGTATGATTCCGTGGTAATTTCTTGCACTATTAAAGATCATGAAGGTGAGATTTGATATGTGAAAATGTTCTTATTCAGAGGTTTTATTTTCTTGATACCATACAGGACTCCGACTTGGCTGTTAGATTCTGTAAAGATGTGGAGAGTAGATCGCAAATGGTAGACCATTTCACCTTTTTCTCTTGTTTTTTTATCGTTATTGTTATTATTATTGTTTTTATTCACTACAACTTGTTGCAATAAAGACCAAACGTAAATAAAGCCATTATCTAATATAAAAGGCTGATAACAAATTTCAGTTGTGCTTGTTTGTAGAAGGTTCTACTGAAAGAAAAAAAAAATCACTCTGCGTGTGCTTCATTAATTTTTGTTTCATAATCATGTAGGGATATGTGGATTTTGGTCGCTTTGATAAGTTTAATCTCTTCGTAGCTGGTTCGGGACAAGTTGACTTTGTTCAAGTGAGCTCGTTCTGTTCCTAAACAATTTCTTATGACTTTTTGCATGCAATAAGAAAACCTTATAGTCTTATTGTCTCAGTTTCTCAAATTTTTAGGGGTTTTACAATGGTGACCTGAATAAGTGTGAGCAGAGCTATGATAAACTGGGACGAACGGCTCAGGTTTGTTGCAAGTTAAATACGCTGTACTCTCCCCCCATAGCCCCCACACACCCACAAAAGAAGAGGGGATAGCATGATATTGCTGTTCTAGAAAATTCTTTACTTCGTAAGATGTTGGTTTCCTATGATACTCCGTTTGCTCATATTCTTTCACTTTATTTTGCTGTTGTTTCAGGTAAATATAATATGTGGAACTTGTCCAAATGGACGATGCAAAGGTTTGTGAGTGCTTTCTGCTGGCAACTGGTTTCTTATGTTTCTTGCTTTTTTCTCTACACCTCTTATGTTGCCTCTGCATTCATTAATGGAGACTAGTTTAATATTTACTTTCTTTTTTCAGTTGGAGTTGGATGCATCTGCAATGTCACTTATGAGTCTACTTGCAGGTCCTTTCAGAATTCCTCGATTTTCATTTTTGTATGAGGGATTTCTTATATTGAACATCACGACAGTTCTCTGCCAATGGATGTTAAACTATACTACAGCTTACACAAAGCTATCTTTGAGAGCGCTCCTTAAAAATTGGATAAAGTCTAGAACCATTCATTTTCTAGTTTCTATCTGTTGGCTTTGAGAACTAAAGATGCAGCGAAAAAAGAACAAAGCTTTAACATATAAGTCCATGAATCTATGAACTATCATATTGGTGATAGAATGAAGACAAATTAAAAAAGAAGTAGAATATGAATAAATAAAACAAACGATTTTGCAGTTATTTAACTTTGGTTCTATTCCTAATCATCTCAGAGTTCTTGTTGAGCTTGCCATTCCATGCGAGAAACCAGGTCCACGGGTATTTAAGGGCTTCACAGTTGGATTCCATCCACGAACATGGGAAATTGTAAGGATAAGTTTTGATTTTACTGACATCTAATTAGTTTATATACGTCCAAAAGTAAATAAATAACGAAGAATCACCCTTTGGTGAACATCCAGGTCTATGATGGGATGACTCAGGTGGGCTTCGAAAAGTCTCACCAGGAGTTCAGGTATGAGATTGATTTCTGGGTTCACCTTTTCTCACCATTACATTTGTGTGGATTAAAAGTCGTTTTTTGCTTCATTTTTATATAATTCTCCTTCTAATAATTTGTAGATTTTGCAGTTTTGGGACTGACCAGACTAATGTTGCCCTATATATGACTGCAATTGCTTCTCTTTCCACTTTGGTGCGGAAACCTATTGTTAAGGTAATTTCGTTCCCAAAAGTCTAGTATTTGGGAAATCTTTATTTAAAAAAAAAAAAAAAAAAAAAAATTGAATGATATGCTCATATCTGATCTTTGTTTGAACGACCATTTTCAGACTTTTCCAGACAATGGCTTGGAAGTTAAGATATCTGGCTCAGGAGCATCTGCAAAACCTCCTACAACTTTGTCTCCTTCAGTTTTGGTTGTAGACTGGAGATGTAGGGTATCAGTGCTTGCGGCTCTATTGATATCTTCTATCATTTGAATCTTCTGATTATTTTTGAATTTTTCAGGTGAGAAGGCTCGTGATACTCCATATGAAGTTAATATCACCATTCCAGTTGAGGGATATGAGCCCATTCAGTTCATGCTTACGAAAATGTGTGGTAGGCTCGGATTCACTTTAGACATTAACACTTTTCTATGGTAGTACAATCAACCGTTGAAACTTGAAAAGAGAATAACGTAGTTCAAGAGCAAAGCATATAAGTGCCATTACTTGCTCTGTGTTTAACATGATAATGATTTCATTAGGGGCTAGTTAAAGCGTGATAGTTGCTGCATGTGTAGCTTCTGGAGTATGCGAACCATCCTGGATATTTCCATCTGTTCTCTTGAATGTTTTTCCTTTATGCTTTGAATTAAGTATAGGTGATTTGAGAAAATTATTGGCTTGATGGGAAAAAAAAAAAAAAAAAAAAAAAACGTACACTATTAATTCAAAGATTGTATATGCATTCTACTTTCGTTAGCTCCGTAGCCTCCACTTGTACTTAAGGCTGATTGGATTGTTCAAATTTTGCAGAATTCACGCAGTCTCAAGATGGAGATGCTACAAGAGGATGGACTATATTTGGAGTTATATCCTGCATGTACGTCTAGTTTCATACAGATCATCCATTAAATAATGTTGCAAAATAGATATATATAAATATATATATATATATTTATATTTGATGCAGGCTCCTTCCTTTTACGTAGTGCAAACATTTTCTTTTTACATAATGCAACATTTCGTATCCACTTAATAGATTCTTTTGATATCTTTACCTTAGTCTAGTTTATGACTATATATCAAAACTTGTGGAATTTTCTGGCAGTGGCATGATTTACCTAAAATATTCTTGACGGACGTTACAAGGCTGGTCCTGTGTTTCTTGATCTTTATATATTCTGAAATTTGGTGTTTGAATGAACTGGCTTGTGGCAGATTCATAATCTTGTCTACGTTGTTCTGTTGTGGAGGATTTATTTATAAGACTCGGGTGGAACGCCAGGTAGTCCAGCTTTTTCCTCCCTTGAGAACTTATTCTCTCTTTGCTTCACAGTTATAGACAATGTTATAAAATCATATCTGATTACTTGCAGCGTGGAATTGATGCATTGCCGGGGATGACCATTCTAGCCGCCTGTTTAGAAACAGTAAGCATGCATTATTTTAATATGAAAAACTAATGTGTTGTCAGAAGACATATACCATGGACATATCAAATTGCATGTATGGGCTAATTAGATACTGATTTTGCATTAAAAAAAATAAATAATTTTCTTATTGGAGACGATAAATCGGCTAAAATCCAGAATTATTTGGTGGTATTCTCTCAAGAACTCTGCTAATTATTGAGATGATAGCATTCTGAGAGCAGCATTTGGCATTGTTTGTAATTGTCTTTTGGCAATAAAATACTGACCTAAAATGGCCACCTCAAAGTAAGCTCTTAAGATCGGTCCCCAAGTGAAGATTTGAATTTAGTTTACTAACCCATCTTTGTGTAGACTAACATGGTTAAATTTGTTGACATGAAAATAGGTGAGCAGAGCAGGGCAAGGTTACACGCGAGCAGAAGACATAAACAGCGCCTTTGCGAGTGAGGCCTCTTGGGAACGCCCTCCTGTCTCTGCTCAAGGAACAAGGAAACAAAGTGAAAGAAAATACGGTGCAATTTAAATACCATATACTTCCATACAATTTTTCAGAAAAATAATCGATACCAATCTCGGGGTTCAAGGTCCTACAGTTTTGCAGCCTGTTGAATTGGCAATTGTAACATAGCCTTTAGAGACATCTTCCATATTCATTCTTTACGGTTTGTTTTTTAGTCTGTTGGAAAGAAATTAGTAGAGAGATGCTTAATCTGATTACAAGCTCAACATTTTAAATTTGCATGGAAATAATATTTAAAACTAGATTATGATTTTGTCAAGGTTATATTAGCCGCGTGTAGCGTTTGTTAATCCCGTCTGTATTAAAATAATGATGGGTCAATTAGAGCATGTAAGCATGTAGTATTAAATTAGGAACCAAGAAAACATTTTATTGTTTGGTTGTGGCTTTGAAGAGGTCTCTTGGAAATGAAGTAATACAGGCTAATATAGTAGTTCTCCAACCCCACCAATATTTTATTTTCTAGTTAAGTGAACCAATCAGGATTAACCTAATATTCTCGTTATCATGATTAAGAGAAAGGGTTTAATTCTCTTGATGCCCCAACACACAATTGACAATCACCTAGAATTTATTACCATATCTTGATTGTGAACTCTAAAGGACGTGGCCCAAAGTTAAGGCCTTGCACTTAACAAAATGGGTAAATTGTTAATTTGATCCAAAATTTTTTTTTAGGGAGTTACGATTTTATCCTAACCTTTTATTTTATAGTTAAAAGGTCTCTAAACTCTTTAAAATAAAACAATTTGTTTTTTTTTTTTTTAATTATTGATAAGGCTAAAAATTAGATGGAATAGATCACATATATCGCAAATGTAAGTTAAATTATTAAAAAAAAAAAAAAAAACACAAAGTCTTAATTACCCTCAAATAGAAAATCATGTGAATCATGCACAATCAACGTGACATTTTCCATTAAAATTTTGTAACATTTTTTTTTAAAAAAAAAGAAAAAAGGAAGAAGAAGAAGAAGAAGATTATGGACCAAATTATAACTTCGTGAAAAGATTCAGAACTAAACAAGCAACCAAAAAAAATAAATAAAAAAAAGGTGAGAAAATGTGGGCTCATAACCTACAAGGATAAGGTCGGTAGGCACTTGAATTCCGATTAACACAAGCAATTAATCATTTCTTTCAAAAGCGAAGACAGAAAATTAACTTTGATTGGAGGCTAAAAAGGAATGTTATTAAAACAAAGGTTTTGGAAGGATACGAAGTTTCAACACACCTTTTAGCTGGCTGAATGATATCTTCAGCAAGCACTTTAAATCAATAATTTGGGTTCACATTGTTTTGTCAACAGAGCAGTTAAGTCTGCTCCACTTTTTGGGGCCTTTCTCTCTCATGCTTTCACTAAAAAAAAGTAATGAATTAAAAAAAATTAAAAAAAAAAAAAAAGGACCAATGTTTTGACCTGCCTTTTTCAGCTTATGGACAAAGTATACACCAAAAATAAAAAATTAACATAACAACATCTGGACGGTAAAAGATTTGGTATTATTTCAGGAGGCTTCATAGCCACAGCTTACTTTAGAAAAAACTTGGTCGTATTACTTTTCTTTGCTATTACTCCTTCCAATCTTCTACTGTCGGTAAGAATGACTTTTAGAGCTTGTTTGGTTGGCAGAAAAAAATGGAAGGTATTATAGGGGTGAAAGGTTTAGCAGAATGATTTTCGAACATATGGTTGTTTGGTATGAAATAGACTGTGGGAAAACGCAGAATTGTAGTTTTAATCTCGCTCAACAGGTTGCACTTATCAAATTGTAGAGGAATATATTGACAAAGATACGGAGATTGAAAAGTAAAGTAAAAGAATAACAATTAGGATAATTGATTCATTTATAATGCTTACTTATTAGTTAGATGGTGTAATGAGAAATAATCTAATTCAATTTCTGATGTTTACGAAACTTTATAAAATAGAAATCTTATCAATATAATTATAAAATGTCTTTTTATATGATTAAATTATCATTGGCATATATGTAGGAACTTATTAAGTATGTACAAGTAAATGTAACATATATGGATTGACCTTCCATTTTCTCCATCGTGTGATGCTCACTAAATTCTTATTATTGATTATACAAGTAAACATGAGTAGATAGTAAAGGAAATCACTGCTAATTTTCCTTTCATGCGAAGTAAATACTCTCCATTTTTCTTATCTCGGTTTTGTACCTTCTTTCCCCGATACCAAACACTAGTCTTCCTGGTATAGATTAAGCTACAAGAAAGTTACAAAATAGTAAAGTTTTACATTTTAATCTACAATGATTTAGCTAGTGTTTTTTAGAATGCTTAAGTTATAATTTGCTTAAACAACCTACAGCTTCTAGTAACATTGGTTACATTTAGTTACCATTTTGGGCTAGTAATCCTTGAGCAAGGAAAAGCTACCAACTCCATAATTTCTTTAAAATGGTTATCCTTGCTATATTGATGTAAAGCTAATTAACTAGCTAACAACTCCTTCTCTCTCTCTCTCTCTCTCTCTCTCTCTCTCTCTACGAAATCTCTCCTATAAATACCCATTGTGCTACATACAACACTCATCATAGGGAGTCTTGGTTTAGGTGGTCTTGGTTTTGAAGAAAAAGAGAGTAAGAGAGAACAAACAACTATGGCTCATCTTTCTGTGAGCTTCCTTTTAGCTCTTTCTCTCCTTGCCTTTGTCCCACTTTGTTTGTGTGTTCGGTACCAAGGTGGTTATTTGTACCCTCAGTTTTATGACCATTCTTGCCCACAAGCTCAGGAGATTGTGAAGCCCATTGTAGCCAAGGCTGTCGCAAAGGAAACCCGTATGGCGGCTTCTTTACTTAGGCTGCATTTTCATGACTGTTTTGTCAAGGTATTTTCACCACTCAATCCCGCAATTCTCATTTTCACCGCGGTTAACAAAACATGATTGAAAAAACTAGTACTAAGTTTGTGATTAGTACATTATGACCAAACACTTGCATGTGTATTATTGCAGGGCTGTGATGCATCAATATTGTTGGACAGCAATGGGAATCTAGTTAGCGAGAAGAGGTCCAACCCGAACCGGAATTCAGCTCGAGGATTCGAAATAATCGACGAGATTAAGTATGCACTTGAAAAGGAGTGCCCGCACACTGTTTCTTGTGCTGATATCTTGGCTCTGGTTGCTAGAGACGCTACTGTCCTTGTAAGTTTTACTTGTAATTGACCTTTGAAATGGTGTGGTCAAGTTTAGCTTTTCCTTGGCTAGAATTCAGTAACTGACTTGATTTTTGGTACATACAGACTGGTGGACCCCACTTTGAGGTCCCACTTGGAAGAAGGGATTCCAGAGGAGCAAGCTTAAGTGGGTCCAACAACAACATCCCAGCTCCAAACAACACCTTCCAAACCATCCTCACCAAATTCAAGCTTCAAGGGCTTGACATTGTTGATCTTGTTGCACTTTCTGGTTTGTCACCATAGCCCATGTCCTTGTTTCATGTATAGCGATTGAATCACCAATATTCTCACCGTTTTCGTGAACCGTCACATAGCTAAAACTTAAAATTAGTGAATCTCATTTTATTACGAGACAGTTTTATTAAATTTCTTTAAGTGCATCACCAATAATGATAAATAGCATTTATCTTTTTTCCCGTAGCTTTTCAACTTTCATAATATCAAACATTTGATTTTTCAGGAAGCCATACAATTGGAAATGGCCGCTGCACAAGTTTCAGGCAGAGGCTCTACAACCAGACAGGCAACGGGCAACCAGATTACACCCTTGAGCAATCGTATGCAGCGCAGTTACGAAGCCGGTGCCCGAGATCCGGCGGGGACCAGAACCAATTCTTCTTGGACTTTGTCAGCCCGGCGAAGTTCGACAACAGCTACTTCAAGCTCCTGTTGGCCTCAAAGGGCCTGTTGAGCTCGGACGAGGTTCTCGTGACCGGTAGTCAAGTGTCGAAACAGTTGGTGCAAAAGTACGCTGAGAACAATGAGCTCTTCTTCGAGCAATTCGCCAAGTCGATGATTAAGATGGGAAATATTTCTCCATTGACTGGTTCAAGGGGAGAGATCAGAGAGAATTGCAGAAAGATTAACAACTACGAGGACTAGTAGAATAAGATGGCCACACCACCAATTAGGAGCAGTTTTAAGTGTTCCACATCTTATATATACTCTCTGTATTTTTCTTTGATTTCTATCTTCTTTCCTTAAGTTCTTTTGTTTCTCTTTTACAAGAAAAACTCCCATTATTTTAGCACGGTGTGCTTAGTACTTCAACTGCTCTATTGGTGTATGTTCATGGAACTTGAGAAATAATTTGAAGGAATGAATAATAATGAGTTCACTTTAAGCATTTTTTTTTTTTTTTTTTAAATGGTTTGGCTTAGATTATGTAACTTGGAGCACAACAACTGATTAAGAAAATTGGTCTTTCCACAACAGGATCCCGTACAAGTTGCTAATTTTTCTCACCATTAAATCTTGTCAAAATTACAAACAAAAAAAAAAAAAAAACACATATTAAACAGTTTCAAATATCTATTTGATCTTATAGTTTAGAATATATATATATATATATATATAAATATTGATAGTGCATAAATCAAGTGTTTCCGTATTTACAAAATATCCTTTCTTTTAAAACTGTTGTGCAGATTTTTTTATATTACTTAAAAGATTATAAAAAATGAGGTTGAAATCCACATATAATCTCAAGTCACTTTACGTGACTTATCAAGTTAAATGGAAGGCAACTCAAATCCAAAACTTTTTACAAGATAAACTTACATCATGATCCAACCAACATATCTAAGGTACGTTAGCACGTTAGCAATTTGTTGCACAAACAAAAATTAAAAATCTCCCTTCATTTTTGCTTATGTCTCACCCAAATATATGGACGAATGAAGTAGATGACATTTCTACGGTAAATAGTTAAAATAAATAGCAGATTTTAAAATATTTAATATAAATAACATTAAATATCAAATTTATTGAGTAAATTATCTATTTACTTTAAATATTTTAAAATCATGATTTTATTTAGTTTGGTAAATGCTAGTATAATTTCTAGAAAATTTTAAAATAAAAAATAAACTTTAATAAGGATGGGCTCCTAGCGAAAGTTAAGGCCCAAAAAAATAATGGACCAGCCCAATGAGCTTACATATGCAAACCCAAAAACTCTGCTCAGCCTCAACGTGGACAAATCCAGAGAAGCGTCTCCTTCACCATTTTTAGGGTTTATGCCAGAGCTCGATTTTAGACAGAAAAAAGCCATGAAATCATCCATCTCTTCTCAACCACCTTCTTCAACGATGTTTCTGTAAAATTCCCCATTGCTTAATCAAAACCCCCTCATAAAAATGAGGTATTTACGACTAATCACCCCACATTTTTCCCGAATTCACAAAACCCTCTCCCAAAACCCTAGACCTTTATATTCTTCCCCAAATGGCTTCTATCTCTCCGCCCATTTCGCGACGGCGTCGTCGGAGAGAGCCTCGGCGATCGCGGACGAGATCGCCGGCCTCACGCTTCTCGAGGTCGGGGACCTGACGGAGGTCCTCCGCGAGAAGCTTTCCGTGAAGGAGATGCCGACCATGGTGGTGATGATGCCGGGGATGGGGCTCGGCGACCTCAGGGGCGCCGTCGGGAGAGGCGGCGGGGCCGGTGCCGGAGGCGCGGCGGCGAAGGCGGAGGAGAAGGCGGAGAAGACGGCTTTCGACGTGAAGCTGGAAGGGTTCGACGCGGCGGCGAAGATCAAGGTGATAAAGGAGGTGAGGTCGTTCACGGATTTGGGATTGAAGGAGGCGAAGGAGTTGGTGGAGAAAGCTCCGACGCTGTTGAAGAAGGGTGTTACGAAGGAGGAGGCCGAAGGAATCATCGCCAAGATGAAGGAAGTTGGTGCCAAAGTCTCGATGGAGTGAGAGGTATTCATTTATTTATTTATTTTTGTGTCTTGTTTTTCATTTTCAATTTGATTGTGAGATTATCTAATTAATAACTATATTAAATGGTTCCTTGTTGTTCTGATCATGTGTTAAATGGGCAGTTAAGCACTTAAGCTTTGAGATTAAGTGGTTGTTTGTTTGTGATATATATAGCTTTAGCTAATGGGGGCTCCATTACTGAATTTCTGTTCTGTAAGCCAATAACATATGTATAAACCTACATAGAGAATTTTAGAGTAGAGCCACCGTAGGATTATTAAGCTCTTGACCTCGACTGAACGATTTAACAAGTCGAGTACGATTTAACGGTGTTTATAAAGGTGTATAGTAGTGTAGTCCTGTCAAGAAAATCTTTTAACGGTATCCATCCTCAGGTAATATGGAATGTCTGATTAGAACCCCATGACTTTGATCAATTGCCTGTGTAAGATTTTACAGTGTGAGGACATTCTGCCGGAGAATCTCCGTTTTGTATGTTCAACTGATGAGAAACTAGTGTTTGGAACCTTTAATTGAGTAGGAGATGATTGACGAGGAAATGGGAAAACTGAGTGATTGCAGTCTCTGCGGGATTGCTTACTTATTAAAAGTTTAGAACATCTTTAGAAGCTCACTAGCTAATGCAATGTGTATACGCTCCGGTAAGTTCTACCTGTTGTTTCGTTAGTTGCATGGAGTATAGGAATGCGGTGCTTTGTGAAATTCGATTGATGTAGCTCCTATGTTTTCTGTCTTTGGTTTTCGGATTGTTTGTTCTCAGTTTCCTCAGAGCCAGCAAGTTTGGGGCCAGGGAAAGTTACGTAGGATTCAGGAACATTTCTTGGTCTTCGTCTGGAAGATGTCTTAATTGCGGAGAATCAAATAGTTCTAGAGAAACAACAAAACCAACCCCAACCCTGTGACACCTTGAAAATCTTAACCATAAGGAAAGACTGATTCTTGGCAATCTTCAATCTAACTGTGATGCTGCTTTGTTGTTGAGCGGCTTAAATTTTAATTGCGAGTTATGTAAGTTTATTATCTAAGTTCTTGTTTTAATCTTTGGTTTAGGACTTGCAGGGTATAAAAAGGATGAAGAACGAGAAGTTTGTAGGCTTGTATGTTAAACTTAGAAACAAAAAGTAGGATTTAGCGGGCGATGATGCTGGATTTGCTGTTCATTGGCAAGCAATTGGGATCAACTTTGGTTTCTTCATAACGCACAAAGCGTTTTTCGAATCCAACCTTTCGATCTTTCACAATTTTTGTAGACATTCTTTTCCCTCTTACACCCATAATAAACTGATTTTTGTTTACCATGGGTTCGTTAATAACATTAGGGATTTATACCTTTTATGTTTTTTCCGGGCATGTTTCCACATCCATGAACAACTTTGTAATCAAAGATTATTGCTTGGATGTTTCTGTTTCAATAGCAATGGACAGATTTTTGCCGGTTCAAAGTGTTTTTTTTTTTTTTTTTTTTTCCTTTTTGGTTTTTTTTTTGGGGTGGGGGGGGGCGCTCTCAACTTCTTGACTCGAATTTGGGATTTTGCATAAAGTTTACTTGTGAATGATCAATGACAAGGCATATCTCGTTAGATGTTGGTTTTGTTTTTGTTTTTGTTTTTGTTTTTTGTTTTTACTCAGAAGAAAATCTCATTGAGTTGTTGGGTGTATTTGTATACATGTTACAATAAAAAAATGACCTTAAAAAATACAAGTAATAATGACCTTAAACTAGGGTATTATCTAGTTAGTTAAATAAGTATATAACTAACTCAAATGTATTTACTTAAAAAAATAAAATAAAACTAACTCAAATGAATCAAATTCAATATCTAAAATTTACCATGCTAAGCGGATAATAAAACACTCCATATTAATTAGCAAAAGATAAAAAAATAAAAAAAAAATAAAAAATAAGATTTGTTTAGTTTTCATGTCTGGACCTAAATTTTTTATTTTTTATTTATTTTTTAATTTTATTTTTTCTGAAAATTCAATAAAATTACAATTAATTTTTAAAAAATCAATTAATTTCAATTAAAAGAATTACATTGTAAACCGGTGTTCAATTTTAATTGGATAGCTTCTTATCCCACATGCCAAAAAAAACAAAAACAAAAAAGAGAAAAAGCGAAAAAGCGAAAACGGCCCACGTGGAACATGCCCAAGACGGCACGCAACTACCAAAACGACACCGTACGCACATCCAATTTTTCTCAGTTCAGTTCGTTCAACGGCTTCTTCGTTCAACCTCCGAGCTTCCCTCTTGACATGGTTTCCAGAAATGTTGGAGCTTAAAAACGGCGCCGCCACACAGCCAAAATGTTGAAGTTGAACAAAGCTCTCTAACCGTCTATCATCGTCTCCTCAGTCTCTCTCTCTCTCTCTCTCTCTCTCTCCAAATGTTGGAACCTTGAAAAAACCAACTTTCAAACCTTAAAAAAAGAAAAAAAGATCGAATCACCAATGGTGGCGTCGGAGAAGTGGCAGTGGGAAAACGCCACCGCCGGCGCCGTGGCCGGATTCGCCACCGTCGCCACCATGCACCCCCTCGACGTCGTCCGTACCAGGTTTCAAGGTTTAAATTTCAGAACTTTTTTTTTTTTTTTTTTTTTTTTTTTTTTTTTTTTGTATTGTTGATTTGGTATTGAATTGATTTTGATTCCGTTGGACAGTTAACGACGGTAGAGTTTCCAATCTCCCGACTTACAAGAACACCGCTCACGCGATATTCACCATTGCTCGCTCCGAGGCAAGTTTCTGGTTCATCCTTTTTTTTTTTCCCTCCTTCGCTTAGGGTTTTGAATTTGTTTCCTTTGTTTTACGAACTCTATCTGGATGTTTGCTATCGCCTTGTTGATTTGCGTTGCAGGGCTTGAGAGGGCTTTACGCTGGATTTTCTCCTGCAGTTGTTGGGTCCACAGTTTCATGGGCTTTATATTTCTTCTTGTAAGTACATACAACAATGGTGGCTTTGAGTTTGACTCATCTGAATTTTTCCTCTTGGTTGTGACTTTTGGATTTATATGAACCCGAAAAAGCTGTTAAATTTGTAGCTATGATAGAGCCAAACAAAGGTATTCTAGAAACAGGGAAGAGAAACTAAGCCCTGGTCATCATCTTGCTTCTGCTGCAGAAGCTGGAGCTTTGGTGAGCCTTCTAATTCCTAACATTCTAACCTCATTTCTGGTGGTCTTTGTTGAGTTATATCGTCCTTTAAATGGTTGATTGTAATGTCGCTGCTTTGTGGATTTTGTGATTGTAACTTGTGTTTTTGGCAGGTTTGTTTGTGCACAAATCCCATTTGGCTGGTGAAAACAAGATTGCAGCTTCAGAATCCTCTTCATCAGACTCGACCATATTCTGGGTTTTATGGTCTGCTTCGCATCTTACATTAACTTGCTTGTAGTGTGCCCTCTCAGATATTCCTTTCCTAGTGAGTCATTAAAACTTTGGCCCTAGATATTATCAATCAAATTAAGAACATTTATTTTCTGTTGCACTAAGAAATTCCTGATTGGCTTAGCTTTCTCATAGAATAGTACCATTTCCATTAGTTTTCTTTTCCTAGATGATTAAGATTTTGCAGAATAAAATACTCGAAAAAAGATATCAAGCATGATATACTAACCTTTAAGTGCTGTGGGTTTTTTTTAGTTTTATATTGAATTTAGAATTTCGACACCATTACTTTCTACTGATGGTGGCTGTATAGATATTTGGGTGATGATTTAGGGTGGCTCAGACCCTCTGTCGAATTTTAGTGTCCCAAATGGTGTCTATCTCATTACATTAGTACCACTTAATTTAAAAAATTGAAATGTTTTTTAACTTACTTTTGTGTGCTTTAACATCTAACTTAAACAAATGATGTGGCATAAGGTGATTGGTTAGACACCATACGACATCAAAAATTGGGCAGAGAATCCCTGGCCGATGATTTAGCTCCTCTCTTTCATTTGCTAACCAGCATCTGATTAGATATCTTCCTGTTACCAAGTAGTTAAAGTGTGTATACTCGGTAGTACTCAGTTTTAGTATACAAGCATATATTTAGGTCGAGGTTGGGTTCTATACTTTTAGTTCTTCTATATAGTTTACTTTTACTTTGACAATAAATATTATGTTTTGTAATGTTTCAGATGCCTTGAGAACCATTATGAGAGAGGAAGGATGGATTGCACTTTATAAAGGGATTGTTCCTGGGCTTTTTCTGGTATATTAAACATCTGCTTGCATATCCAACCTATTGCTCTTTTTTTTTCTTTTTTTTTTTTTTTTCTTTTTAATTTTATTTCTAGCTCAAATGGATACACATTTATTAACAGACATATGAGTGTATTATGTATATATGTAGCACATACTTCTTTATACGGGATTAATTTTCTTGGATATATAACATTTAAGCCATTGTTTGCTGCACAATTTTGCTACTTGCCAATCTCTGTGGTGTTTCAGCAGGTTTCTCATGGTGCTATACAATTCACAGCTTATGAAGAACTTCGTAAAGTTCTTGTTGACTTCAAGTCGAGAAAAAGCACAGAAAAGTCTAGAAGTTCTGATTCAGTTTTGGTATGTTGCTGGAGTCTAGTTTATGAAATTATCATTGGTGTTCTGTAGGATATTTTAGGCCCCTTTACCAATTCATCTACATGGTGTTGGAAAACTGTTATGTTGAGTAAAATTTTAAGTTTACGTATAAAGGCTCTTCACGTTTAGGACCAAGATTCCAAATGTCACTTTGAAAGTGTTTTAGCAGGTGTTGGTAATTAACTGAGCAAGAAAAGTTATTTGCAAGTAATAGAGACTTTTTTTTTTTAATGTGTTTCATTTTGGTTAACACATAAATGTATTCAAGTTCTCATAGTATATAGCTTCTTTCACAGAATTCATTCGACTATGCTGCTTTGGGAGCATCCTCCAAGATTGCTGCCATGCTCCTGTCGTATCCATTCCAGGTTGGCATTCTTTCACAGAGATGGCATACAAGCTAGTATGGTCGTTTTTGTCATTAACCATTGCTTACACTGTTTGTGCTCACTTCTTGCTTCAGGTCATACGAGCTCGTTTGCAGGTATTGCAAAATTTGTAATACTTTCTTCTATGGTATACATGATATGAATTTCACAATGACTGAATTAGATTCCTTTCCTCCTGCAGCAACGACCTAGTAATGAGGGAGTTCCGAGATATATGGATAGCTGGCATGTCGTGAAGGAAACTGCAAGGTAAGAATTTGTCTGTAAATTCTAAACTTTCTGCAACTTTTGTTTGGTGTATGGTGCATTATGGTTTTTTGAGGAGTTTCACTTTTTCCCCCCTTTTTATGCATGTGTCAAAATTTTGTGAATCAACAAGTTATATTTTAGTTTCATGAAATGCCATAAAACTATTTTACTATAATTATTATTATTATTATTATTTTGGGCTTTTTTGTTTTCCTTTTCTCATCTTGATTTGAATTTGTGTTGGGAATTGCAGGTTTGAGGGCCTTAGAGGATTCTACAGGGGCATCACACCAAACCTTCTGAAAAATGTTCCCGCTGCTTCAATCACATTTATTGTATATGAAAATGTCCTAAACCTGTTAAAGTCGGCAAGAAGGAAGGACTGAAACATTTTTTGGCCCTTCAGTCCTCCCCATTCTTTTTAGCATCGTCTGCTTGATAATTACGAGTCTGAAATATTATTTACAATTTTTAGAATAAAATCATTGGATATATATATATATATATATATATTTTACCAGGTTCAATTTGTTGCTTTTTTGTTTTTTGTTTTTTTTGGCTTGAAGTTCAATATGTTGTTAATAGACAGCAAACAAAAGAAACAATCTCGATGGTAATTTATTCAAAGAAACAGTTTCTTAAATGGACAAAAAGCTTAAAGAGAAGAGACACAACTGGGGTTTGAAGTGAAAGCACATCCTTAAAATTCAGAATATTTAAGGAGGAAAGAGAGAATCTCTTTGGAGACTTGTTGAGGCATCTCTTGTTGGATAAAATGGTGGCCATCTAGAATCACAACTTCCAGGTTAGGAACAAGACTCTTGAAAACTTCTCCTTTGACATAATCCTTTGTTCCAAGAATTTCAAAACCAATATCTTTGTCACCTACTATGTACTTTGTTGGAACATTTATCTTTGATCCTTCCCATGGTCCAAGGAGCTCCCAATTCCTGTTGTCAACAACATCAAAGATCAAAAAGTCCAAAACTTGTCAGAGCTATATCCAAGGCTAGAATAATTAGACCACAACCACGGTTACTGTCAAAGCAATTTTTTAGGTGTAAGATGATGGCCATTGAAATTTGGGTTTCTTTTCTCCGGTGAGATCTAACAATAAAAATTTTTAACAATACAGATCTTTTTTACTATCATCCAATACCTTAAAAAACGTTGCATAGTATGATCAAATTTAGCTAAGTCTCGATTGAGGATTCCATTATCAACCATAATCATCCAATTTTAATCATCATCCAATGTCTGAAAAAATGTTGCATAGTACGATCAAATTTAACCGGGGTCTCGATTGAGGATTCCATTATCAACCGCACTGAGCAAATGGCCAGAAAAAAGACCACGTCGCCTGACTATACTACAATAAAATAACCTTACACTTGGTATACCAAGTCTTTTACTAGAAAAACGGTATTTTCCCCATTGAGAACAAGGAAGTCGATAAATTTTTTTAACTTACAATTCGATGTTGCGAAAGTAATTGATAGCACCAGTGAAGCCAGATTCTAGGAACTTGTCTGCATAGACTTGGAGTTCCTCTTCGGTTATCCACGGCGGCAAAGTCGCCACTGTTTCCAGATAGTCTATGATCTCCATTCCATAAGGAGCTGCCAGATAATCTGTCTTGGTTATTAACAGAAACTTCTTTATCACAGCCAGATAGTCATACCTTGCAAATGCCTTCTCTGCTCTTCCTGGCTCCTAAGCAACCCCAAAGCCAATTTTAAACAAGAAAAAAATATTTAAAAAAAGTACTACTTGCATACTTATGGATAAGCAAATTCAAGCTATGTGTAACAAAACTGATGAAAAAGAGAGAACCTGAAATTGATAAACATAACACCCATCTCCAAATCTTTTCCTGAAAAATTCAGTACTCCTTGTGTTTTCAGATCTTTGGAAGTATGGAGCAGAGAGAGCAACCAAAGCCTTCACTCGATCAGGCCTAAACAAGCTCAAATGCCACCCAACAATGGCTCCCCAATCATGTCCCACAACAAATGCCTGTACTAATAATACTGTTTAGTTTCGAATCATCTTACGTTCAAAAACACGAGCTGCTAACAGTCACCGCGAAAGAAACAAGGAAACACAAACAAACTTGAAGTAACTACAGGGACGAGAGAAAAAGATTACCTGTTGTTCGCCAAAATGATCGAGAAGGCCAACCATGTCCCCAACGAGGTGCACAATGGTGTAGGAGTCAGGACTCAGAGGAGAATCCGAGTCACCGTAGCCTCTCATATCAGGTGCAACCACATGGTAGCCATATTTGGTCAAGTGGGCAATCTGGTGGCGCCACGAATACCAGAATTCCGGAAAGCCGTGAAGGAGAAGAACAAGCGGTCCTGCCCCTTGCTCTACTATGTGCAACCATATTCCATTGGTTTTGATCCTTTTGTGGCTTATCTCACTCATGGTTAACCCTACTTTCTCAAACGAAACTCTCATCATGTTTGTGCTTATTCAAGCCTTTGTATTCGTCCCATTCGTTGGAAGGAACCACGAAGTTGGTGACTTCTAGTTTCAAAGGTTGAACAAGTCTGAAGAAAATTTTGGGTGTTGGACTAAAGAAAACTCATTTCAGTTGGGCGAATAGAATTCAGGTCATTTTTCTTTGGTAGTCCATTCACAAGGTGCAAGGTCTCTTTCATGGAAAATTTTTCGTGTAAATTCAAATATTTTGATTACTGTTAGTATGTAGTCAGTACTCTAAAGCTCCTGGTCATGATATTCTCTTGTAGTTAATAGCATTGTAATTTTTTATTTTGACAAACTAACAAGCTTCTTTCTTTGGCACCAAAGGTTGAACTATTCATATTGCAAGTTTTTCCATGCTCTTGGATTGACCACTTGGCATTTGGTGGGTGGTAAGGTAGCTCGTTCTTCTCGAACGTCTTAGATTCGCATCAATAATCCAGATACGTTGCCCTTTTATCCTTATCAACTTTATTTTTAATCATTCATTAGCAACAAAAAGAAAAAAAGAAACTGACAGAAATTTTTATTCATCAGTTATATCTTTTCTGACTAAAGGTCTTTGATTACAACAAAGAAAGAAGAACCCCTCATACAGCCTACAAACTGACAGAAATTTTTATTCATCTGCCGATTGTTTACGAAGGAAGGAAAGTATTTCATTGGAGACTTCTTGAGGTTTCTCTTCCTGGATAAAATGGTGGCCGTCTAGAAAAACCACTTCAAGGTCAGGGACACAGCTCTTGAAAATCTCTCCATGGACATAGTCTTTTGTGCCAAGAGTTTCGAAACCGATATCTTTGTCACCGACTAGGTACTTTGTTGGCACCGTGATTTTCGATCCTTGCCAGGGTGCAAGAAGCTCCCAGTTCCTGTTTGTCATTCTCACTAATATCAGTTAAAACAGCCCAAAATAAATGTTTAAGAGAAGGCATGCCAAAACAGAACAAATTTTCACGACCTTTTTTTCTCTCTTTCTATAATTTTTGCTACAGAGAGAAAACAAAATAAAGAAATTTGGAATCTTAAAATTAAGTAGATTCCTTAGTATTCATCTCTAAATCGCACAATACTATTGAAAGAAGTTAATCTGTTGTCTATTGTAGTTTCAGGAAAGATCGGTAAGTTTCGATTGTATTCTATTAGTACTTTTGTAGTAGTGATAAGAAACATTTTAAGAAAGACTTCGCCTAATCAATTCTCGGTTTTTGAAGATAAAACGTTTAAAAAGTCTGTAATTATGTTTCCCAAGTAGTCTCAAACTCTATGAACTAGGAAAAGGTTGGAAGAAAAACATACAGGTCCATCGCACGGTAGTAATTAAGGGGACCGGTAAAGCCAGATTCCTCAAACTTCTCGGCATAGACCTGGAGCTCCTCTTCGGTTATCCAAGGCGGCAATGACCAGGGTGTCTTCAGATAATCAATGATCTCCACGTCCGGAGGAGCTACCATGTCCTTATCCGCTATCAGCAAGAACTTCTTCATCACTGTCAAATAGTCGTACCTCGCAAATGCCTTCTCAGCTCTTCCAGGTTCCTTATCGGTCAAAAACACAACCCCACAACGAAACTAATTATAAAAATACTAATTATCACCAGTTCATGATCACAACAAACTTTTCAATCAGTCAGAAACCTCTATCGAAGTGGTAAAGTTTTAACATTTTATAGCATTGCTCAACTAATTATGCTTGTTTAGTAGGAAACTTCGAAGCCCAAATCGTGAAAGTCGACGAGAGAAAACGAAAGCGTACCTGAAACTGAATAACATGACACCCATCTCCAATGGCTTGTCTAAGATAATTAGTAGTTTTAGTGGACGGATTTCTTGGCAAGTAGGGAACACATAAAGCGACCAACCCCCGAACTCTATCAGGCCTTAGCAGGCTCAGATGCCACCCTGCAACTGCTCCCCAATCAGCTCCCACTACAAATGCCTTTTTTTTTTTTTTTTTTTTTGGGACATGAAACAAATATATTAATTCAAAGAAAAGAAAAAAGAGATTATGTTAGACATGAAGGCTTGTTTTGTCACCTTGTCTTGGCCAAAGTGGTCGATGAGGCCGATGAGGTCTCCGACGATGTGAAAAGCGGTGTAAGAGCTCGGGCTGAGAGGAGAGTCAGAGTCACCATAGCCTCTCAAGTCTGGTGCCACCACATGGTAGCCGTGGTTAGCCAAGAAGTTGATCTGACGACGCCATGAAAACCAGGTTTGTGGGAACCCATGAAGCAATAGAACTAGTGGACCACTCCCTCTCTCTGCTATGTGTATCCATATCCCGTTGCTCTTGATCCTCTGGTGGTTTACTTCATTCATTGTTTTTTCCCTTTTTTTCTCAAATTTCAGAGAAAGATCGAGAGAGAGAGAGAGAGAGATTGTTCAATGACCTGCCATTTGGGCCATGTTCAATTTTATGTTCCTTATTTTGGAAAAAAAAAAAAAATTATGGCCAAAGTCAAAGAAGAGAAATTGGAACGTTGAACCAAGAGAAGGCCTAAGTTGAATCTTAAGGCTTCAGTTATCATTTTCAGCACCTAATTAACAATATATGATTATATCATTGGACTTTTTCCCAACTTTTATACCATACCATATAAAGGAAGTTTTGCGTGCACTCAGAAAGTCCAAACTGAGAATAGAGGCATTTTGACTTTTTGAGGACATATTATAAAAAAATAAATAATAAATATTTTTTTTTTTTTTGGATAGAAACTGTAACTTTTGTTCTATTGGTAAGTAATATTGTTGTAACTCTTGGATCAACTTATCAAAGGTATGATTTGTGTATCGTCGTGTAAGTTTTAACATGAACATTAATAGTTTAATCCTACAATAAAACAACGTTACGGTCTCTACTATTAGTTTTGGGTCATCCTCTTCATGGAACATGTAAACAAATATTGTCATCACCATGATCAATCTCTGTTTTGTGATCGATTCCCATTAAGTTTTTGAAATTTCCTTCAAGACCCGGATGGAGCTACAAGTATAAGTCTCTCTAAAGGGTCACACTTGTTCGTTGCAAAGTTAACTTCGCTCGGAGCTGAATAATATATTTCTCAGATTTTTAAGCATTTTCAACAATATTACGCAAGGAATAGCACGATTTGAGACATCTTTAACTATCTTTCCAGACTTGAGTAAACTTATTACAGACTAGCTAATGTCTCAAAATTCCATCTCAAGCGTGGACAAGTCTTCTAATCCGCTTTCTTTTCCCCTTCTTAATGCTGTCCACTACCGACTTTTTCTTCATGCTCGTTCTTTCAGGGAAGAAAAAATACGACAGAGTAGAATCAAATGGAGTGGTCAGAGGAATGTAGAAGACGACCAGAAAAGCAAATGGTTGATCAAGAGGTTCCAAGTACGAGCGATATTAAGACATACACAACGAACATTCTAAAGCACACAACATACGATTAAGGTGTGTTTTAACAGATATTACTGATAGAAAACACAGGAAGGATTAAGGATTTAATTCATGAGCTTATATGGCAAGTACCTCTCACGGAGTAGCTCCCCTTAAAATGGGCTTACACAGGTTCTTGTTCGTTCCTCTTCCTTTACAAGAAACAGGCATTGCCAATTTACACAAGTTTTTGAGAGAATATGGGACTAAAACCCAGCATTTCATAATGGATATTTTTTCTTTGGTTTTGTTCACGTTCCTTTAAAAAAGGAAAGTCAACTATTCTAACTTCTTCAACAAATGCCCTGTTCATCATACTTTATCGTCATGGAACCACCACCTCGTCTCTTTCGGAGATCTTCCATTTCTACAGTTCTTTACATAGCGATCGTTATCTTCAGGGCGTTGCTGCAAGCATAATATCAATCATCAGAAAGGTTCCACTCACATGTAAAGACCTTAATATGCACATCCTCTCAGTTCTACAATCATACAGGTTAATTAATTGAAAAGTGATATATTGGCTTTGTGAAATTGGCGTTTCACTTGGGGGAGAATGATAATTTGAGATGAGAGAATGTGAATAGACCTAAAATCAACTGAAACGAGATGAATACCTTCACAGTTGAGCTTGACAGCATCGAGAGAATGCTAATACAGATTGAACTAACGGTCATGGCTGGTGACCACGAATCATACAGAATATCTGCAGAATTCCACAAGTAAAGAAATAAATCACGTGCCAAACTTTGTTGAGAAAGCAAAGATGTCAGAAGCAAGTTCACTTAGAAAAAAGTGATTCCATGAAAAACACAGATGTTCCATGAGATTGCTGTCTGGAATGGACAGGAAGAGAACAATGTTTGTCTTGTAGTGTAATTGGATTAAGAGCTTTGGGAATCTTTTAAGTTCTAATATTGCATTAGCTTTGCTTTCTCCAAATACTTTACACCTTTATTAGACCACATGAAAAAGAGAGAGCGTATCTATTTATCACATTTAATACCTAGCCAACTACTATGGATCTGAAGCCATACCGACGGGCAAAGTATTTTAAGGACGTTTTTAGTTACTGCTCTGTTCGCTAGGACATCGATTTGTGGTGGAGAGTGCAATATGGAATCGACTCTATTCATTGATAACATAGTTTCAAGTTGTTAATTTTATCATTTCCAACTTTGAAATAGAAGATCTGTGTACAAGTCAACCTCCATTTGGGTCTAGAAAGATCAAGATAGAAATCAGAACAAAAGGAACTACTTAACAAAGGCTAAAGAAGGAGGAACTTTTAAAACACACATATCATTTGTCTGGCCACTAGCTTCCAATATTTATAGTTAAAGCTATCCAAAGTAATTATATTATTCCTTTCAGATAAGCAATTATCCATCTTGCAACGACAAGCAAACATTAAAATCTCAACCACTTGGCGGAAACAAAGAAAATTCAGCTCCATGGTCAAAACTATTACTTTCAACAACAAGAGTGAATATAAACAATTGAAGAAAAGACACGAGTATTCTATTACAAGGTAACTGAACATAAATCATAGATAGAATTCAAAGCAAAGAAGATACCATTACTACTCGACAATTTTATTTAAACAAAAAAAAAAAAAAATTAGTAACTAAAGGAAGAACCATGAATTTACCTAAACATATGTGACCATTGCTATAAATATGAGGATGCAAGGGAGCCGGATGCAGAAAAATAACCTGTTCATCCCACAAGACATTTAAACAAAACCACATTTACCAACTTTATGAATACAAATTATAACACCCCCTAAGCTAGCAAGTCATATGCAAGATTACTCATATAACTAGTTTAAGAGGTGTTTAAATCAGAAATTCGTACGCTTGACATGATTATTAAAAATTCTAAACCGCGTTTTTTTATTTTTTATTTTAAATGTGATTACTCTCTTAAACTAGTTATAGGAGTAATCTTCCAAAAGACCGGCTAGCTTAGGATAAGAAGAAAATCTACCAAGAACACTAACAAACCTGCGGGGCCTCCATTGGATAATGCTCTGGAAAATCGACTTGAAGCTGGTAGGTCTCATTTGCATAGAGAGTTCCTGGAGCTCCAATGACTTCAATAACCCACCTTTTTTTTAACCAAAATTCGCGCAAAACAACGTCTTTATAAGTGATTGAACCATAAATCACAGAAAACTAACATGGAAACAATACACAGAAAAAAAAAATCCCCAAAAAACTTTGTTTGGTCCCAGAGACAAAAACAAAAACAAAAAAACAAAAAAAAAAAAAAAACCCTGATCGTGGTACCTGTAGAAAAAACATCATAAAAATGACAAAGTGCAATATTCAAATACTCCGGTTCTTTTCAACGAATCTCCTAATAAATTGCACTAAGAAAACGAAATTGATCGGTGGAAAAAAAAAAAAAGACCTTTGAAGATTATCAGTGACTTTGTGTTTGAAACCCACCGGAGGGTTGACCTGCCACTCCAGAAGCTCTTTCTGAAGCCGATTGCACGCAATCTTACTCAGGGCCTGAAAAACCCAACCAAAAAAAAAACCAAAAATCACGAAAACCAAATCAAAATTTTTTTTTGAGAAATTAAAAAATTAAAAAAATAAATAAATAAATCAGTCATCTTGTTTATGGGGGTGAAATTTATAAGAAAAAAGCCATGGCTAACCTTCCGAGCGTTGGCGGAGGAGCTTGTCATGCTTTCTGGTTTCTGTACAAATGGTGGATGGAGAGTTTCGGAGAGGAGAGAAAGAGAGGGGAGAGAGAGTTGAGAAGAAATATAAGAAATCTGATTGCGGTGTTGACGAAAGGGACAAGGTAAGGGGGACCGGCTAGCCACGGTTTCATAGCTCAATTTGTGTTCCCCACCATATCTATTTTTTATTTTTTTATTTTTTATTTTTAGATTTATCTTTTGAGTAATTTTCTTTTTCTTTTTTAAGTTAAATATTCTGAGAATGTTGAAAAAACATATATCAATGAGTGTAATTTTAATTTACCAAATTCCAACTCCAATTATTATTCGGAAAAAATCTCAAATATCCATAAAATATTCATTTCATGTAAATTCTTCTAAAAACTTTAGATTTTTTGAATCCGTAAAAAACGACGTCATTAATAAATAATACTTTTCTTTTCAACTAATCGACACAACGTAGTCATCAACAATTACAGAGGTGGATGGGTTGGCAATGATTGATGTTTTTGCTAGCTTTTCCCTTTTATTTATCCTGGTTCGACTCTCGTTGCCTCCCTTAAGGCCTCGATTTAGCTTCAGCTGTTAAAATATTGGTTTGATAATGACAGAATAGACCCAGAATGATCAACTGAGATAAATTAATATAAAGAATGTAGTCATCATACAGTAGAAGAGTAATGCATTGATTATGTAATGGTCTGTAATTTGCAATAAAATAATATATCTGTTATTTACCAAATAAGAAATAAGGTAATATATCTTTTACCAAAAAAAAAAAAAAAAAGGAGTAACATATAGTCAAAAACATATAAATATATATTTCGTCACTGTTACTCAAAATATATGCATGTATCGTCATTGTTAAACATGTATTCCATATAAATATATTATTGTTGTATTTTGTCATTGATGAGAAATAGATTAGGCTCCATTTGGAGTTCAAGTTTAAACTTAAGGTTTAAATTCAAATTTTTGTCTTTTTCTGAAAAAGTTTTTTATCTTTTCTGAAAAAGTTTTTTGTCTTTTCTAAAAAGTCAACAAAAATTACTATTTAAACTTACAAATTTCAACTCAACTCAAACACCAAACACCCCCTCAAGATTATGTTTGGGGTCACATTTGAAAACATTCCAAAATTTTTTTTATGTCCTTTTCTTTTAAGTTTGTTATTTATTTTTTTAAATATTTTTAAAAAATTTAAACTTTAAAAGTCCATAACTTTATCATTTTAAGTCGAAATGAAATGGTTTTTTTTTAAATTGCATTAAATTTTGAGAAAAACGAAACAAGATCCATATTGCTACATTTCAAGTTTTTTATACTTTTTCACTCTAAACAATTCATTTTTATTAAACACATATTTGCAAAACTCAAACAATTTCTAACCTTCAAAATATCACCTCCAAATGTGACCCTAAACAGAGCCTCAGCAGAGGTATCCGCATAAAAACACTTTACCAAAAGTGAAAAAGAGAATCCTTGAAAAAAAAATGAAAAGATAAAAAGTAGAAGGAGAATATTATGATGGGAAGAATTATTTGTATATAGTTTTAGACGGTCGTATTTTCATAATAAATTTTGAATACGTCTTTAATTTTTTATTAATATGAATTTTTACTTAAATATACCTTTTGGATCGAACTATAAAAAGTTTTTTTTTTTTTGTTTGCTTTTGAAATGTACGTACTTCTCATTTTTCAGTTATTAAATGATAAATATAAGGATAAAGGTAAAGTCCATTTTATATACCCTATCGATATAGTTCATTTTTAAATCATTCAGATGTAATTGAACGGCTGAGATGTTCCTTGTGTATGGTAATTATTATATACTTTACATTACAGTAATATTTGATTAAGAAATTAAAAAAAAATTAAAAATTAAAAATTTCCGTCACCGGGGTAGGGACGAGGGGCCTCGAGCGCTCAGGGCGGGGGGGGGGGGGGGGGGGGGGGGGGAGTCTGGTCGGCGTCAGGGGTAGGGGGTTTGGTCGGCCTTGAGGGTTGGGTGGGGAGGGGGGTTTCTGATTGACATCGGGGGTGGGGGAAGGGGGGGACTCGAGCACGAGGGGATGGGGGTTCTGGTCGGCGTCGAAAGTAGGGGGAAAGGGGGACTCGAGCTCAAGGGTGGGGGGTCTGGTCGATGTCAGGGGTTGGGGGTTGGGGGGGAGGGGGTTCGAGTGGGGGGGTCTAGTCAGCATGGGGGGTGGGAGGCTCGAGCGCAGGGTGGGGGGTCTGGTCAGCGTTGGGGGTTGAAGGGGTATGGTCGGAGTCGGGGGTGGGGGTAGGGGTGGGGGTGGGGGTGGGGGGCTCGAGCTTTGAAGGAGAAAGGGGGCCTGGTCGGTGTCGGGAGTGAGGGGCGCCTGGGCTCGACGGCGTTGGGGGCAGGGGCTGGGGGGACAGATCTGGTTCGGGGTCCGTTGCCGACGTTGGTGGGAAAGTTGCCAACTAGTAAGGGAAGGGGTGGGTTTTTAAAAAATATATATATATTAATCTATACTAATATAAGGTAATGTGTATGATAATTATGAAACACAAACAACATCTCAACCGTTCGATTATATCTTAATGGTATAAAATTGAGCTTAATTAATATGGTATATAAAGAGGGATTTACCGCATCTTTACCTTAAATATAAATAATTTGAACCAGTCACATATATTATTGAAAAACTAATAAAATAAAAACAAAAATTATAAAAGATGAGATAGTTTTTAAATATCACAAAACATATGTATGGGAAGGTACCGTAATTCTCTCTAAATTGTTTGCTTTACACTATATAATTGCGAAAAGAAAAATGCTATGGGTGTCAATTAAAATCTCAATTGTTAATTATCAACCTATGTGGTATATGAGTTATCTTTTTTTTTTAAGGATTATTTACATAGATGTCCAAATTGGAGGTATTGATTTGAAATATATCATTTTTTCTTTTTATTTACATAAACGTCTAAAATAATAATTATAGAAAGATAATTTTATCATTCATAAAGAATGGAGAATCAACAAATAAAGAAATTACGAAAAAGGAAATTAAAAAAAAAAAAGAGAATCTAAGATATTTACCAAATAGGACTAAAGTTAATTTACTGAAATTGCAAAAAGAATTAATAGAAAAGAATATTTTGAATTTTTTTTTGATTTATTGTAAAGAATGTGTAAATATTCATACTGAACCAAAAAAGAGAATATTTTCTCAAAATTAGATTTCACATTAATGAGAAAAAGCGAAATAAAGAAAAAGAATATCAAAAAAATATTTTTGTATAATGAATCTGTCTTTATAATTAAGATATATTCGATTTCATTTTTACTAATTTATTTAAATAATAGTATTTTTTTTTTCATAAAGAATTTGATTCTATATATTGTGTTATTCTTCAATTTATTTGATTAAAACATAAATGACAACCCTTTGATTTATAGTGAATTACATAAACAAATAGGTTTTTTCATTAAAAAAAAAATTCATTGGTTTTATATATATAAAGTATGAATATTCATTAATTTTTATCGTTAATATTTTATGTTAGGTTTATTATTTAGTATGAACCATCATTTTTTTAAAAATATTTCATAATTATTATAATTACTTTGATGTTAACTAATTTTGATTTATTAAAGGTAATTTATATTTATCAATAACAAAATACTCATCATTAAAATTAAAAAAAATATAAAAATAAAATAAAAAGAATATGTATAAAATTAAAATGATGTCAATTATAATAAAAGAGTAAATTAGGTATTACAGACATTTATTTCTTAAAAAATAGAAATATACATAATATTGTTAAAAAATTGACATATTTTAAAACGAGACTTTAAAAATAGACTTTTTGTATAATTATTTCTTTTTTTTTAATGATAAGTGTTTAAAAATTAAAACATTGTCACATCTTGATAAAAATATGATACGTGAGTTGATATTTAAAAAATTAAGATTAAAATTAGTGTATATAATATTATTCTTGCGAGAATAGCATTAGAGTGAGATGACAGGGCTGAAGAGGTCAAGGGACTAAAAAGTTAGTCCGTGAAGTTGCATATCCATCAAGGACAAAGTGACTCTTGATTGAAAGTTAGGCCATGCCCTAGTAGAATAGACATGGGTTTTGGATGCATTGTTTTGTTTCTCCATATTTGTTTTATTCTTCATGGTTGGACCAATTATCTTTTTTACTATTTTTTCTAAGCATTTCCCTTCACCACTCAAATGGGCACTTTTGCCTGCCCCATTTTCTTCCCTAGTTTAATTGGTTGAAACCTCTTAACATCTTGGAAAGTTGCTTAACGTTTGGAACTATTTTGTTCAATAACGAGACGGTGGGAGAATAAAGAAAAATACTTGGAGGATCACCAATATGTATGTTTTATGCTGTGGAGTACATTTTTACTAATTACTATATGATGCTCGATATTCTATAAAGATTGTATTCATTTTGGAATAAAACTAGGTGCATCGTAACTAAATTAGTTTAAGAAGATTAGAAGAGTATGCATTGATTGATAATTCAATACCACGCATGCATAAACAGGTGGAATAATAGATATATAATTATTGGTAATTTTAAGTTTTTGATTTCTTAGGTTGAATTTGAGTTTTTGCATTCAATTTAAATATATGAATAAATATGGGTTTGAGATGGAGAAAACTGAGTGTCATACGAATTTTTAAAAAATTAAAATTTTGATTTAGATTAGAGTTGAATTTAAAACTTTCGATTAAAATAAAATTCATCCAAAGACACACTTAGGATCAAGCTGATATATATATCAGGATGGCAGGACCAAGAGGCAAAGACAAAACCAACATCAGAGCCGGCGGTGTGTTAAGTGGTTGAAATTTAAAAGAGGAGGCAACTTTGTGCTGGACCTTTCACTTTTTGAGTTGGATGATTTATCAATGTTCCAATTCCTTCTTATCCGATAGATACACCAACAAGCCATGATAATCAATATCATTTTCATTTTTCTCAAAAAGAAATCAATATCTAATAGACCAATATCTTTTTTCCAGTTTTTTTTTTTTTTTTTTCTTTTGTTCTAAACCCCTTTTTTTTTTTTTTTAAGTTTATCTTTTTAGGTAGGCATATGTCTTCCATTGACTTCTCTTCTAAGTATATGAATAATAATATAAAAAATTATCTGGCTTTGGCAAAGCTAGGGTTAAGCATATTCCAGCCTTGGTTGATGGAAATGTTCTCAAGCAATTTTGTGTAATGGAAATCTTTAGTGTAACTCTCAAGGAAGGTCTTTTGATAAAATCAGGATTCTTGTAATCAATTGCAAGTATTCTTGAGCTCACCTCTTGTAATTACATCTCTATTCACTGCGTCGTGTCCTTATTACTAAAGAAATTTAGTTTTCAATTTTCAGAATCTTCAATGCAATAACCATAAGAGGGAAAAACATAGTAGGAAAATGGGATTTAACCCGTGTCTTTTCACCATGTGGATTTTCACAAATGGGATTCATCACTTTGTGAGTAATCTGGATTTAAAAGGAAAGGTCAAGTTTTTTTTTTTTTTATTTATTTTTAAATACACACACACACACACACACATATAGAGGTAGCTCATATAATCACGTGACCCACAAAATAATCTTGGCAATCTCACTAGGACAAGAAACTCGTGATCTTCACAATTTTAAACCAGCTACTTTTAGTTAGTCCGTAAAAAAAAGTATCCCAGTCCTAATTAGAGACATCAAGATGGTGTCAATTATCAAATGAGTTGATTAGAAATTAATAATAAAACAATATAATGATGCAGATATAGCTTCGTTTAAAAAAAAATAAAGATTAAATGAAAATAAACCACCTAAATAAGAAGAATTTTCTTGTATTTTAACACTATTAAAACATTAAAAATCAATATTGGCCCCCCATTAAGAGCTTAAGCCAAATAGTCTTTGATTCTCTAGAACTTTCTTTGCCCAGATGCTGCAATATTGTGAAGCACATAGTGTTCTCTTGACCAATGATGAGAGACAGAGAGAGAGTTGTTTTTTTTTTTTTTTCATAAATAAACTAGTAATTAAAATCACTTTACATTTATTTTCCAGCTGTTGCATTATATTCCCAAGGGAAAGAAGCAATTGTTGACGATAAATTATTGGCCCCTCAGTGCTATGTCCTTCTGTTTCTGGAGCAATTGTGAACTCTTGTTTAGAAAAGCATGTGAACTTCTTTAGATAAGGAAAGATGGTTAGTGGACCAAGTTTCTTACTTGAATTCAATTCTAAGTACTGAGAGAGTGTGGAAGAACTTTGTATGGGTTAAGTATTCTTCTGGGGTCCAGCAATTTCTTTATACATGCCATTAGTTGCACCTGTCCAAACAGATCGATGTGTTGATGCCTTTTATAAACGGGGTTAAAAAAGGACAGACTTGCTTGTGTCCAATGTTTTAAAATCCTGTTTAATACTCACAGTATTTGTCGACTTGCTGTAGAAAATCTCGTTAGCTTTCATCAGCCCCAGACCGTGCTCGGCACTGATGCTCCCGTGATGTTTAGAGGTCCATTCGTAGACGAAGGGTTCTATTTGTGCTAGTATCTGCAACCTTATTCAATACTTTGGTTAGGACTTGGTAATGTGGATTGAAAAGAACAATAACAGCTTCGTTGTAGAAGGATTCAGGAATCACCTTTTCGTCGTACTGAGGAGATGAAATATTGAGATGCAAATTACCATCTCCAAGGTGGCCGTATGCAACTACCTTAGCTAATGCACCTTTAGCATTCCGAGGGGGGAAAAAAAAGGAAGGAAAATAATTAATTTTGGCCAGAAAAAGACCTGATGAGAAAGAAAGAAAAAAGAAATGTAGTTTTTACAAGACCTGTTAAACTAGAGCTAAGCTGGATACATATGTTTGAATAAATAGTAACATGTTTCTAGCCTCCCAATCACCACATAAAAAAGTAGTACCATATCAAGGGTCCAAGGACCCCCTGCGGATAACCTTTCATACTCTTGAAAGCAGTGATATCAAGTTTTCTTACCGAGTCTTGTTCGCATTTCCTCAACAATACCGTACATTTTTTCAATAGGTAAGGATAAATCATATTTGTAAACTGCCCCTGCTTTCATCAATGCTTCTGGTAAACCCTGCAACCGAAACATGGGGGGGGGGGGGGGGGGGGGGGGGGGGGGAACACACACACACACACAGAGTTAAGATGTAAAATAAAAATTTGAAAGCTTATTTTATTTATTTATTATTATTATTATTTTTTGTTTGGTGGCTCTGATATAATGAGTGTTTGTTCGATCAGTAAAATTTAAGGCCTTTTTTTGCCAAAGAATCATGATTATTAAATTTCAAATTGTAAACATTTATTACAACATTTTGATAAATAACAATAACTACAACATTTGTAGGAACAAAAATGGAAAACCACAAATAGCTAAAGGGAAAATAGTACCTCACGTATATGCCAAAAAGATGATGCTTGGTTAATGTCTTGTGCTAGAGCACCGTCAGAAACCAAGCCAACTTCCATTGCATGAAGTAGGAAGGCTTCAAGCTTTTCTCTGGAGATAAACAAAAGGACAAAAATCTTAGTGAGAAAAACATGCCATCTATTATAGGCATTTGAGAAGAAAATATACAGTTCTTCAAACTTTATAAGGAAAGTAAAAAATCATAAACAAGAATGTCAAGGACTACAGTTCATAAGATGGTAAATTGTAGATAAATAAAACATATAAAGGGGTTACCTGTCATAAGATTCATGACTGCCTGTTGTTTCAATCAAGACATAAAAGTTGTGCAGTGAGGGAGGTAATGGATTCCGAACGCCATCCAAATGGTTTAGGACCTACTACAGGAAAAGCAATCAGCAACATCTTAATTTATATTCAAACTGGAAAAAGGATAAGTTAAAATAGCTATCTCATCTGCCAAAGGGAAAAAAAAACTTCATACACGTGTCCACAGATAAAGAAAATATTTAGATTAAACACCATGCAAGCATACCAAATCCATCGCCACGTTATCCAAAAACTCAAAAGCAGATAGAATTTCCCCAAGCTTCCTCTTTGCTTCGACAAGAAGTTTCTGATTAACATTTCCAGCAAGACGGGTCAGAAGCAGCATTTGCAACTTCATTGATAGAACATAAAAAACAAGCGAAGTTATAGACTTAGATCTCTTATTAAGGATGATCTCTAATGTTTTCCAGTACAACGTTCACAGTCAAAAAATAGATAATTTATGACAACCATAGTAATTCCTTTTTCAAATACCATCAAGATGTTGATGTAATTTAAAAAGAAAGTAGCAAGTAGAGCAAATTTCAGCATGAAAACTAACCATACCTGGCAGCTAAAATAATCGTTACAAGCCAGAAAGGCTAAATTAACTGAAGATAGCTTTGGAGGGGTAAGTATGGAAACTTTAGTCACAATCCCCAAAGACCCTTCGCTCCCTACATTAAAGATATAACAAATATAATATGATTGTATCACATGCATAAAATTCCCGTTGTTTGGAAAATAACAAGAGGGTTTAGTACCTATAAATAAATGCTTCAAGTCATATCCAGTATTATCTTTGCGTAAAGTACCAAGCATGTCAAGCACGTCACCATTAGCTAAAACGGCTTCAAGACCTGTAAGAGAAACCAAAAGTATCCATAATAATATGGCGTCTCCAAGGAAAAGAAGATTCGTTAAGCATGCTCCATATATGTTGCAAGATATTGATTCATATACATGGCCTGATCATAACTCAATGTATGGGAAGAATCAATCAGAATATATCCCCAACGCTAGACTTAAATTTAGAAAAAGAACAAGCCATACCAAGTATGGTCCCATGAAGTGATCCATAGCGGACTAGGCGTAAACCGCCTGCATTAGTTGAAACATTTCCACCGATTTGGCAGCTACCTTTTGCACCTAAGTCCAGTGGCATGATAAATCTGAATACAAGCATAAGGTACTTAAATTTTAAGAGCATAAAATTTAGTTGATTTGGTGAACCATGTGAATGCATGTACCAAATCGTACATACAAACTAAAATCTTCAATATCAACAGAAAACCACTTATGCATCAAAAAATCTTGAAAAAAAAGAAAAATACAGATTGATAAAGATGTCAACCAATGTCAATGACATGCAAATAAAATCATGTAGCAGAGAATAAGTATCTAATCCCAACTGCAGAGTCGCCGCAGAATTGTATGGCTATTATTCTTGAGATTTAAAAATGTCACTATGGAAGATAAAATGGAAAACAAAGGTCCTATGAAAAGGAAAATCACCCTTGGGTGTCCAGGAACGAAATCAAATTTTCCAGTATGCACCCTGCTTCACATACCAGTATACCACTGACTTGAAAGAGCCCAAGGAAATCACTTCATAGATTTTCAATAGTAACAGCCTCGCAATAAAAATATTGTTACAGCATTTTCGCATTTGACTTTACTGAACCCAGATATCTTAAAAACACAACAATTATCGTTAAAGTTCTTCAAGGGGGGGGGGGAAAAGATGTCGCTAAAAATTGAGAAAACATAACCCTCAATCCTTTCATAATTGATATAAACCATAACCATGATTTTAAGAGGAAAAAAGAAGTATATAATGAATGAAGCTTGTGGAAAGCAGGAAAAGCTTTACACAAGTACCTTTAAGTAAACTACATACCTTGTCAAAAGCTATGATGTTATTCATCAAGCCAAGATTGATAATCACCTGAAAATCATTATGCAAAAATAACTAGTAAGAGCAAATAGCTAAGGTTGGTTAGTTCTGCGCAAATAGTAGATTACTAATTCAAACCTACAGAAGTATGATAATAACGAGTGTGACATATAGGGACAGTAGTTAAAATACAAGATACAAATAGCATTCATCAATAACAGTAATGAATTAGAAATGGTACGTTACTTCATCAAAAACAGGAACACTTCCGCCAACAAGACCAGTATTTCCACCTTGGGGAACGACAGCCAAGAATCTGGAATTACAGTATTTAAGAATCTGAGACACCTGAGAGAAGAAAATAAATAATAAAAATACACAAACGCCCTTAGTTTTGGTTACATATCAAAGGATACCAAATATAAATCAGCCAAGAAAAAAAGAAAAAACTAAAAATGGCATATCAAGGTGATATGAAATTCTAAACTTGGAAGCTCATATAAACATTTCAAAATCCGAGAAATCAGTTTCAAAGTAATGCATTGACCTTGAGTCATATTAAGCGGCCGTTGGCATCACCGTCTGGAGGTTGTTTTTGGGCACTATTTAACAAGTTTTCCACAATGCTTTCTCTCACAAAAATTCAAATTTTCTACTCAAACCTATAATCCAAACGGACCATAAATATAAATAAGAAGCTTTGAAAGTCCAAAGAGATTGCCAAATATAAGAATCAAACTACCCAAGTCATAACAATGAAAAATCAATATAACATAAAGTGAAACAAGATTTTCCAATCAAGAAAGAAGAATTCAACCTCCTCAGTGGTCCTAGGCTGCAGCAGTAGCTTACTTGA
This sequence comes from Ficus carica, assembly GCA_009761775.1. Taxonomy (NCBI): domain Eukaryota; kingdom Viridiplantae; phylum Streptophyta; class Magnoliopsida; order Rosales; family Moraceae; genus Ficus; species Ficus carica. Next base: position 25,716,505 of record CM019743.1, on the reverse strand, counting down.
GCCTCTATACTTGTGCATCCAATCCGTATTCGCAATCGAAAGCCTATCTTCGTCCTGAATCACATTTTTCTCTCCCAAAATCCCCTTAAAATAGTTCATATCATCGGAGTTCAACGTCGAAAACGAAGGATTCCTCTGAACCAAAGTGGTGGCCGATCCAAAACATCGGACTTGGAATCCGACTCCATTTCCAATCCCTCTTCCCACGGAAACTCCCAAAAGACCTTTGTTCTCTCCCAAGAAACTCAAACTATCACGGAAGCTCCGTTTTCGCCTCCCGTTACGCTCAAAACCTACTCAAAAAACGCAAATTTCACCGATTTCATTACCTGCATTTTCCATTTCACCGGAATAGACCAAACATTTTGTACAAAATTCATGAAATTTCCCTAAATTTTGTTCCGATTGACCAAAAACGATACGCCAAATCGAGGACAGACTAGTTCAGAATCTCAGACATCAAGAAAGAAATTGTGATCAGATTTTGAGATCATACCGAGAGTGTGATTGCTAGTTGCTTTCTCGGAAATTGGCTTTGACCGAAGATCGAAGAAGGATTTTGTGGAAGAATATCTGAGGAAACGATGACCAGCTCGCCATTTCTCCATCGTCGTCGTTTCTTCGCTTCAGTTTCGGTTTCAGTCGCCAGAAAGAGAATGGTGGTTGCGTCTCAGACAGCACAAACTGTATTTATAGAGACGATGAGCCGTGTTGGGTCTGACAACTATGGCGGGTCGACCCGGTTTTTTTTGTCAAAAAATAAACTGGCTGAACGAGTTTAGCCAATAGCCATGCATGCACTTGCACGGCTGTACAACTTCTCCATGTAGAAAAGGCCAGTGTAAATATTTCATTTCTTAAAATAGTTTTTAATTAAAGAACAAAACCAGAGACAGGAGTTTTACTTCGGGTTCTCGATTTATTAGAATATTTCATCAATTATAAATAATTTTTTTAAAAATATTTATTATTAATGTGTTGATGTAGTTTCTCAATCTCACGTATCAGTGTAAGCTTTTTTCATTTCTTAATTTCATCCGGATTTACGGATAAAACTCATCTCAATTTAGAATTTATCTTGTATACTACAAGATCGTACGCATTAATACTGATGTTTGGATGTCTTGGTTAGTTTAAATACAGTTCTTAAAATTAAAAAAAAATAAATAATTAAATGAATAGCTATTATGTAGTCCGACAATCAAGGGAGAATGACCGTGAGATGCACTTATACATTCCTGATCATAACTTTATTTGTTAATAGGGCGATTTAATGCGAATTCATTTATAATTACGATGTTATCTCTTCTTGAACACTCTTTTTTTTTTACGATAAATGATAATTATGGATATATATCGATGGGTGTATTAAGATATACCGACTAGATCGATACTTATCTAGCATCCTATTTATTTACTACCCACCTCATTGCCTTATTAAAAAGAAAAAAGAAAGAAAGAAATACAAAATACAAAAGTGTGAAGAAGAAACGAGAAAATTAAAAACAACCCTAAGACAGGCAACTAAAGCAAAATAAGAGAGAGTTCTTCATGTCGCCAAACATCGATAAAAATTTAAAAGTTCGTGAACCGTCATATGATTATGTGTGTTACTAAAAATAATAATAATAGCCTGATAAGAAACAATAATAGTTAACATTCTTATTAAAATTAATAATAATAAACAGGACATTGATTGATTGTATAAAAAATAAAAATAACACTGTTGTAGCCTTTAGACTGTTGCTAAAAACCAGCAAAATAAAATATCTGAAGGCAGCAAATTAAGTTTCCCCGAGCTAAACGACATCAAAGGGCAAAATCCCAACAAACATGTCGTTTTCTACGTAACAACATGTCGTACTAATCTGAAACGACAAAAATTTATGTCAAAACGACATAAATTTGTGTGTCCAATAAATTACAATCTACTTGTTTTTTCAACTGGACGACAAGCAATACTAATCTTAAAGGGAACATCATATCTAGATTTAACTTCAGATCACAAATTAGATATCGGTTTTCTACTTAACGACGGCAAACACGACAAAACCACTCACAGTTTGTGTTTAAGATACAGTTTAAACTAGTTGTCGTTACAAAACTAAACGACAACAAACATTGCACGTAAAAGGTGATGTTGTTTCTAGATTTAAACGGCATAAACCATATTTAAAAAATAAAAAAATAAAAAAAAACCGACATAAACCATAGATCACAAACTTGTCATCATTTTCAACTTTTTCTACTGTAAATGACAGCAAATTTTTAAATGAAAATGGCAGTGTAATTAGCGCATCCTATCATTTTGTTTCACTTTCTGCATCCTATCATTTTGTTTCACTTTCTGAACTTTAGTTTTGGTTTTTTTTTTTTTTTTTAATAATAATTTTATAGTAGGATTTCTGAAATTTTTTAAGAGATAATTATATCATCAATTGTGTGATAACAAGAAATTTTACACAGATAATTATACTATTGTATGAAATGTCCTTTTTATTACCGTTAAAAACCTTGGAAACTTAAACATTTTCTATTGAAGTTAAAATTTTCAGTAATTATGCGTCTTATAACTAAACGACTATAACATTACACACAACAAAGAGGGTCATTTATAGTCCTCAACGACACCGAACTTTTAAATCACAAATGAGAGGTCGTTTTTCTTCTTTACGGCGACAAACATCAAAAACGACACAAAGATTGTGGTTGTGATAACTGATAAAATATAAAATATATTGGCTCTCGCTTCCTAGATTCAAAAACTGCTTTTGTAAGTGTTTGGATGATTGTCAAAATGTTTTTTACTTTTTAAAATAGTTTTTAGTCAAAGTTACAAAATGTGACTCCTCCAAACATGACATTTTTATGGTTCATTTGAAAATTTTAAAATTATTTTGATCCATCAAACTTTTTTAAAACATGATTTCAAATCCTTACTAAAAATATACAACTTTTACTTTTATTATTCTATTGATCACAAACAAAAGCTATAGGACTAACTATCATTTTTGTAGACAACTTCAACCATTACAATTATTGAAAAAAGAAAAAATTTTAAAATGGTAGGCGGAAAAATTTTTACCCTCTTAAACATAAATCAAAACTCAATATAGTAACGTATTCACCAAACATAATTTGGTTATCTAGTGTTTAACACAATAAAAAATATATAAAAAAAATAAAAAAAAACTCACCGTTTTCATTATCTACGTTATCAAGTTGCACGAATTTGACGAAAAGATCAAGAAAAATTTTAAAGTAAAAGGAGAGAAGATAGCATAAACATATCTAACATTGAGTACTATGAATAAACTTTCTTGTATTTACAATATAATAATTATCTAATATTACCAAATCTACTAAAATCAACACATACTTAAAATTATAAATATTAGAAAAAAAATTAAATTTTTTTAATTATAATAGTTATATACAAAATATTAACCATATAAAATACTATACCTAATATTTGGTACGTTTTTTTGGCGATATTATACCGTTTCGTTTCGTTGCGGTCAATCCATCGAAGAAACGAAGGTTTCTTTTCCTCTTCCATCGACCGTCGTAAAATCTCTTATCCAAAGTTTCGGAACACACAAACGCATGCCCTCTCTCTCTCTCTCTCTATCTCTATCTCTATCTCTCTTCAATGGCGGCTTCTCTCTCGTCGCTCTCCTCTATCCTGAACCAGCCTCACTGCGCTCTCCTGCTGAAGCTCCACGGAAGGTGTCGCTTCAGTCTCAGCTTCCGATTTCTCTCTCAAAAATCCGACGCTTCTCTTCCCGGGTGCTTCCACCACCGCTCGCGGCGTCCACTCCACAGAAGAAACCCCTCTCTCAAGATCTCCAGAAGCTTCTCCGCTTCTCAGCCTTCTCTTCCCTCCAACTTCGACAATCCGAGCTTCCATCATTTCATCGCTCAAGCCGCTCTCACATCTTCCGAAGCTCAGCAAGAGTGAGTTTTCGCATTAACACACTTTGAACAACTTATCAGCTAATTTATCGATCAATTTTCATTGAATTCGGTTGGAAATTTCCTGCTTTTGGTTGTAATTTGGACTGCTCTGTGATTAATTCTCAAAGTAACTTTAAAGCACTTATATTAATGGTTCATTAGCTATTTAATTAGTCAATTTCCGTGGAATTTCGTGGAAATTTTGTGCATTTCGGTGTAATCTGCACTGCTTTGTGATTATTCTCAGAGTAACTTGAAAGCAGTAATATATATGGTTTATTCGCTTGTTAATTAGTCCATTTCGTGGAATTCGGTGGATATTCATTGCTTTTTGGTGTGATTTGAACTGCTTTGTGATTAAGAATCCGAGTATCTTTAAAGCACTAATCTTTATGGTTTATTTTATTAGTCAATTTTCATGGAATTCAGTGGGCATTTCTTGTTTTTTGGTGTCATTTGGACGATTACTTCTCCAAGTAAACTTCAAAGTACGATCTTTATGGTTCACTTTCTGTTAAGTAGTCAATTTTAGTAAAGTTTGGTAGAAATTTCGTGTTTATGTTGTAATTTTGGATTGCTTCGTGATTAATTGGCCTAGTAACATTATCATAAAAGTGTTTGCTAAGAGAGGCAAACGTTGTGTTGCATGTCGTTTAAAGACGTAGATTCATCTTTGAGAAGGAAAATTTGTCCCTAATTGCAAAATGCATGGAACTCTCTACTTATATATTTTTTCAATCATCTTTTAAGTATTTTGTCACTGCAATTTCTCGTTATGAAAAACTTTTATCTCATACCCTACTTTCTCTTTGATTAAATGTCTAGCCATGTACCAGCTTCTGAAGTTTCTTCGAGAGGCCGTATTTATCACGAGACTTATGGATGTCAGATGAACGTTAACGATATGGAAATTGCTCTGGCAATAATGAAAAATGCTGGGTATAGTGAAACTGTGGATGTCCCGGAGAGTGCAGAGATCATTTTTATCAACACTTGTGCTATTAGGGACAATGCAGAACAGAGGGTGTGGCAGCGACTTAATTACTTTTGGTTTCTCAAAAAGCATTGGAAGAGCAATGTTAAAATTGGGAGGTCAAACTCTATGCGACCCCCGAAAGTTGTAGTCTTGGGATGTATGGCTGAGAGGTTAAAGGACAAGATACTTGATGCGGATAAAATGGTTGATGTGGTTTGCGGACCTGATGCGTACAGGGACTTGCCAAGGTTGCTAGAAGAGGTAGATTATGGTCAGAAAGGGATAAATACTCTGCTTTCACTTGAGGAGACCTATGCTGATATTAGTCCTGTTCGAATCTCCAAAAACTCAGTTACTGCATTTGTTTCGGTGATGAGGGGTTGCAATAACATGTGCTCATTTTGTATTGTGCCTTTCACTAGAGGTAGAGAGCGCTCACGTCCTGTAGAATCAATAGTGAGAGAGGTAGCTGAGCTTGTGAAGGAAGGTGTTAAAGAGGTAACACTTCTTGGCCAGAATGTGAACAGCTATAATGACACATCTGGAGATGAAACGGAAGTTGAACCAGGAAGTAATTGGAGATTGAGTGAAGGATTTTCCAGCACGTGCAAGGTGAAGAATATGGGTTTACGTTTTTTTGATCTCTTGGATCGACTTTCCAGTGAATTTCCTGAGATGAGATTCAGATACACATCCCCTCACCCTAAAGATTTCCCCGATGACTTTCTATATTTGATGCGAGACAGACATAATATATGCAAATATATTCATTTACCTGCACAAAGTGGGAATAGCAACGTGCTCAAAAGAATGCGTCGAGGATACACCCGAGAGGCATATTTGGATCTTGTGCAGAAGATACGGAGGATTGTTCCGGATGTGGGGATAAGCAGTGATTTCATCTGCGGTAAGTGGTCTTTTATTTAGAGTCTTGACAATTTTCAATGAAGTACTTTTGCAGCTGAACTATGTTGAGGGTGAAATATTAGTGATTTAGTATGATGGGTTGGTTTCATCTTTGATCCCTGAACCGTAGGTCCAATCCCATTGCGTCTTCATGATTCTCCCTAGTTTGCAGTGTTGTTTTACAAATGTTGTTTACTGTTTGAGGGCTTGAATGTTGAACAAAATGCACATCTTATCCATCTGACGTGAAAAGTTATGATGTTATCGTGAATACCTAAAATGTGTTTTAAGTATCAATATGCAAATAACTGCAACCTACACTCTGTTAGTTTCTGTTTGCTGTAAAATTATTTTAGTTTTTGGTGTTTCCATTTCTAAACCTTGTTCCTTGATTCCAGGTTTTTGTGGCGAAACAGAGGAAGAACATGAAGACACGCTAAGTCTTATAAGAGCCGTGGGTTACGACATGGCTTACATGTTCGCTTATAGCATGAGAGAGAAAACCCATGCAAACAGAAACTACTCCGACAACGTTCCTGAGGAAGTCAAGCAGAGAAGGCTCACTGAACTTATTGAAGCATTCCGTGAGACTACGGGCCAGTGTTTTGACTCACAACTAGGAACTGTTCAGCTTGTGTTGGTTGAGGGGCCTAATAAGAGAGCTCCTGATACAGAACTTATTGGCAAGAGTGACAGAGGCCATAGAGTGTCGTTTGTTAATGTTCCAGTCCTACAACGAGATTGCGACTCACATGGTACAAGGAAACCAGTAGTTGGCGATTATGTGGAAGTTCGCATAACGAAATCCACAAGAGCATCGTTATTCGGGGAAGCTCTTGCTATAACCAAATTAAGCTCATTTTACAATGTCGAATATGAAGAAGCTCTTGCCTGCGGAAGCAGAAGTTGAGATCATTCACCTCTCTAGTTTTACATTATTCGACCAAAATTATCGTGCAGCATCAATGTTCTTGTCTTGGCAGCAGCTTTCTGCTGGGGTTTGAGAGCTTTAGGGCGATTGTAAAAACTTGGTTAGAACATAACAAGATTCATGTTGCCATAAAAACAGGTTCAGGCACGGATTTGGAGTCTGTGCTCGCAAATTTTTGGACCTCATACTTCTTTTTTCCTTTTCTGAATTTAGCATACAACAATACCATAATGAAGTAACTTCAATATGATGTGTTGCTTTGCTCCATCGACATGGGCATTTGCTTGTCCAATGTCTCTCTCTTTATATGCTCCTTTTCTGTTGCTTAAAAACTATCACGCAATGCAAATTTGCAAGAAGGCTTGAAATAAAAGCTCGTTTGACCAGTAAGCCAAGATGATATAGAAGTAACGCAATCATTCCTCTCAAACATTATAACTGATGAGAGAGACGCGATCAACTCTTTTAAATATTATCCACTATCAGACTCGGAAGTCTACTTTAAGTATTATCTATTTGGGTCTTTATTTTTTATTTTGAGGAATCCTTTACGAATATGTGAGCACACCTAACGGATGGTCCCAGACACTTCTTCAAGACCCAAGTCACATAGGTCGCCTTCTAAATTCAAGTATGCTCCTACATCATAAGAAATTTTATGAGATATACATAACTTAATCATCTTGTTAGACTATGATTTTAGTAACCAGACTGAAAAATTGGAGCCATGTTGGAAAATATTAAGATAAGATAATCAAATATCAACAAAGATTGAAACTGAAAACACTAATCTAGAGTCTAAACAATATAACAAACTAGTTGTTATTCAGATTTCCTAACAAACCAAGTTAGTGATTGCTTTCTTGGTTATAGCCTATAGAGAATCTCAGACATGCCCTGAAAAATTGAAAAGTCCTGAAATATGACATGCTAGTGCATTGACCAAAGCACCAAGTAGAGATGATAACCAGGAATCCAAGTCAAAAAAAATGAACAAAAAAGAAAAAAAGGAAAAACAAATAAGGTGGGCAATGTGTCTCTATCAGGAAGAATCTGTCACAACTATATTGCATCATCATTATCATCATCATTCAGTACATGATAATAATTCACCATGTCGCGTTGGATTTATAGTGACAGGGAGTGAAATCGAATCTATTATTAGGTATAATTCATGAATCACATTTTTTTTTTTTTTTTCATCTTGTCTCCGTCTATGAATCGGATGTGAACGACGAAATGACATTAATAATAATTTTTTTTTTTTTTTACGTAAAATAGAAATCAAGGTTTACACGACTCAACTCTCGAGCTTAGGAAGGTTAAGAAAACTGAAAATGAAAAAGGTGGTCAAATGAACATCAAATCGTCTCTGCACAACACACCACCCACCACAACTTTCACATGCAGAGAGAGAGAGAGAGAGAGGGAGGGAAGAGTGAGAAATCTTTCATTGTGGTGTCATAACAGTACAATTCTCGTCAAAAGATGGGGGCGCAGACATAGAATTTGTAGGAACATGTGCTTAGAGAGAGAGAGAGAGAGAGAGAGAGAGAGATAAACCATGTTGTGATGGTGGTGGAGCCTTGGAACCATGGCGTAAAACGAAGAGTACTGATCACTGACGTTAGACAAGACGGAGGTTTGGTGTGTCCCCAAAATGAAGAATTATGAGCTTCATTGTTAGTGGAGAAGAAAAGATGTATATATATATATATATATATATCAATGCACACAGATGAATTTAGTAACAGCACTGACAATTTCGGCGCCTCTATCTCTCTCTCTCTCTATCTCCAGAGCTAGCTACCATGGCCCAATGGCCTTTTTCGCCTTTCTTTCCTTTTCCGTTGGAAGATGGGCTCCTTTCCGCGTGCTTTGTTAGTGCACACTCTCTAACGAGCGTGGGACATCCACATTGATCCCGTTATGTAACATAGGTTTTATGTTCAGTTGAGTTTAAAATAAAATAAAATATTTTAAATTAAAATTAATTAATTTTTTAAAATTAGTTATAATTTTTATTAATTTTTTTAGAAAAAAAAAACTAATTATAAAGTATAATTGAGTTCAAAATAAACTCAAACACTAAATGTGGCCTTAAATATAAAATGAAAATTGTGCGATTTGAAACATCTTTTGAAAGATCTTTTTTCATCAATTTATCGAATTTAATTAAATTATCAATTTAATCTTTCAATCCTAACCGTCTTTTTATGATACAAGAAACTTCAAGTTAATAAAACTCTTAAAAGTGGAGCTATATATATTGTGTCCTGAATTTTTTTATTTTTAAATATAGTTTGAAATTTTTTGAATTTTTCCTTTATATTCATACTCAAAAAATTAACTATTTTATTAAGTTCACATTAAAAACTTTTTTTTTTCCTATAAGCTCATTTTGGACAACAAAGTTGATTTGTTACCTATTCCAGTCATAAACATTGAGTAAGAAATTTTTTATTATATTAAAAATGAAATAATCATTCATAATTTAATTTTATTATACATCTTTATTGAACTAGAAAACTAGCTCCGCCGCTGGATTTGGTATAATTTGATACCATGGTTTTAAACATTGGACTACAAAAAGATGAAAAATGTAAAAGAGAAAGAAAAAGATCGATCAATTATTTACTCAACAAATCAATTAATTATGATAAATCATTAAGTGCCAATATTGGCACTTTGATTTTGGATAATCACTTATCTTGTTAATGATTGATTTACCTATTAATTTTAGGATTTTATTTTAATTTTTCAAACTTAAAGACAAAATCATGAAATTACTGCCAAATATGCATGAAAATTATGAAACACATGGCAAAAGGTAAAGTATCAAACAGATTAGAGAAATCTCACCAACCTTTGACCTAGGAATCAGCCAGATTGTTCAACTAGTCACTGTAACAAAGAAAAAAAAATGAAAAATGAAAAATGAAAAGAAATCTTTATTAGAATCTAAATAACACCCATTTGATATATATCTCAAATGATGGGTTTGGTTTTTTTTTTTTCATGCAAGATTTGGTAGGTTGTCACGAAAATCTAGCATTTGACTCAAGACCCCTAAAAACCGCATCTTCCTCAATTTGCAAAGGGTAGGCAATCCCTACTGATCATGTAGCCCCAAAACATTAAAATTGTTTTAGGTGGTTTTTTTTTAAAATTTTAAATTTTAAATCATCAATTATAAAAAAAAAATTATAAGTTTTAAAACAACCTTGAGGATTTCAATGTTTAACTCGCATAATACATAAGTTTTCGATAATAGATAAGTTTTTTAATATTAATTAAAATAATTAATAAAAAAATAACTATCTATATATCTGATGACAAATACAATTTAACAAAAAATTAACATCTGATTTATTTCTAAATTCATATATCGAAGTATTCAAACTCTACACGTTATTTTGGAGTTGGATATTAAATTATCACAAATTAACATATGACTTCATTATCTCATCCTTAAGAAAAAATAAAAATAAAAAAAATAAAAGTGGGGGATATTATAAAAAAAAAAAAAAAAAAAACACGTATTAATTGAGGGGCCGGCAAAACCTTAAATGTGGTTCCTTAATTGTAGAGGACGTGGGCTAATGCGAGGATCAAAGCAAAGCACAAAGAATTAACTACAAAAAGCCATGATGTTCTATAGACAAAAACTTTTTCTGTGTGTGTCGGATAGTTTTTCTCTTTTATCCATATGTATATATATCTCAAACGGAGTCAAGACAAAGGACGGAGTCAAGACAAAGGAAGCAAGCGTGTGGAATTAGTACACCCCCCAAACATGGCCAACTCATTTAATGAATAGTAGCTAAGCCCTAGATCTTTCGAATCTCTCATTTCCATATTTCCCTTCCCCTTCCCCACCTTTTTTTTTTTTTTTTCTTCTTTATTTCTTTTTTTTGTTTTTATTTTATTTTATTTATTTTTATACACCACTCAATATTTATTTTCCACTCTCATTCCCTTCCCTTCCCCCCTTTATATATAAGGATAAACAAGATGTTTCTTCCTCAACTCAACCTCTCTCTCTCTCTCTCTCTCTCCTCTTCCCCTGAGTGAGAAGAGAGTACAATACTGTACACGGGCTAGTCAATTTAAGGCCTTGCATGGAGCGAGAAGCTTTATAGCTTTATAGAGTTTGAAGGTGATCTTTTTTTACTTAAAAAAAAATAAAAAAAATAAAAAAAACAAGGTGAAAAGGGATATATATATATATATATATAATAATATAGAGGTGGAGGAGTAGTAGTAGTACTAGGAACTCAATTTTTGTGGTGAAAAAGATATGGATTGGGTTATAGGTTGTTCTTGTATTTTGATGGGAATTATTGCCCTTTGGCTTGGATTTTGGAATAACAAGAAGGAAATGACGAAGAGAAAGGAAGCTAGGCTTAGAATTCCTAAAGGGAATTTGGGTTGGCCTCTTCTAGGAGAGACCATTGACTTCATTGCTTGTGGCTACACATCTAGGCCTGTAAGCTTCATGGAAAAACGCAGATCTCTGTAAGTTACCGTTTTTTCTCTCCATAATTTACTATTTTTTTTTCCTCCTCTTAATTTTTTTTTTCTCGTTTGTTATTAAACATTATCCAAATCGTTTCTCGCGTTTATTTTATTATATTAATTGTATATAAAATTTAAAAACCGTTTATATATTTAATTTGTATTATTGTCACTACAGCTATATGTCTTGATTTGTTTAAATTATCGATATAATTATGTTTATTCTCCTCCATATTATCGCGATTGTCCGATCCATATCAAAGCGGTTTCTTTTTGGCTTATCTTGTCATGAATGAAATAGACAGAGATAGAGATAATTTTATGAATTT